>OZ038488.1:2740508-3180478 GCA_964036315.1 Acanthosepion esculentum
TTCTGGGGTTTACTCATTTCTTTCCGGGTCCCACCCAGAGACCTAAGGTCAGAAATGGCATCATGACATTTTCCACTGGGCAATTTAAAAAAAAGAAAAAAGAGGTAAATAAAAAAACCCACATATTTTACATAGATAAAGCCCTTCGTTAGGTGTGGACTGTACACGTAGTGTACACCGAGAGATCCAATTACAACTGGAATTATTGATTTTCTCATGTACCACATTTTTTAGATTCCCCTACAAAATCCTTGTATTTTGATAGTTTTCTGAAGATCTTCAAAGATACATTACAATCTGTAGGGACTGCCATGTCAATAAGAAAGCACATTCTGTTTTTGTCTGATCGCAGTGTCTTGGCGATTAGCTTTGATTGTTCTGTCTGTGTATATTGTAAATTCCCATGACATTGTTACAGGTCCTATCTCTGTAACCGGGTCTTGGGTCATGTTCATACGAGTTTCTTGCAGTTTTCTTCCCGTAAAAGTTGCATATTTTCCAATATAGGTATGTGTCCACTTTGTCATGCCGAGTTTTATATTCAGTGGTTTCTGCTACTGTGCAAACTGATACAATTGTCTCTGGGTATTTATCACATAATCTACATTCCGAGTTAACACAATTTTTCAGTGTGTTATGACAGTAAGACAGTTCTAGTTGAACTAATCCTCTGCCTCCTTCGGATCTGAACACATATAGACAATCAACATCATACCTAAGATGATACATGCGGTGGCAAGTGAGAAGCTTTCTCGTTTTGGCATCCATTCACTTAATATCAGCCATGGTCTAGTTAAGGATCTCGAAACAGAGGGATAGCCAAAGTGTTTATGGCTGATATTCTGTTTTGCGAATTCAACTCAGTATTTAACACGAAACGCACACGCCTGTAGCATTATTTTGTTACTTTCTCTTTCATTTGGCTATGCTGTATTCCATCTCCTTCGCATACTCCTAGGTATTTATAGGCTTCTTCTTGTTCCAGTTCTCTAATCTTTGTTACGAAATCTAGATCTGTTGAATGTGTTTCTGAAATTCTCCCTTTCTTTAATGTTACTTTTGCACATATTCGAAATCTATACCGATGTCATCACTAAAACATTTTACAGTATTGAGAATACCCTTCAACTCATTGTCGTCTTTGGCAAAGAGTTTGATATAATCCATGTAGAATAAGTGATTAAACACTTTCTCTTCTTACTTTGTATCCATAGTTATTACTGTTTAGTTTATGCGAAAGGGGGATTAAGGACAGACAAAACAGAAGGGGCGACAGGGAGTCTCATTGTCGGATATTCAAACAATTGGAAGTGGCTTTACCTTTGGTGTGATTTAAGTATAATGTAGTTTTCCCCAGTTCCCTGCTATATTTAACGAAATTTATTATCACCAAGGAGACTTTGTACATTTCCAAGGCCTTACGCATCCAAAAGTGTGGAACACTATCAAAGACTTTACTGTAATCTATTCAATCTGTTCTGAGATTTCTATCTTTTTTCTTACAATTTTCCAGGATCATTTTATTTATTAGTTGTTAATCTCTGCAATCATGTGAATCTCTTCCACATCCGTTCTGTTCCAGGGGAAGAATGTTGTTTTCATCGAGAAAAAGTAGTAGGTACAGTTCATCAGGATAGATACGTTCAATTTATATGTGGTGGACAGATATGTTATTGGCCTATAATCTTTGGGGTCATCTGTTTCTGGTAGGAGATATGTAATATCTTCAGTGATCCATTCTGAAATTTCATTGGGGTTATTAATTAGTATTTGTAACGTTTTCGCAAGAGTTTTATGAATTGATGACAGATCCAAAAGTTGGGTACCTTTTATTGTTCAAACATTTGAATTTCTTGAAATATCATCTAATATCGATAACTGACATCTGATTTCCTCAACTTCTCGCTTTAATTTTGCCTTCCAAGTGAGCTCTTTTTGTCTGTTAACATTAAGTTCTTCAGTAGTTTTATAAGCTGTTGCATATATGACATTATTTAATTGTGTGATGTTTTCTAGTGATCTGTCCGTTAACAATGTTTGCAATGCAACATTGCATCTCTTTCTGAGATTTGTGTGCAAGTTACTTTGAATGATGTGGTTTTTCGCTTCGGTGATTTCAACTCTGTTATTTTCAAGGAATTCTGCTCTAATGTCGTTTTATTCATCTTCATCAATGACAGGATCTGAATCAGTACAATTGTTTATGTCGCAGCTAGATTCTTCCGTTTTATTTCCTGAGGGATAATTATTTCGTATCTCATTTATTTTAGATTGTATCTCATCTTCTGTCATATTATCTATTTCCACTCTTGCCTCATTTTTGTTTGGATTATGTTTGATTGTATTTTGTCTTATAATTTAGTTTTATTTTATCTACTTCTGTATTTGAGAGTTTTTTTTAATTTCGCATTATGTCAGTGCGGACGTTAGCAAACATATTTAGGTCTTCCTACCATATCTCTCCATATTTAGTATGTCTAATCCGTGATATTCTTTTATGAATTTTCGAGTGCAGTGAAAAAAGATGCCATGACTTGTTTATACTCTTTACGATTCCATTTCGTTCGCTTTCTTTTTATTAATTGATTTGGCATTATATCACCAGGTGCAATGTTGTAGTTAATTCGGTTTTGGCGACCAGGTTTCTCATTGTTGGTGGAAGAGTTTGCAACACTGACATATTTTCGATCCAAAACTGCTTCCTCCCTGAGCGACGCGACCCTTATTAATCCGAGTGACGACCGATCCGGTATGAGTTTTGATTTAAACATTGAGATTTATATTATTTTGCGTTTTATCCTTAAACACCAAGAGCTAATTTTGTTCAAAATACCACCTCTAGGACGACTGTCAACCAAAACTAAAGAGCTCGTCTTGCCCATGGGACACGACTATTCCCCGCCGGATATCAACGTTGATATTTCTAGACCACGGGGAGTTTTATTTATGCATTTATTAATATTCCTCTCATTGTTATTATTATTATCATTATTTTATAATTAATTTTTTAGTTGTATATAATGTGTCTCGAGAGACCCTGTATCTACGCCCAATATATACTGGATGTCGGAGTAAACAGATCGTTATCAAATCTACCACTTCTTTAAGAATTATTATTTACATTAAATGATAGTAATATAAATCAATAAGTAATAAAAGTATAAAATTATCATGAAATATATGAGAACATTTTTTGTTAAAGATATTTGAAAGATAAACCATAGAAATTCACTATTCTGAACCGTTAACAATAGTAAACAAAAGAAAGTTACGACTCGAAAAGTTTTTTCCTAAAAATTAGAAAATACGCCCTCGTCCATAAAATGTTACGTTACAATCAATAAATAAGGAAAGAATAAATTAATAAAATTATAGGCAAATCTTGTTTAAAATGTTTGGATGATAAATGATAGAAATCAACGATATTAAACCAATAGTCATAAACAAAACAAAACAAATTATTAATATTGAATATATGATAAACCCTTCAGGAAGAGAAGGCCCCTTATGGTCGGAAGTGAAAAAGGTTTTGCAAAGTCACGCAACCTACAATTTTTAAGCGGTTCTTAGAAATCCAGAGGGTTTCTCAAAACTTTTGGCCTGTGAATATTAATCATTAATCATTAACAAAAATCATTAACGCCTAACAAAACGTGTCCATGAATAAATTACTGGGTGTTAGTTCGTTTAAAGATGAGCAGACTTTACCAACGCCTTTCATCCTATGATGGACTTTATCAATGCAAATATAAAGATTTTATTTTACAATATTTATTTATAAACAAAAGTAAAAAGGTTTTCAAATTTTTTAAGAAGGCTCAAAAATATTAAAAAACTGACTGAAATTCAATGTAAACGGATAGTAAGTGATGCCGAATGTGAGTAAATGTTGTTATTGACGTTGTTGATAAAATCTATCAAGGGACGAAACATTTGTCTTTATTCATAATGTCTTTTCACAGAGTAATTTTTTTATTTATATCTGAATTTTTACACACACACACATACATACACACACACACACACACACACACACACACATATATATATATATATATATATATATATATATATATATATATATATATATATATATAAATATATATATATATATGATAACAAATATAGTTTTAAGATATATTTATGGGTAAAAGGGCTTTTGCTTTATGACAATCAGGAATAGAGCATCTGTAAATATAAGAGTGCACACTGGTATAAACAGCGTGTGTTCTGACAGTCTCTTTGATGCATGATTGAATAGCCTGATGATTGCATTTGTATTCCCTGTGAACATTTGCTTATTATGTGACAATTAGTCACATTCTATATTTGCCATTTCCTTGTAATCTTGGGTTTTATATAACTGCTCAATAAAACATACCTTTTGGATCATCATTAATAATGAGTTGGTTTCTCTTTTCAATTGTCCCTTTCGCAACTATTTCTATGTCGTTTCATTTATAATTCATTCAGGTTGTCTCATGAAATGGCCGTCCATTTTTTTCCTATTTGTTTAAGTGGGAGGGGATTTGTGTTCCCCTCCAAATTTCCTTTATTCGTTCTCCAGTTAGTTTTAGTCTGATTTTTGCTGTTAAGATTAACCTTTCACAACCCTATGTTCTGAAGTCTTCTTGATAATAAAATCTACTTAATCTCTAATGCTGATTAACTCGCTTCCTCCTTCTTTCTTTTTCCTTATCGACAACATCTCTTGGGCACAAGATATTATCCATGAACACCGTCTTTGTTTTCTAATCCTTTCACTTCTTTCCTTATCCAATTTAAGAAAAGTCTTGACTAGCTTTCAATAGACCGAGTTCAAATATTTCATCGATAGAATTTATTCTTGTTTTTCTAAGCCATTTTGCTGACTTTACTCATTAATCTCATGATATCTTTATCCAGTAATCGTAGATACTAATAATTTTCCCCTGACAATTTATTTTTCCTTTTTCTTTTTTATATCACTAGCATTACACATTTCTCTATTCCGAAACCCATTTCAATGTCCTGGTTGAAGATACTGGTTTGGTATGAAGGTCTCCAATTTCTTTTTAAATTCTAGCAAAGTTTTTCAGTGCATCCATATACAAAAAGTTTTTCTCAGACTCTCATTTCGTATAAATACGACTGGTCGGAATTATTAGAAAGTGAGTCTTCTGAAAGATTTCTCTTGTTATGTTGACCTCGGCAACGGAATGTCCTCCTACACTTCAAGTTACCCTCACTTTCATTACGAACTTTGCCATACCTTATGTTTTTTAAATTTATAACATTTTCCACATTCTAATATCCATGGTTGTGCAATTCCTTGCATTTTCTTTTTTGTTGTCACCGTCTTTTCCGTCTTCCTTTCCTCGTCATAGCTTCCTCATGTTTATTCTTTTCTCTGCATATTTTCCGAAAAGAAAATCATCATTATTATTATTATTATTATTATTTAAAGATGATATTGCCACTAAGGCGCAAGGGGTTACTGGGGGAGTGTAAGAAAATTAAAAGACTTTGGAAGGAACCGGAAACCCAATTCTAAACAGGAAATAAGGTATAAGCCTCTACTCTTGTTCAAAAACCGAGGAGGGTGTGAACCGGGCGATAAGCAAACCTCTCTACTCAATTTTTACCTCGTTTCCTATTAACATTTTTCTTATTATTATTATTATTATTATTATTATTATTATTATTATTATTATTATTATTATTATTATTATTACTACTACTACTACTACTACTACTACTACTATCATCATTATATTTCGACTTCTGCTATGGAAGACCTAAGGCAGATAGTGGTGTGTTGTTATGACTACATTTCATGATTTGTTTTTTTACCTCCCATAAAATCATTAGCGTTACATGGGCAAAGTTCTTCTTAGTGTGTAGGCTGTACTTACCATTTTTTTATTTCACTTAAGCTGGGATTTCCCCGGGATGTGTTGTTATGTTCGTTTTTTTATCATTCTAAGCGCACCTACTATGACTGTAACTATTCTTGTTTTCAATTTCCACATTTTTTCTATTTCGATTTCCAAGTTTTTATACTTCGATAGTTTTTCAAATTCCTTTGTTGCTATGTTACAGTCCGCTGAGCCAGCCATACCACTTATTAGGCATTTTTTTTTTCATTTCGGTTTTTGACAATGATGTCTGGCCTATTTGCTTCAATCTTTCTGTCTGTAAAGATGGTGTAATCCCATAGAATTGTGATGTCTTCTATTTCTGCAACCGGTGCTGGCTGATGTTCATACCCGTGTTTGTTAACATCTTTTCAAAGTGCTTTCATATTGTCCAGTGTAAATATTGTCCCACTCTATCGTGCTTATTTTTATATTAATTTGACGCAAGTACAAAACATCCTGAGATTAGAGGGTCTATGGGTTTTTTTACATTCTTCACAGAACCTACATTTTGGATTCACACTATTATGTATTATATTTGCCTGAAAGTTCCTAGTGAAAAGACTATGGTCTTGCACAGCAAGAATAAAGCCTTCCAGATCAGTGATAACTTTATCAACATCGGCTTTATTAGCACATTCTGGATATTGCCCATGCAGAGGTTTGTCATGTCAGCATTGTTTCATCTGTTCAAGAACTTTATCTTGGCTTTCTTTTTCATATTTTTGCTGCAACAGTTGGTTCTTGGGTTCTGTTTTGGTTTCCTACAGAATCTACTAAATGTAAATCTCGTTTGTATTTATAATCTTCTTTCGTGATTGAATATTTTTCTTTCTGTTTTCATGTTGTTTGACTAATTGTATCATCTAGTCCTCTATTGTTTCCATGTATGTTAGTACGCCAATGGCTGTTGTCTTGTATGATAATTCTAGCTGAATAAGACCTCTTCCACCTTCATTACTGAAATGGAGGAACGAGAACTACTTTCAAAATTACAACCATCAAAGCATAACCTCAAAACTATTAAACTCTATAATGCAGCACTCAAATGAATTCTGGATGAATAGACGGTCTGCATCAACCTTTGGACGATGCATGTTATGCTTAGAAAAACGTTTTCTTCTCTTAGAATCAATTCGCCTGATGTCATTTAATGTCCAGTTCAAGATGTTGAAACTATATCGTACCACTGGGATGGCAAGGCTACTAATGGCCATAATTCAACTCTTAATATCAGTCTTATCCTCCTATCGTACTCTTTTCGCACTATTTTTTATGATGAATTTCTTCTTCCTCATTTACACCGAGGTACTTATAAGCTTCTTCTTTGATTGTCTAGGGTTTAATCTAATAGAGGAGGTTTGTTGTAGTGATCTTCATATAATTGTGGCTTAGCACATTTATCCAAATCGAATTCCATTCCAATGTCATCACTGAAACATTTTACTGGTTTCAGGAGACCTTCCAGCTCAATGTCATTCCTAACATACAACTTTAAGTCATCCATGTAAAATAGATGGCTTATTTTCTTTTGAGATATCTTATAATCATATTCCGTCCTGTTAAGTTCGCTGGTTAATGCTATTAGGGATATACAAAATAGTAAGGGAGACTTATAGATTCCATTTATATGATTGAGTTGAAGTGTTGTTTTCTATATCGACATAATTTGTTTGATGAAATTGATGACGGTGGGTGACACCTTATATATATTTAAAGACTCTAACATCCTGGAATGGGGTACACTATCGAATGACTCGTGGCAATCTATCCAGGCAGTATTGAGATTTTTCTTTGTATTGAAGTAGTTTTCCAAGATCATCCTGCTAATAAGTAATTGGTCTTTACATCCGTAAGAGTCATGTTTGCATCCATTTTGTTCAAGTGGTAGTATGTCATTTTTTTTCTAAGAAGGAATATCAGAATAGCTGTCAACAGTATATAAGTAGTGGGAATACATGTAATTGGTCTGTAGTTTTTTGGGGACATTTGTATCAGCATTCTTGATAGAAGGAAGGTAATTCCTTTGGTTACTCATACCGGATTTTTAGTAGGAGTTAATAATCCTATTTCTTGAAGTACTTTGGCTAGATTTTTGTGTGCTGTATTTATATAATAGGGCCAAAAGTTAAGAATTTTATCTCTTCCTGGAGATTTCCAGTTGTGTGTTTTTTCAGTGCACATTCAACATCCTCTTCTGTGATTCCCACCCATGTTTTTTCTGGTTTATTTCTCATCCATTCTACCCCTTGCATAATTCATGCATCTTCTTTGTTGTGTTCTTTGGGGTAAGCCCATATTTTTCCCAGAACTATATAACCTCTTCCAATGTTGGGTGGGGGTCACTTCCATTTTTTGTTTGCCTATTTCTCTGTAATATTTCTTCGCATCGGTTTGAAATATTTTGTTCTGTCTGTAGAATCTTGATCTTTTTTCATAGCGTCTGATCGTTTGAGCCTTCAGTTGTATTGTTTGCTTTATTTTTTCTTTAGCTGATCGGACTTCATTTTCTTTCCTAATCTTGTATTTTCTTTTGACTCTACTGGCTTTTCTAATCCTTACATTTGTTCGTCTTGTCAGTTCATCGTCTACTGATAATTTGTTCAATTTCTTTCTCTATTTTTCTTTTCCAAGGTGTATCTTCATATCTGTGAGACTATATTTCTTACTTTGATGCTTAATTTTTTAGTTGCTTCTATTGATGGTGCATACATTGATTCGTTGAGACTTATATGTGAGTCTACTTCATCCAGAATTAATTTGAGAGCTGCGTTATAGAGTTTAATAGTTTTGAGGTTATGCTTTGATGGTTGTAATTTTGAAAGTAGTTCTCATTCCTCCATTTCAGTATTTTGTATCTAACTTATATGCCTCATGATTTCTTCGTTGGCTTCATGTATACTTGTTTTCCGTAAAATAGTTCGGTTCAATGTGTCTTGGACTCGTTTAATTGCAGACTAATGAGCAACTAAGATCACGCCTTTTCAACTCTTCTAAACTTTCAGCATTATCTTCATAGTGATTGCTGTCTAATTTAAGTCGGTTCCAGTATGTCAGTTTCATCAGTAGGATCTATGGTTAGTACTTTTTATGTCCATTTCTGGTTCCCTTTCATGTTTTATTGATTCACCTATCACTGTTGCAGTTTGTTCAGCATCTGTCAGTCGGTTATTTTTCATGATGTACCTTTTTCCTTAGCTAGTTCATTTTCATCAATGTACTTTCTAATTGCTTGTCCAACCTTTTTTCGTCAAACATTGTTTTTATTATTATTTATTCATTTATATAGTCTTATAGTCTCGCGTCTTTTTCATTCAGGTTATGGCAATTTATACGATAATCTGTAATAATTGAACACAAGGAAAAATGGAAATTAAATGTGAATGAATAAGTTAATTTAAATTAAAAAGAACAGAAGGAAAGAAATGCTAAATTATAATACTATAGATAAAGAAACTTTAAAGAATTAAGGAATGAACATTTGCAACGAAATATTAAATGACAAAACAGATGAGAAAAGGTAGAAAATATCAAATAAAAACATAATTGGTTTCATAAGAAAAATTACTTTAGAAATCAAAACTATTGCTTATAGTTTGGTTTTATTTTGCATTATTTTAGCTGATCATCAAAATAAACTTTGTTTCGGTGAGTCCGAAAGGGACAATGTTCAATTAAAGATGATGAATTAATATATGAGTAATTATTTCAAAATTGTTTTCAACCACGACTGAAATAGATTCCCTATTTTCTCCTCAGTGAAATCACACCATTACTTATTTTAATAAATAATTATGGCTTTGCATAAATCTTTTATATTTACTGCAGCCGCTAGTTTATGCAGGCTCTCTGTTCTATTCTCATAGCCAATTGTTGTTTTCTCACTTTCCATTCCTCTACAAGATGGTCGTAGATTTATATATTTAAGAATATTTTTAGAGACCTGCACAAAATCAAAGTTGGTTCCAAATATTAAGGTATTTCTACTACCCAAAATTATATTGTCAAATGTAATGTCATTAAAATATTGTTAAAAATGACATTGATAAATTGTTGATAATATATATTAAATTTGCACTGTTTTTTGAGAAAGCCGATATTTTTTATATAATGGTTTATAGCGTCTTCCAATAACTGACAGAAATAAGCAACATCCTTTACAAAAGCTTAATAATAGTTTTGAGAACACTGGAAAGGAAGAAAGAAAGCCTAATTTTCTTCAGTAAAATACTCCAGGGTATTCCAGTCCCAGACAAATAAAAATAAAAATCGAGCATAGAAGTCAAATATTTCATAACATTGAAAAATAATAATCTCCGAGAAACAAACAGATAATAATACTTAAAATACTTTAATTATATTTAGAGTAATGTATTCTTAAAAACAGTATTCTTATTTCATGATATTATCTTCCCGGTAAATCTTTTGTTAGCCGTCGTAAAAATAAAATAAAATGGCCTTTTTGCAGTGCTTTACGCAAAATATATTTTTCAAGAGTTATAAGTCTTCCACGTTGGTTTATATCAGGAATAATATCAGCAAATCGACAAATTATTTCCACTTTTAAGAAAAAAAACGTCCGTACAAAATTAAAATTCCACTTTGTTCAGATTAATTTGATGCTACACAAAGGGGTAGTAGGGCACCTACCATAGAGTGTTAGTTAGGAAGTTAACCTCTAGTCATAGAGGTTAACTTCCTAACTTACACTCTATTGTCACCATGTCGTAGATTAAACTAAATTTCATAAATCTCTGTATAAAAATATCATTAGTTGAAATTGAACAAAAGATTTTATTGCCTCAAAATATATAAAAGAACTATTTTGCAACATATTTTGCAAGCATTTCTGCTTTTAGTTTATTACCATAAGGATATGGCCAGGACGAGTACGGTTAATGTTTTCAAACGCATACAGAAAAGATATCAGTAATGTTATCCCGATTAAAATGATAGGCTTTGGCAGATGGACTGACAGACTTGACAGACAGAAATGTCTATGAGTTTAATTTGAGGAATGACCATACAGAGCAGTTATTGCATTCATCAACAACAACCTTTATACAATGGGTTGCTGAAAACACATTAGTTCAAAAAAGAAGAACTTCAAAAGAAAATTCTGATGATATTTGCTCAAATTTTAGGAAGTAGGTCTGACCGAGAACTTTTCAGCACCTATCCTAATTAATGCCATTCACATTTTCTTCAACATTCTACTGGAGACCATGTATTGAATATTGTTGCCATATCTGATCTGGTGCTTCTGCTATGTATCTAGATATTCTTAACAAAATCCAAAGAAGAATTTGCAATGTCATTGATCCTGACCTGGAATCTCGGCTTCAGTCAATTTCCCACCACCAACATACTTTCCTGCGTTTTTATGGTAATTGTTCTGATGAGCTTTCTTCTTTGGTATACTGACTTTAAATTTTGAATTTAAGCGCAGTACTAGATTGACAGCAAGGTTTCAGCATTTTACAGGTGAAACTGCTAGGTGTATCCATAGATTCTATGCTAACGCTTTCCTCTCTCGATCTTCGCGCTTGAGGAATTCTCCCCCCGCTTATTGCTTTCAAGTCAAGTTTGATTTTCAAAAATTTAAATGCAATATTAATAGCCATCTTCTGTTTCCTTAATACTTGTTCTTTAATTGTTCTCTTTCCTTAATAATGATTTTTCTCACATTATTTCACTCTCTGTAATCCTTTACTGATTAAAAAAAGTTTAGTAAATTCCCATATTATTTATATTACTAAACCTTATAATAGACACCCAATAAATTATCAAAAGAAATGCAGATCTTGAGCCTGAGGTGATAATTAATATTCTTTATAAAGTAATCTGAATGTTAGTATTATTTTGAGAAGGGACGCCCCGAAAGTAATGACTTCTATTTTTTTCATGAAACTGCAACACAGAGCGCACAATAACACCTCGGTTAGAGTTTTTTTTTTTTTGTTCAGCGACAAAATGCTGTTTTTCTTTTATATAATCACTGCCACTGGCTATACATTTCCACCAGCAACAAGCAAGAACCTACATTCGTAAACGTGACTTGTTACTACTGCTTAATTACACTACTGACCGTCTAACTCTGCTTATATCTATTGTTGGAACGTCGCAAATGTTCAGCAATCATCGATCTTTTTCTGTGTGGAGGAATTCATGTCAGACGCCAGTTTTTCAAACTGCCACTAAAGTCTACAAGTTATGAATCATTGATGGAAAGGTACAAACTCTGATACCATACCATCAACAGTCACCTCAATGGTGAAGGGACACAATAAAATAGAAGGCATTACTTTCGGAGCGACAATTCTAACAATCAGATAGAATGCTTAAATAACTCGAAACGAAATCTCAAATGCCTAGACTGGATATTAAAGCGTACATCTCAATTATCTATGTAAATATAAGTTTTCTACATGAAAAGCACCAATAATTATTTTAATTTAGTAAAAAGACATTCAAGTCTATATTCACTTCATTTATAATAATGATGTTTTTATACAGATATTTATGAAATTGAATTAAATCTACCACATTGACAATAGCGGTCACTGGCAGCTATTAGCGAAGTTAACTTCCTAACCATTACTCTATAGTAGGCGCCCTGCTGCATAAACACATCTCTTTTCAATCAATTTAAGATGTCTGTACGGACCTATTACGCACGAACATACATACAAACATGCAAATCACATTTACAATGCCAAGCATTCATTGGTTAATAAATCACCACTACATTTCTACAGGCAATTTACAAATCGCAGTAATGCGACAATTTTGTAATCGCTCTATTTTTAAGTCGTCAATTTTGTGCACTTTTGGGAGAAGCGGATCACAGAAGCTTTCTTAAGTCTCCCCAAAGCTCGCTCGCTGATTGGTTTATGCCAACCAATCAGATCGTTTGCACGTGAAGAATAGTTTTTCCCGCGCAACGATTTGGAGCCTATAGTCGCTTATTTAAGCCAAGATTTTTCTCATCTCAATTAGTGAGAACTCACCTGCCAAACAAATCCTCGACAGTTGAAACCATGCGCCAACCTTCTCACGCACACACACACACATGCTGAACATACCTTGTACACACTCACAAAAAATTCTTCTTACACAACAATATCTTTCAAGAACAATCATTACAAGAAACTCTCAAGAGCATTTTTTCAGTGAACTTTAAATCAAAGAACCATCTCTCACTGAACTCAAAAATAACAGTTAAAGATAGGCAACTCTTGGTTAATTCAACCTTTCCTTACTTAAATGCATGCTTTCTTTCACATCGTTGTTTGATATTGTGCATCTTATTAATATACATATTTTATGTGTAACAATGTCTTTTGGTTATCCTTTTTGCGTGAGTCTCGTTTCCTAATCAAAAGTTAAATTAATGTGGGGAAGTCCGCCACATGTCCATATTAGTTTAGCTACACATTTAAATGTTTCTTAACTCATACTGCAGTTTTTCTCACACTCTGGATATTGTCCATGATTTTATTCCTTTTCTAATTTCTTTATAGCTGGAGGAGAAAAGATGGATTCATAACTTGCGCGTAAGTGAATGCAACGAACGGCTGGAATTCGAACTCGGTTCCCCGTTTCTCATTCTGAGCTTTTATCCATTACCGAAATGAATGAGTCTGAAAGTATACCTCATTGGATCAATAAAGATTATGGAAATTAAATTTAGCAGATGAAACATCGTCAAAGGTATAAATTCGATGGTCATCCATAAAGTATTACATCTGAGTGATGATGTCAAACGTCGGCTTTATCTCATTTCCAAGAAGTTAATTTCTTCTATGTTGATCGCTTCCTTTATGATAATAGCGTTGATGATTAAATTCGCCGTCAACGTGCAAGTTCAGGACTAGAAGATTCCAGTTTCACTAAAACTTGCTCCTGTCATCCATTCCCTATCGAGCTTTGTCTTTGCAAAAGTTGGCTGACTATGAAAGAAAATCAGATGCCGATGGCGTTAATTTGTTTAAGATGGACTTCAACCTTCTTCTGTGGCGCATGTGGTATGAGATATGCAGAATCCAGCTATGAAACTGTAACAGACTGTCGGTGACTTTGTTATAATTTCGAGTGGAGCCTTCTGTAAGCATGTCTGTCATGCGTAGCTCTCTTCATCTGCTGGTTTAACCGTTGAGATCTGTTGTAATCACCATCTGCTTGTTCTACCGATGGGGGTTTTGAGGTTGGTCTAAGACTATGTGCGATGATGTCGATAAATTATATGTAAAAAGAAACTATGGAAAAGTAAAACTCATTAATACTGAGGAATGTGTTGACTCTACAGTTAAAGAACTTGAGGACTGCGCAAGGCAGAAACATCAAAGATTAAGTATAACGGTTAAAAGTTGCAGCAGAACTGACAAGAGGATCATTTTGAATCAGAAAACTTAAAATAGAGAAACCAACGATGCAAAGAAAAACAATTCCACAAAAAAATTCAAAAGATAACAAGAATTGTAAATGACGTCGCATGAATATAATTATGAAGAATACATTTGATGATAGTGCATTTTTAAAAGAAAACTGTAGAGATAGAAAGAAAGATATCACTCATATTGGAAGTGGATTCAGAATGTGTGCAAAATTAAGGCAATGATGGCCTTTTCATGAGAAACAGTTGAGTGATTTTTCAGGAGTTTGACATTACTTTCCTTTATTCTTTATTCCCTTATATAATATTGTGGCCAAAAGAAATTAGCGACTCTGTGGTGGGACGCAATTTCAGATTGGGCGTTTCTCCCCTCTACCCCGATTTCTTGGTATTTATCATTGTTCTCTGCCTTGTATCCGCTTCGTTTGTTCTATCACAACAGCACGTATCGTATGATGTACCCCGACAGAACTCATTCTTTTCTCCAAGATGGTCTCGTTTGACCGGACAAGGCACTCGCCTTCTCTCAAATTGAAGTCCTACATGCCATATCCAGACGAACTCTCTCAATTCGAGATGCAGGCAAGTTTCGTTCACCACTTCCGCCCTCGACACTGTTGATTGTTTCCATAGTTGAGTAACTGGATAAGAATTTTCCTTTTATACTCACTGAAACATAATATACAAAAGCAATATATTACTTTTACTGGCTAAAGTAAATTATTTCTTTCGTTTTATGTACACACACACACACACATATATATATATATATATATATATATATATATATATATATATATATATATATATATAGTTAAGCACGCATAGATGCACAGATATGTCATATGTAGATTTATAAATATATGTATAAATTTTTACCTTTTATTTATGATTATGCTTTCAGTTATGTGCGCATGCGCGCATATGAGTGTGTGTGTGAGAGGGAGATGCTCTGTGTGTGTGCGTGTTTGAGAAATAATACTAAAATGATAGTGTATTTTCGTGTCTTTACATGTGTGTATAAATATATACAATAGAATCTAAAAATGTAAAACTTCAGTCTTTACAGTGAACTTTTCTATGCACTCGATGTTTTAATCGCTGTGAAACTGATAATGCTCATAAATTTGAAAAATATTTTTAATATTATTCAAAACATTGATCTGTATCCATGAATTTTGAATCACTGCAGTCTAGTATCGAAACAATTCTGAAATGTACAAATATAAATATTTGCGCATTTTTGAAAACTAAAAAGGTCTTTAATAATTTTCATTATTTTTTAAGCTTATAAGAATGAGAAAGTCAGAAATAATATATGTCAAAGATAAAAGACTTCATTCGAATTATCTGCAATTTGATAATATACATTGTCAAATAATTTCAAACGCTCTCGATACGAAAATACAAGGTCCATTCGCTTTAAATTAATTGTTAAATAATTTAGAACTGCTCAAAAGCAACTTTTTCTTAATCCCTGTTTTTGATGATGGACCGTTTTATAATATCCGTGTAGCCTCTAACCTATCTTGTTTCTATTTTATTTACTCTTCTTTTAATCTTATTTCCTTATTTCAAATCAGAAGCGGAAATTTTTGCCCATAGGCTATGCAAAAATTTACTTTTAATTTCACTTCAAAAATATGCTTCGTCTTTGATTTTGGTCTTCAACTTTCCGAAATCCAAAAGAAAACACGTTTTATCACCGAAAACACAAGAGCATTGATTGATTTTGTCAGAATTTTGCTATTTTGATTATTTCAAATTTAGTCATGAAATGTTTCATTTACAATATTATTAAACTTGTCAGGTTAAATATTTTAATCTTCAGGATAATGACAATGAATAACGTTGGTTTGGAATTTCTTGAATCCTACATTTGTCACATTTTCTAAAACACAAAGTTAGCATTTAGCATACACATCGCACAACGGGAGCCTCGCTTCATGAGATATTTTCCCTAGTTCGTGTTGAACTCGTGAATTTCAGTTAGACGAATTTCAGCAACACCCCCATTTTAGGTCATTTTCTCATTCGTCAATGTTTGACCTAATAATTATACAATGTAAGATGAGTATGTGTGCTGATTTCTTCAACTGTCTCATTCTCCAATGTCTATTAATCTGACTTAATCCCATACAGATTAGTATAATATTTCTCTTTCGACAGACTATCACCAACACCTCGTATGAAACTTTTCCACAGATTAGAGCATTCCTATGTTCCTCAAGTATTATGTGGCTGCTTTCCCTTAAGTTCACCCTTCCACAACTACATGAGATACAATGGAAACCGTTCTTGTTGATGTTCTATTCCACTAAGTGTTTTATTATGCTGAGGTATCTATGTAGAGTGGAGTCACTTTTGAATATTTTATTCCTGTTGTAATGACAGTAGATTCTCTGTGTCTTCTTCGGTACACTTCTGATGTATGATAATTTAATTTTCGAAACCTGACCGCGAAGGATTTATAACTTCTCCCATGGTGTAATAACAGTGACGACTTTAGGTCATCAATGTTTGTCGGGATCATTAGAATCTTTAACGAAATATACTATTCGTATAACTTTGATGCTAAAATGATTCCTTTTTACTTTAACTAAAATATATAATTTTAAAAAAAACATTTTGGTATTTTAATATTAATAATTCTATAAAAATAAACATTCATTTGAAAAGTTTTTCAAGACATGTAAGAAAAAGAGTGAAGACAAAGCCAGATATGTTGTTTTTTAATAACGTGTGCATCTATCTCTAGTGTGTGTTTGTATATATGTCTATACGTTAGTGTGTTTATGTATTTGTCTGGCTGTGAATTTTTAGTTTAATTTATTGTACAAATTTGAGATCAGTACTTCCTCAACTCTACCCCAGTCATAATCCTCACCCCAACCCTCCAGCTGACAAGTTAAAGCTGCCTCTTTATTTGATTTTCGCCGAATTTAAGGTCGCACTAAATTTGCCCTTTCTGAAGATACATTCCGCTAAAAAAATACTTATACTATACGAAATAAATTATTTAAAATGGACATTTGGAAACAATAAGTTGAAATAAAAATGCGTTCTTTGTAAAACAGGACATACATGTCATTAGAGATTTTTAAAAAGATTATTTATAAAATTAAAGCCAGAAATACATTGCCTGTTAAGTATGTCTCCTGCTTCGATCAGGCTCAGGCCTACTCAGCCCGACTAGCTACGTTAATTTTATTTCATTTTTTTTAATTACTTTCTTTCTTTTTTCTTTCTTTCTGCTTTCTTTCTTTTTCTTTCTGTTTTCCTTCTTCTTCTTTCTTCTTTATTATGGACAATATCAACGAAATATATTTCGGTCAATATTTTGAGGCACGGAGTTAAAACAATTAATTTTTAATTCAATTGAAGTCAAGAACGAAAACATCGCAATATGAAAAATCTTTGTTACTTTGAAATAGATATAGTAAATGTTGACTCACTCGGGCTAGGCCCGACAAGCCCGACCGACGGAGTCGCTACTGTGCAATAGATAGAAACTTTTAAGATTGTATAATAATGTTATATCGTGCCAGTTCATGGCATTAAGTCAGAATCGAGAGAATAGTGTTTGCCATAAGTAATCATTTATAAGATTGAATGATATTATTTTTTTCCTTCCTCTGTTTTTGACTAGCCTCTGGAAAGCTCTTCACTGAATCGATTTTCTATTTGGAATTGAAGATCTAACCTTACTCCGTATGACAAATACGCAAAACTGTGAATCTTAAAATGACTAGTAAAAATGGTCAATCAGAACAGACAATCTGAAAATAGATTCCTTCAGGATTCATTTCCTCTTTCTATGATACCCACTGTTGTCAATTTCCGAGGGAGGAATAAATATTAATTTCATTCTTTTGCTATATGTTCATCAACGAGGGAAATTGGATAATTTCACCATGAGATTTCATTCTGACATCGCTCATATATATTATAGTGTATATATGTATCTATATTATAGTATATACATATGTGTGTGTACACACACACACACACACACGCACACACACGCACACACACACACACATATATATATATATATATATATATATATATATATATAGTGAGAGATAGAAAGAAATGCAACAATATTATGTGTTTATTTTCAATTTAATTCATCATCATCATCATAACCAGGTGTAGTCGCAGCACCTAACCAGTTTCCTCTATATATTTAGATTGAAAGCTTAAGTGTCCATTTATGTGTCTTTGGCAAGTAGGCCTGGTGGAGCCTATATCCCTCAAGGTCAGCTGGTGCCCTCCAACCTGAAGGCTCGCCTTTGTTACGGACACATGGCCGTTGAATTCATCGGGGGCAACCGTCCGTCCTGGCCGTTGATTTCGCTCTGCTCAGCTATGTCGTGTCATCACGGCACTGGCTGCATACATAGCTATAGTGTTCAGTCTATCCCCGTTGTACTCGATAGTTGTTGACTCTACAAGAAGGCTTATCCTCCCTTTGACAGGTTTTGTTTTTAATTCTCCTAGATGTCTAGCAACCTCCCACTCACTTTAACAGAAAAACCTGGTAAAGGGAACCGGTTTAGTCACCGATGATCACACCATGTGACAGGTAGTACTGGGTAACAGTAGTAGAGGTAGTTTATTTTCCAGTGATACAGGATTATCAAAACCTATACACACCACACAAATATATATGTCTAGTCTGCTTCATGCCAAACGTGATATCCACTTTTATATTTACTTACGCTCTATCCCTGTTATTGAGCACTTTAACTCATAAATAGAGCATACGTTAAAAACTATATTTTATCATATATATATATATATATATGTGTGTGTGTGTGTGTGTGATAATGGAGACACATTTACGCCTGAGTGATGGGCATGTTTGATTCACCTATGTTTGTATTTTAAAATCAATTTTATGTAAGATTTTTTTTATCAACATAATCTCACATATTGAATTACATAAATCTATTATGATAAAATTCAAGGCGTCACTCTCTATTCGATTTTAACTTCTACTGTCAGAAGTAAAAATTCAAGAAAATGGATTCTTTCTTTGCATGTCTTTTGTTATATCCATGGATTAATAAATTGCTATGCTAATTTTACCTATACCATAATTTTAACCATGGCGATTATAAAACTGACTGACAAATGCGTGGGGATACAGTCTTCAAGAACGAATTAAAATTTACATGTTCTATTTTTGGTCTGAGTTTATGAGTTTGTGCGTGTGTGTGTCTGAGAAAGAAAGAAAGAAAGAAAGAAAGAAAGATATACTGTTAGACAGACATAGAGAGTGACACAGACAGACTGATCAAAACTGGAGTAGAACGTCTTAAATAATCTTTAGAAGTTATTATTTTAACTGAAATATCTATTTTGTATAAAATAATTTATGTATTATGTTAAATTTTAAGAGAACAGTTACTCAATATTTATATCTGTCTTTCTCTATATATGATTATTAATGAATGGCCGATGCGTGGTATACGTTTGAGAAATAATACATTTTAAATATTGATAACTGTTTATCATAAATGTGTAAATTTGGTCGGAAGAGAGGGAAGGTTAATTCAAATATTTGGTGTATCTTCACGCAGTGAAAACTGTAACTCAGGTTTTGGCAGAATGTATGAAGAGATAAAGTATCAGATAGATGGATAGATAGATAGTGATGTGTTTTTTACGGCTTATCAACCATTTACAGTTTATATAAAGCCTGAAAATATTTCTAGCTTGTAAGAATTTTGGAAAGATAATAAAGATTTTCTGATACAAGTCCTACCCCCAGCTGATGGTGAGAAAGATTCATATCTTTCCCAAGGGCTATAATGAAACCGACTGGAATTGAAACTTGGCTCTCCGATTTCTAATTCCAAATCATTATCCATTACCACACATACAAGTTTACAGCACCTGGTATTACCCAGCAGTCACTCATCTAGATACTGACCAGGATCGACGTTGCTTAACTTCGGTGATTGTACGAGAACCGATGTTTCAACGTGATATGACCGTAAGCTTAGATAGATAGATAGATAGATAGATAGATAGATAGATAGATAGATAGATAGATAGATAGATAGATAGATAGATAGATAGATAGATAGATAGATAGATAGATAGATAGATAGATAGATAGATATTGTGAGTTGGTACACATGATATATAAAATATAGAGATGAATAAAGGAATAGGAGAAAACATTTGAGAAGGAATACATTTCTCCCAATTACTTACAAATCCACAATATTTAGAAAGTCGATAAATATGAAGTGAAAGTATGCCAAAGAAACCGAAAAGAAAAATGATAGATAATAAAAGAAAGATGATGACGTAAAAGACGCTTGTTGGTACAGAGTTAAATGGTTGCAGTCGAAAGAACATATATAGTGAGGGTGTAACGCAAAAAAAAAGATAAAGAAAATAAATGAAAGTGTTTGTGAAGTGGTGTGGTAGGCGGGTAAGAGAGATAGAAGAGCAAACAGATAGAAGAAAAACTCGGATGTAATTCATTGATGCTGACGCCATAAAAGAGAAAGTTAACCCGTTTAGAGAAAGACAAAGTTCAACAATGTTACAAGCTATAGCTTCAGTTTGAAAGCAAGGGGAATCATTTTAGGATCGTCATTCAGATTAACGTTTAGAGATAAGTGTAAAGTTATCTACTTAAATGTAATATATAAAAATACACACACACACACACACACACACACACATATATATATATATATATGTGTGTGTGTGTGTGTGTGTGTGTGTGTGTGTATAAAGAGAGAGAGAGAGAGCAAGAGAGAGTAAAAAACTGAAAGAAAAGCTTAGTGACACAAAGTAAGAAAACAGTAAATGAAAGAGAAACAAAATAATTGGGCAATGGAAACAAAAGTAGAGAAAAAGTAGCAATAGAAAAATGGATAAGCGAAAGAGCGAATTTAAGAATATTGAGAGATAAATCTTTCTCGGGAGAAAAAGTAGTGGGTTTGAAAAGAGGGGGACAAAGCGAAAAATCAGAGCTAGAAAATGAAAACGAAGAAAGAAAAATAAGAGAAATAATAATGTAAGGAACAAGGATACAGTGGCAAATTTAAAGCTGAGGTGCGGGTAATTCCTAGACTGAAGATTAAGATAGCTGTAGAATGTTGCTTTGATTGGGATGGGCGCTGGGTAGAAGTTGAGAAGAAAGCGAGCAAGTTGAGAACGGCAAGAGGATCATTTCCGAGTAGCCAATCAATTTATCTACAGCAAAACTATTGCAGTTTTCTGATATTGAACAGTAAAGCTCAGCTAGTGATATTTTTGTATATCTTTTTCTCTCTTTCTGCCTTACTCGATCTCTCTCTATCTCTTTCTCTCTCTCTCCCTCTCCCTCTCTCTCTCACACACATACACACAAACACACACACAGACACACACAAAATGTATACGATAAAATAAATAATGCGTATATGAGAATTTATGTGGGTTTATATATATATATATATATATATATATATATATATATATATATATATATATTAAAATGTAATTTTTTAGAATATATCTGTTATATATAGTTTTGTTTTTGATTTTATTCATATATATATATATATATATATATATATATATATTGAGTGTATGTGTGTGTGTGCGTATGTTGACTTGTGTAGAAATAAATAAATAAACAAACAATTTCAGAAGGTCAACTGATTAAGTATTATTGCGTTTGTACATATCCGCATACAAACTTATATATATATTTATATATATATATATATGTGTGTGTGTGTGTGTGTGTGTGTATTCATGCATAAATAAATATATATATATATTCCAATTTATAAATATGAATTATTATGCGTATATATATATGTGTGTGTGTGTGCGCTCGCGCGCCTGCGTGTGTGTGTGTTGATATTTTTAAATAACATGATCCCTTCTGAATATATTTTTATTATAAATTATGACATTCTCAACAAATGCAAAAATACCCTTTCTAATGTTTTTAGTAAGATATATACATATACGTTCTTCTCTCTCTCTCTCTCTCTTTCTCTCTGTCTATCTATTTATCAATCTATCTATCTATATAATATATGTATATATATATATATATATATATATATGCTCGTGTGTGTACGTGTGTGAACATAAGTGCCGTATATTTTCTCTAGTCATTGAGAAAAGAAATGCTAATACTTCTTATATCCGACATCAAACTATTTTTCTATTTACTTTTTATCTATACGCGTACATGCAGGAAGATAATAGTAGAATACATGTGTTTGCATGTGTTGCGTGTGCTTGTATGTGTGAATGACTATATTTAGTTCTGTATGCATAAGGCTTTACAACAGCTGATTACTTCTCATCTGCTTACATACATGCATTTCGATCAGTATTAATATGTTTACATTTTTCACTGTCTGAAGACGACAAATTTTTGATCGATCCGCTAGCATTATTTGATATTGTATGGAAACATGTTAGCAACATAAATTCTCTTTGATTCCCTGTGCAAGGAAGCTAGTTGTATCATATAAAAAATAGACATAGTGACAAATTACGCAAATATATTCTAGTCCTGGCAAGAAATATGGAATTAACCCACTTAGAGAATTTTCAAATAGTTTTTTTTATTTAGCAATAAATAAACAAATCTGAGATAAGAAGCAAAACAGTTTTATTTAATAGCTTACATTTTGACTTCATAAAATGTGCCTTACACAAACTAAATTTAATTATTTAAATTAATGGTATAATTTTTTCAAATCATATAATTGAATAACCCAGTATTGAATAAAAAATCATGGAATGATCTTTTAATTTGCATTCCTAAAAGAAATAGCAGTAGAAGCTTAAATATATAGTTAAAAAGGAGTTCTTACAAACCTCACCATGCATTGAGGCATACCTAATTCAAAAGAAACATGTCTTCAACAAAAGAATTGTCAATTGAAAGGATCTTAAAACTCATTCAAGAAGGCAATCCACCTTGGGGTGTGGAAAAAGATAGTGGTTGTTTCCAATCAGCTGAATCTAAAATTTGGTGCAAAAGAAATTGGATGGTCTGAAAGGAAAACACACTGAAGACCAAACAGGTTAGAAAACTCAAAGCAATATGTCTACAAAGTATGCAATATGCGAACGATGAAATGAAAAACAAAGCTCGAAACATGAGTCAATGTTTGTGACAGATACGTAAGAAATCGACTAAATGAAATGGGATTTACAAACAGAAAAGTCAAAAGAAAACTAGCACTAACACCGAAATAGAAGAAAATGAGCTTAATATGAGCTAAATAGAAAAAATCCGGACATGTGAACGACCGGACGAGAGTGATATTCAGTGATGAATTAAGAATCTGCATTGGCCAAGGCAATGATACTGGAATGTTTGTCTTCTACCGTTCAAATGGTTATATAAAGATGACTGCCTGTAAAAAAAAAACACTTACATTTCCCACGTCATTCATGATATGAGGTTGTATGATATTTAAAGGACATGGGGAGGTGGAACTCATTACCTCAACAAGCAATGCAAATGGATATATTTTGTAATTCTATCGATAGAAAATTGGTTAGGTAGTGATGAATTCCTTTTTCAAGATGATAATGCATTCTGTCACAAAGCAAAGAGGATTCAATCTTTTCTTTAGGAAACATAGAAAATAATTATAATGGCTGGTGAACAGTCAGGTTCTAAATCCAAGTTGAAAATTTATGATGATGCTCCACCCACCAAAGATCTATCAACCGTCAGTTTGATAAAGAGTACTGCTTTAAATTAGTGGAATCCATGTCTTAAAGAATTAAGGCTGTCATAGAAACTCGAGCTGCAACTAAGTATCAATTGTAATTTTTTGTTTATGAATTCCATAATCTTTTCTTCTACGTGGCTTGGAAAAATATACCATCTTAAGTAATTTAATTCAACGCAAGAAGATTCTTCCTGTCATCTTACCAGGTATAAGAATAAATCCTA
Source organism: Acanthosepion esculentum (assembly GCA_964036315.1). Classification (NCBI taxonomy): domain Eukaryota; kingdom Metazoa; phylum Mollusca; class Cephalopoda; order Sepiida; family Sepiidae; genus Acanthosepion; species Acanthosepion esculentum. The sequence continues at coordinate 2,764,750 of OZ038488.1, forward strand.
AATGCCTTAAGAGTCAATGACAATTTTACAATATGCATAACTCAGAACTTTCCAATCATCTAAATTCCGTTGGTTTTTCTTACTTTAATTAATAAAGCCACCCAACTAAATTTCTTTTCTGCGTGAAAATGAGGTTGAATGCTTCTTTAAAGTGCAAATAAAGACACAGCAGTTTCAGTTCCACCTAGACTTTAAAATTTATGAATGCTGCAAGATTTTAAAACATCTGTAAACTTATAATGGTTTTATTCCCGATTAAAGCAACTGAATTGTATATTAAATCTATAAATAAGGACCAGCCTAGAGAATGGCTTCATGTCACCCTTGGACAGGATGAAACATCTGCAACGTAAATGATTACAAAAAACTATTCTATTCATTATTATTGCATGAAAATACTTTAGACTGCTGCTTAATCCTTACCCCAGGCAAATATCTATGTTAAATTAAAAGTTAGCATCTTTATGATCCAGTATGTAAGTAAAACTTTAAACTAAGTTTGATTATAACTCATTTATCTACGTCACCTCTGGACACTTCCGATTTTGTGATGTCCTTGAACTTGACTTCTATCTTCTTCTTTCATTGATGAAGAAATTAAACTGGATGCGCATTTAATGATAATTATTGCTGCCTTTCCAAATCACCATATTTTGTGCGTTGTTAATGATGCTATGAATGTCTATTTGTGAAAAGATTGCACTAGACAATTATAACTTTCCCTTGATCAATCCTTTACTGTTTCACTTTGTTATTATTATTGAGCTTTTATGGGATGGGTTTTTATTGTGCTTTTATTGAAGCATATTTTCATAAGAAAACAAAAACACAGCAAACTTCAAACAAAAAGAGGCGCTCAAGAAAGTTTCTTCAAAATGGCCCACCCAACTGTCAGTAGTTAGAAGTGGTTGAAAAAATAAAAAATATCTTTTCATCTTAATTGTTGCAGTTTTTTTCTCTCATTCATCTTTTCTTCTGTCTTTCTTCCTCTCATACATGTGCTTCAATATTAACTCCTTGTGATTATATGCATAGATATATGCCTACAAATTCAATGTACGTATATATTATAACATTTTCAGTGCCTGCCTGTTTTAAGTGTGCGTGTTGATATTTATATTAAAAACTGAACCCAATTGCGTTTTCTGCATACGAATCTAAAGCCAGAAATGATATTCACCATTAACGTCATTTAATAAGAAATGCCACCCAAGAAAAGTTTTAAAAGCATAAAAGAAAGAAATTAATATAGAGAATAAGTGATGTCTAATAACCAATATTTTGACATTGAGACAAACGAAATGAAAAACATGACTGTTAGAAAGGAAGAAAAAGAAAAATCTGAAAATTCTTGTAAGTTTTGTAATTTAAGGAAAATAATCTTATCATTTCCCTCTACTAGATTTTGTAATCAATACAGAAGCATTTATATCATTAAAAACGCTATGCAAATTGATGCGCTATCGCGTACATTAAGAGAGACATGTGCATGTAGAGTTAATAAGTTTGGCTTAATTTAACCGATGAGCAAATACCTAAGTAGGAATCTGAGAAAAGGCTGTATCTCTATAGAATGAATTGATATACTACTTGCCTTGAAAATCAGCATTTTGGCCTATTACACTTGGGATGGAACCTCAACTAATGACACCTGGTGGAAAACACACAACTATCTCATTTAATGTTTACCTGTAACGACAGAGTGAACTCTTCCTGACACTATGAATACTGCACCTCTCAGAGAGAGGGACGAGACGGAATCGAGTCGCGCCAATAGTAGTTCACTCCAAACCAGTCTGACAGTCATACTGACACCTTTCACATATTATTGTATTATTCTTTCGTGTAATATATCTTTGTTATTTCTACTCTTGTGTTCGTGTTGTTCTTCCTTGGTCCTAACCTTGGACCATAACATTTATGCGTGCACACGCGCACGCGTACACACACACAAACACACACACACATATATACATATATATGTGTATATATATATACACATATATACACACACACACATATATATACACACACAAACATATATATGTGTGTGTATACATATATATACACACATACACACACACACATATATATATAAGCGTGTGTGTTTAGTGAGAGACTAAAAATGGAAATGAACATGCACTTCTACATAAATCTTCGAATAGGATGAGGTGCATGTCGTTGTTTTCTAATCTATATTTTATTCTTATATATCTCTACTATGTATTTACTGCATTTTATTTACGGAAAAACCTTCAGTAAATTAAATACTACTCAAATCCTACTTTAATGGGTCTACGTGCCATATTTATAAGTAGGAGCAGTCCATTGTCACAGTAGTAGGGAAGAGCAAGAAGTATGCTGAATCCTACTCTACAATACTATGACTTCTGGATAAACTTCTGTCTAGTAGAAACTTCGCATATAAAAGCTAGAGAATATTTTTGAGTCATTTGAGTGAAAAAAATGTGGGCGTTTCATATGCAATCAAATATGTTAGGAGAATAAACCAATAAAAAGGGGCATTTTAATATAGGAAATATTACATTTTATTAAACAACTCTCCGAGACAAATATTTTACTAGCATCACATTGTAATGGGATCTCTAAATTGAACGAAATCTCATCAGTGCGGGCAATTTTAGATTTTAAATTCATTCAATCCTTTCCTCTCCTCTCTAACTTAAATTAATATTATATATATATATATATATATATATATATATATATATATATGTGTGTGTGTGTGTGTGTGTGTGTGTGTGTGTGTGTGTGGTTATATCTAAAATCTGATCGGAAGTGGCTTAATCAAACTAGAAACAGCATGCAAGTATTCTTCTGAATCGAAAAAAGATAACTGATGAAACCCGTTTTCAATTATTATCAATTGGTAACGCTCACTCTCTAACCTGATGAATGTTCAATCATTATCCTGAAAAATATAAGTTATATTACATTCCGAAAATTTTACAAATACTCAAATGTATCAGTTATTATGTGGGTGAATGTAAGTGAATGTGTATATTTGTTTGCATGAAACTTTGGAGACATAAATTCCTGATTGCATTTACAAAAATATAATCTAGACATTTGCTTTTGATTGATACATTTTTGGCTGCCAGAGGAATTCAACGCCTTCTAACACGAATTAGGTGTACAAAATGCCACCAATCCTAATGCAGAAATGCAACAAAAACTCTCACTATAATTTCGACAAAAACATCTTTCTTGTCTTTTAACGTTTGAATTCTTATTTTTAATTCGATATCTTTCCCCGATTGATATTCGAGAACATTACGCGAAAATATTTCTAACAGAACTGAATAATAGTTTGAGTGTTGTAAGCTTTACATTCCACAGTTTTTAATATGATATTCCTCGAAAAATTATAATTGCAAAAATACTTATTTTGCAAATGATAAGCTAGGAATGAAACATTAAGATTTTCAATCGATAATGTGTCAGCAGCGCTGTCCGATTCAACCTTTAAATTACAATTGTAAACATACAAAAGAGCCCTCTCTTATCTCTTCATCGATCGAACAATGAAACCCACGTTACGTCTCTATTTTCTGGTTCACGTTAGTGTGCACAAAAGCTTGGAAAGGCCAACTGTACCCTCACAAGAAAATGCCGGAAATGAAGACTCGGATACTGTCTCTAATATCTTTGGTTGTTTATTCGGACCTTCATTTGTACGGTCTGGATAGATAGGCAGGTAGATAACACTTGGAGAAAACTGCTGCCATTTATGACATCTGCGACTAACAGACCAACTTTTCCCTTCAAACCGTATGAATTCTAATTCTCATGCCACTCCCCTTTCTCCATCTCAACATTACGACGCGCAACTGATTAACTCTAACCTCCGGCATCGACGGTGTCTTCACCTGGTAAAAAGCAAACCCAGCATTACTTCGGGCACTGTTCCCCGCCAAGGTCGTTCCAGAATTCAACTCAAAACGAACTGTGAACAAAAATCCTTCACGTCCGTTTAGTTATCATTTTATCGCAAAGTTTTTCGTTTATGTATCAATTATTTTATTCTCTTTCGATCAAGTGGACGGCCGCTTTGAAGATCCCATCTGACAAACCTTTTCGCTGGTCATAAAACACGAAACACTTTAACCGAGATAAAATTACACACCATCATTTTCTGTGGCTGTCCCAATAATCGTGTCCGATATGATAAGTCAGTCATTGTAATTTTTTTCCCTGAAAACTTTGAATAAATTATTTGAATAAACAGAAAGAATGCCAAATATGTGTACGGATAACGTGTTCATTTATTTTACTTGCGATAAATATGGAAATTTTAAAATATTACATAACGATTGTTTTCAAAGTAAAAATATTTTACAAACATCAAAGTGTTTAATTCGGGAAATAAAATAAACAACTACACTTATAAATTTAATACATTAAATTTAAGGAAATCTACTGTTTGAATTCAGATTTCAAGTAAAGAATTGAAAGTTGTTTAAGGGAGCTAACTGTTGTACATTGCATTTGCGCTTTTAGATTTTGGCAGATCGATAATTATAGCTGTCAGCTGTTTAACTTTCATTCAATGATAGAACTAATTTGACTGCAGTGGCAAAAGAGATTTAATCAATGAATAGTTTACACACATTCATTTTTATACCCGTATATTAATGTATAAACAAACATATATATATATATATATATATATATATATATATATATATATATATATATATATATATATATATATATATATATATATATATATATATATATTAAAGGGAAGACCTTCTTAGAGTAGATATTTCTACATATTATAAAAATGAATTTTTTGCGTGGTAGTGATTTAAACATCTTTCTTGGACTGGTGATAAGCGTTTATATTACATATAAACATATATATTTGTACAAAAAAAATAGAAATATCTACTCTTAAAAGGTCGCGAAACCAGAAACATGTGTAGCATAATTATGGAAATAGAGTATAATATATATTTTAAAATAAAACGATACACATTTCAGCCAAAAACGTTTATCTTCTTTTTAAAATATACACTTTTCTCTCGTTGGAACAACTATAACCTCTTCTCTATACATATATATATATATAAGCATATTTTCTTAATCTATTTATATATATATCAACATTTTAAAATATGTACCATTATATGTATGTGTGCATAAACAATTTAAGGAATTTTAATTTATATACATGTGTGCTTGTGTGTGTGTGTGCGTGTGTTAACGTGAATGTATAACGAACAATAATCACTTTATTTGGCAAATGTTGCGCGAATCTCTATCTATAAAATACAGGATGTGTGTGTGTGTGTGTGTGTGTGTGTGTGTGTGTGTGTGTGTGTGTGTGTGTGTGTGTGTGTGTGTGTAACGAATGCACGGCCGCAATTTTCGATGGATTTGCACCAAAATTTACATGCAGGAAGTTAGCGGGAAGGCCAAGACCGACTTTGCATTTCCCAACTCCCATCGATAGTGGAAATAATCGATTTTTTCATGCTTCTATGGCAGTTGTCATGTAGTTTGCTGTCATTTTTTACTGGCCAGAGTGAGAGCCTATAGCTGGCTGCCACGAATAGGCAGGAAGATTCTATTGGCCAGCGTGGGAGCCAACAGCTGACTGACATGAATGTTAACTAGCATGCTAGCATGCAAAAAAATCGATAGCTGCATTCGTCACAAGTGGGAAAAATTTAAATCTGCATGGCACTTTACTCCAATTGGCTCATTCGCTTGCTTAAACTCAATGTTGATTCTGATTCCGCAGAACTGGGTTGGGTGTGAAAAAGTATTTGTTGTTAACATTCTTTTTTAATTCAGTTTTTCCAGTTACGAGTCCTTTTTTAAAGCTGATCGTTTCGTGTTCATTTTGTTAGGTTCTTTTTTCGTAAAAGATTTAATGTTTAGTATAGAGCTTAGAAAAAATTCGCAGTGTGAGATAGGCAAGAAGTAAGGCATGTAGCAACATCAGCACGGCAAAGGGCACTCCTTTAAAGGCAAGGAAGGGCAAAAATATTTTAAGTCAAGTGATAGCGATTGCTGTATGAGTCGTACGATTTTTTAATCAAGCACGGGCAACGCCGGGCCATGCTACTAGTATATAATAAAATGAAAAATTAACTGACATTTTTATGCAATTAGAAATACCTCCAAATAACAGGAATAAATGAAAGAAAAGAAAGAATAGCTAGTGGTTTTATTGAATGTTAGCGTACAGTATCATATCGATGGAATAAAATTCTTAACTGATTTCAATGGTATTTTTCCGTCAGTCTACCCATGTAGAAATCATTCGCATTTTTAATCTTATCCTATCAGATATTAATTTCGATATTTACCATTGTTCTCCATCGAGTTTATGTCGCGATTAGGCCAACAACTACAGTATCCTAATTTTTATTATTTTCAAAATAAGCTCAAAAATGGCTAATGATTCCCACTCCCACCTCACTCTAATACAGTGTGAGTGGTACATCTCGTTTATTTTTCTTAAAACACAGACCCAAAGATGTTAAGTTTCGATTCCGTATCATTTTTGACCCCCATTCCAAATTCCAATCCTTAAGCAAATTGGAAACATATTCAGTTAAGGAATCAAATGGACTTTTGCATGAAACAAACCTTTTTATTGTTATTAATACGCTTACCTGTGTTTATGTGTGCATTCGTTAGTTTGCTAATTTGTTGATTATTTACTTCATTTATTTACTTATTTATTGATTTGTATTAATTTATTATACTTATTTATTTATTTTTATTTATTTATTTTATTGTTTTGCATTTTGAGATGAGTTCTGATTGTTTATTTAGTAATTTGTGTTGGTCTGGGAAGATAATTATAGCTATTTTCTCCTCCAGACAGTTTATAGGGGGGTATTATTATTATTGTAGTCTGATGCTGTTTTCTTTATTTTCCGTGATATTTTTGGTGTGATTTGGTTTTCGTTTATAATTTCCCATACATGTTTAGAAAGCATTGCGCTTTTCGCGTATTTATTATTTGTAAAGGACGTTTTGTGCGCGTAGATTCTTTATTTCCAGGGCCCTTCATTTACTCCTATTTTTCTTCGTTATCTGCTGATTTTATAGTGGTTTGGTATATTAGATCGTTCTGTAAGCAATTGCCGTTTAACGGACATACGTTTTTTCTTTGCGGTTACACATGGTTTGATTTGTGCGAGTGAATTGTTGGTTGTTTGCTTGTTGTATTTTTTATTATTTGTGTCATGTTCTTGGTGCAACTGTAGCTGAATATTGTTAAATATCTTGTGGAAAGTGCTTGATGGGGAAAGTGTTTGTGAGTTAAATATTTTTCCTAAGTTTGTTTTTACGTTTTTATTGTAAGGTGGGTTGAACCATATGATGTTTCTTTTCTTGTTGGCTATTGCTGTGTGATGTTTATGTAGTATTGCCAAAAACATATTATCTTTTTGGATTGTTTCATAATCTTTCTTTGTTTTGTTGAAGCCGTTTTCATGAGAAGTATTGTCAGATAACATGCCTTGATTATTGATGTGTGCATATAGAGTGGTTTGTTGTTAGGTTTTCTATATAGTTGATATGAACCTTTATTTTAGATTGAATGTGACATCTAGGAAATCTACTTCTTTTAGATTAGTTTGTATGTCTATATCGAATTCCATATTTTCTTTTAATTTTTTACTATTGTTTTTCTGGTTTTGTCTGTTTTTTTATTTTTTTGTTATAGTTTCTTACGATTATGAGACCAATGTCCCTGTAGAGGCCTATATCATTCTTATCGATTATTTTACTTAGTTCATGTAGCAAATGTATACCTATCAGCTCACAGGTCTCTGCACCATCAATGTTTCCCACTGTAATCTCAAAGGTTCCTTCTTTCTTTATCCACGCATCTTCGTTGTCGAATAATAGTGATTGTCGTGTCTGTTTAATGATTTTTATTTCGTTTGTGTTTATTTTTATTTGTTCTTGAGCGAAAGAGATGGCCTTATACAGCATGGGTTCTGTTACAGAAGCGTAAAAAACAGAAAAACAATCATAAAATCTTTTACTATTTTTACAATTTTTATCTTTTGATTTTGTCGTTTTGTTATTTCGATATGAATATTACTTGCAGCGATTTTTATTGCTTCTCTTTACTTGAATAGTATTTCCCATTCTAATAGGCATCTGCTTCAATTATGAACCATCAATTTTCGATTGAATCAATACCTTAAGAGACTAGAGGTCATTAAATTAATTTGGTATATTTTAATCATATTTTTTAGTGAGATGGGCAATATTACCCAAAATATTTACAAGATAGTAGATTTGCAGAATGTGAAGGAGGGTTCTTATACATGGATATACACTTTAGCTTAAAGTTTCTTCGTTTTGATCTGTACCACTCAAAAAAATATCTTATACAAGAAATTACATTAATTATCTCCATTTATTGTGATGTCTCATCAGGAAGGAAGCTAACTACAATATTAGCTTAAAACATGATTCCAATTCTCGCTTGTTGTCTTCTAAGAACATCGGTTAGTTAATACCAATTTTATCTTACATACCGTGTGAATATATATATATATAGTAAATAAAACAATTCCTAAAGGAGTCTGTACAGAGGCACGCCGGAGAAAAATAGCTCAACTCCATATTAACTGGAAGAGCCTTAAATATTTCTAAATTAATTCCAGTGAACTAAAACGCATAAAAGTTTTAGTTGTGACTGCCCACTGTTCATCTGAATTCCTTTAGAAATAGATAGATAGATAGATAGATAGATAGATAGATAGATAGATATTATTTCGATTGCTAGAGCTTCTGTTCAATTTGATTTCACCTAGTATTTGATTTACTTTGCACAAGACAATTCGGCCAACTATATACACCTGAAAATAGACACCAGCTTTATATATGTGTATATGTAGATCTGGGTGTTGGAGAGAGTGAGAAAGATGCGCTAATATCTCGATTTTAAATCATTTCGTTTTTTTGGTGGTGGGGTGCATTAGATATCGAAAGTTAAAAAGTAAACAAATAATATGTTTGCGTTCCATTCTATATTGTTGCATTATATTCGTATTGTCTTTATAACTCCTCATAATCCTTCATCAACAACGATGATATTGTAGATAAGGGTAGTTCCATAATATGTCGATGATGGAAAAGATTTTTTTCTTTTATATTAATGAGTTTCAAGAGCGAGATTAATCTCATTGCAAATGCCAGATATCTTTTTAAAGGTGACTAAATCTGTAAGTAAACAAATTTTCAGAATTTTGATTGCCTAGACAAATTGATAGCTTTTCGATATTCTTTATTCTTTCTTCCTTATAAAGTTTTATTTCTTGTCTCTTTTCTTCTTCGCCTTCTTTCTTACCTTCTTTCTTACCTTCTCTCTTTATTCCCTTTTATCATTCCATTTCTTGGTCTTTTGCGTTCATTTATGTTTTCATTTTTCCCGTTTGTAATTTATCCTAATCTTCATTTCCCACTTTTCTTTAGATAGATTTATATTTTTAATTATTCTTTTAAAGTTCTGTTATTTTTTATTTCTTGTTTCCCCAAATTTTCGTTTTAGATATTCTTTTATTATCATCATTAACTTAGTTATTATTATTATTATTATTATTATTATTATTATTATTTGTCTATGTTATATTTCCTGCTCTGTAGAACAAGGTCTAAACTATGGTCCTTAGGCCCTATAGGAGAACTCTCATGTAATTGATATTGTCATTTTTCTAAGTATACTGGATGTTCCTAGTAGGGTGATCTTCCGGGCAACTTGTATGTTGATGTTACCTGGGACACTATTAGCAAAATTGTCCATTCCTTTTCTCACGAGGTGCAGATCTCCGATTACTATTGGTACAATCTCAGTCTTTATTCACCTGTTAATCTCGATCTCAGGTCTTTGTATTTGGACAATTTCTTGATAATTTTCATGGTGGTACTGCTATGTCAATAAGCATACACTTCCCGAATTTCTTGTCTTTTATGACAATATCAGGTCTGTTGGCTGTTATTTCCCTATGAGTATCAATTGGCATGACCCAGAGGATAGTTATATCATTATTTTGGATAACTGTGTCTAGTTGGTGTTCATACCATCTCTCAGTGGTTTCGATTTTGTGCGTATCTTCCAGTGCACTACCATTGCATTTCGAGTGCAATGTCTCTCCCTTGTTATATCTGTGGATATATTCATTTTTTGCTAGCGCCATTCATCCTGAGATATGGTCGACAGTTTCATCTATTTTCCGCAGATCCTGCATTTCGGGTTAGTTCCATTCTTGATTATATGACAATCATAGAATCTGGTTACAAGGCTTTGGCCCTGAACATCAATAATTCGGACTTCTGTCTTAGATTCCAACCCGGTGCTCTTAAGCACTGATGTGTTTTCTGTATCTTCATTTGAGTAAGCATTTTCCGGTCTTGGCGTCCAATCTTTTAATGTCATTCAATTTCTATTTAATAAGGCTGAATCTGTATGTTACGACAGGTATAGTTCAGGTGTTGATAGCCTTCATTTTATTGGCCCCCATTAAGTTCGCTTTCTAGTATGACACGCACTCTTCTATAATATTCTTTTCGGGGGGTTTTCTTCATAGTTGAATACTGTATTCCGTCTCCTTCATTAATTCCTAAGTATTTTCATGTACCATCAATATGGAATAGGTGATTCAGTTTGCCATTCTGTGACTTGTATCCGTAGCTACTGTTGATCAGTAGGCAGCTAAAGTGGTGTTAATCCAAGACCAAAGAGTAGTGGTGACAGTGAATCTCCTTGGGAGATCCCACTTTTGATGTTGATTTGTCTCGAAGTTAATGACCTGTTTGTATGGGTTCGGTTTAGTATGGTCTTCCAGTTTTTCATGCTCTCCGTTATGAATTTGACCGTTGTGGGGCATACTCCGTATATTTCTAGGCTGTCCTCTATCCATGAGTGTGGTACACAGTCGTTATTATTATTATTATTATTATTATTATTATTTTTTTTTTTTTTTTTTTTTTTTTTTTTATTTAGTCATTGAGTATTCCTACAATAGCAACTGAAGCTTAATTGACAGCAACTAACTTCAATATTCTAGCATATTCCTTATGTTGTAAAAATGTAAGATTGTAACCTATCCATATCACGGCAAGATTCTTCTTTCAGTATTCTGTTGTGGTAAACCCTCCTACAATAGAATGAACTCTTCCTCCTCTCATAAATACAAACTGCGAGAGTCGGTTGAGCGCAGAAGTAGATGCAGTGCAAACATTCGAAGAGCGACAGCTCGCCATTGTTGGTTTTTCTCTCTAGTGGATTTCCGAGTGACCAGCTTAAGACTTACCTTTGGAAGACTTGCATTTTTGAACTGATAAGTTTTTTCACTTTTTATTTTCAAAACCTTTTTAATTTTTCAGTTTTCCGTTTTTCCTATTTTTGTGCATATTTAGTTGTTCACTTTTTTGGTTTCGTTTTTTGTTTATTTCCTTTTTTGTAATTTTACCCTCCCCCTATTTTTATTTATCTTTTCGTATTTCTTTATTTGTACGTGATTATTGGTTTTGGTTTTCCACGTTCCTCCTTTTATTTAGTTGTCTAGAATTTTGTTTTGTCTTATATGCCTGTCTTTAAAAAAGTAACACATAGCAGGAACAATTTTATACTTTTTGCTCGGCCGTGGCGGTGTTTTACGCCGACATGGCCGAGAATTTAGAGGCACAAACGGTGCCAAGTCAAAATGAGTCACCGCCGGAAAAAACGGCTTGGTGTGAAAAGAGGCCAAAAAAGGACTCTGAGTACTACAACGGCCTAAGAAACAAGTTCGACTCGTATACTAATGGCAACGAACTGTTAACTATACCAGAAGCTATGGAGGCCGTTAAAACTAGAACTATCTCCCTGCTGACCACCGATGTAGGAACTCAGAAGCTTATCGACGTCAGCAGGGAAACGATGGAAGCTCTTTGGAGCCTGCATATAGGACTAAAGGTTTTGGCCAGGAAATACCCTAACCACGAAGACAGTCCGTTTACAAACGGAATATATGGGGACAAGGCGTACAAAAATCACTGTGCATGGCGTCCCAGTCGACATCAGTGGGGATAGGTTGGGGGCTTTCTTCGCTCAATATGGACCCGTGGAAGAGGTCACTGCAATAGTGAGCAAATCAGGAATTGCCACCGGCAATTTTGTGCTGTACGTCACATTGACAAGGTAAAATTTTCAAGAGATTCCCAACATCCTAAAGTGTCGGGAAAAAATGATGCCCATAATAGTAGAGGGTCGACGTCCATACTATTGGACGTGTGGAACTTTGGGACACATGTCAAAGGTGTGTCCGAGTTTCGCAGCCTAGCTCAGTAGCAGCAGCAGCAGGTAAAACGGATGCGTCTGCCAAAACGCCGGATGGTGAGTGGAGGGAAGTGACGAAAAAGGGACAAAAATCGTCATGTACTACCGCTCAACAGAAGGCCCCAGAGCAGCAAGAGCAAACCCAGAGGATACCAGAGCCTGAAAAGCTTGGTAGCCCACAACCTCAAAGCCAGGAAAAGAAAAAAAAAACAGGCAAAAGAAGCAGCAGCAGCGACAAGAACAAAAACCAAGTAAACAGAAAAGCGAGCAGCAACTGACAAAGTCCAACAAATCGGAACAGCAGCAGCAACAAAGACAGCAGCGACCTGAAACAGAAATGGAGGTAGACAAAATGCCTCCACTTCGCGCATCATCACTGAAGAGAGGTAGAGAAGAAGAGGAGGTGGAGACACCATCTGAGAAGCACTCCGGGCGTAGTACAACGGAGAGGGTCATGGACAATACCAGGTCCCTATCCGTTCCTGCTTCCCCTAAAGAAACAATGGTCGTAGCAAAAGCAAGGAGCCTCCCTTCCTCCCCTTCCCGTGCTCCATCCCCCTCTCCCTCCAATTCTTCCCTCAGTTCATTATCAATACACACACCCCCACACACACACACACATCCACCTCTTCTCCTCCCCACCCATCCCTGAGAAAGAAAAAAGAAATTGTTCCTAGGACCGGAAACGATTTGTAGGGTGGACAGGGAGGATTACAAGAAGGGCCTGTTTAGCCAAAAAAGGCGAAATTAGAACTGTTATTTAAAAAGGACACTGTGGACGGAAAGTCCATTGAAGATCCCCGTAATTCTCCGAATGCCCCAGGGGTGATAACCTGTATAAGAGACACTGGGACATACCTAAAAGTCTAGGGGCATATAGATGAAGCCAAGGAAACATTCCCAAGCATTAGAATGGCTGAGATAGGGTCTCCTTATCTTAGAAAATTACGGCAATATTGTGCTGGGAGGGTCCCTGTTTTAATCCATCCCTCACTATATAGATGCATAAAACTAATGTATCCCATGGATGTCGGCGGAATTGTCCTGGAAGGGCGAATTACGTCAGAGCTAGGTGTCGGGAGCCTAAGACAATCCGTCGGAGTCCTGACTGACGTAGATGTCCGGCCCGTATGTGTATAGGCTTTTCCTTATCTTTATTTTTGCAGGCGGGAACGATGTCTATCAAGATAGCCAATTTGAATACGAATGGCTTGAAGGATCGGGGTAAGGCTGCCCGCCTGCTCCGTGACCTCCTGTCGTACGGTGTGGATGTTGCCGCGATCGAAGAGACCCACTTTGCGGATGTCCGCCCGGTATGTGAATAGGTTTTTGCTCTTTTTATTTTTATTTTTTTCAGATTTAGAAGATGCCTATCAAGATAGCTACTGTGAATGTGAAGGGCCTGAGGGAACGGGGTAAGGCGGCCCGCCTGCTCCGGGATCTCTTGTCCTTTGGCGTGGTTGTCGCCGCGATCGAAGAGACCCACTTTGTTTGCATATGGGGACTGGCTTGCCAGAGGAGTTTCTTTGCTGGTGAAGCGTACTCTTGATGCGAAGGTGAACCTTGTGCATACCGATGCCGAGGGCCGGTTGATCGTGGCCGATATTGCCGTGAAAATTGGTTCGTTTCGAGTCGTTGCGGTTTATGCGCCCAACGACCGGGAGGGGCGGGTTTCGTTTTTTCGGCAGTTGGGGCCGTTTCTGGTGGATTCATCGCGCCTAGTCTTAATGGGGGACTGGATTGCCCTCCTGGACCCCAATTTAGATCGGGGGCGGAGTGCTAGCGTGTGTAGAGGCGATCGTAGCTTGGTTAATCTGATCAACGATTTTGGTCTCGTTGATAGATACCGGGTCGATCACCCCGGGGGTGGGGATGTGGCCTTGGGCTCGTAATTGGCCTTGTGACCGGGTGATTAGCTACCTGGACAGAATGTTAGTTAGAGGAGCCGACGTAGACTTGTTAGATTGTCCCACGTTCCACTTTGGTAGGCTATTCGGACCACAAACACGTTTGTGCCCTGATGGTGTTAGATCGTAGGCCTAGAATAGCTGGCAACTTGAAGTTCAATCTGACTTTACTGGTTAGGCGGGACTTCCGGGAGCAGCTAACTAGCTTAGTGTAGCGGAAGCTAGTTAGCTAGTTATCGGGAATATGTGATGGGAAAGACTTAAGTGTAGAATTAGGTCCTTCACCACTGATTTCAGCAAACGGCTCGCCCTAGATAGAGCTGAGAAGGTGAAGACGCTTAAGGCTAGTTTTTCCCGGGCGGTGGCTGGGGGAATCCCCTAGAGAAAGCCGTAGCTATGGAGGCCCGGTTAGGTGCCTGGGAGGGGGTTTATCTTCCGGGGCCCTTCGGTTGGACGTACGGTCCTGTCCGCATTCTTGGAGTGTGGTTTGGACCCGACCTCCAGCTGGAGAAAAATTGGTCTGAAGTACGAGCAAAGGTCGATGCGGTCGGTCAAACTTGGCGTCGATGGAGATTGTCCGTGAAGGGCAGGGCGGAGGCGTGTGCCACTTACGTTTTCCCGATTGTCCTTTATCGATTGGCCGTACTTCCTCTCTGTAAAGACCATAGGAAGCCGCTCTAGAGCTCTCTATCCTCCATTTTATGGAGGGGACGCGGGGATCAGGTCGACAGACGAGTCTGTGCACGACGTCCGTATCATGAGGGGCTGTGAATGCCACACGTTGTGAACCACAAACTCGCCTCGAGGTTGGCTTTCCTACGCCGCGCATTGACAGGAGATTCGATTATGGCGAGGATTGTTAGAGACGCGTTCCCTTTCCTTACTATCAGTCCCCCCCTCCCTAACTCGTGGTTGAGCTCCATCGAAAATCCCCGGGATCAATCAGATTTCCTTCGCGAGTGTCGGTCGGCCTTGTTGGCTGTTCCTCGGTCCATTGACCTTTCGCGGCCTAGGAAGGTCTTCTATCGTCATCTAGTGGAGGGGGTCGCGAAGGATTCTCTACGTGAGCAGTTCGACTTGGAGGAGGAGGAGTTTTGCTCTTTTTGGTCTTGGGCGCCAGCGACGGATTATGTCAGTAAGCTTGTCGCTTACCTGGCGATTGGCTCGGAATCGGCTGCCTCTCAATGACAAGGTCTTCATATGGAGCTTGGCGGATTTGTCAGACTGTGAACGGTGTGGCCTTGGTCTGGAAGAAACGGCTTCGCACGCCTTCTACCATTGTCCCTGGGTCCGCCCCTTATGGGACCATGTCGGCGAATTGACGGCTCGTCTCGCTCCCGAAAAGCTCGTGCTCATTGATCGCGCATACGCGTGTGACAATGTGTCGCCCCCCGCATTCCGGGGTGAAACGAATGGTGTTTCTGACGATGCCACAACATATTCTTTGCTCGATAAGACGATTAACCAGTCGCTCTGTTTTCCTTTTAGCGTCTTTTTTGTTCCACGGTTCTCACTTGTTTCTCCCGTCATTTATTCGAATATAGTTACTCCTTTTATACTATTGTGTAACTATTGCGTAACTGTTTTACACCAATAGTTTGAACCAGAAGTTGTAGGGAAATAGTTTTAGGTTTCCAGCTATTTCCCTCCTTCTCACTTGTCTTCACTATAAGTGTCAAATTTTCCAAGTCCTCTTTCTTCATTATGTCCTAGACATCCCAACTGTCTTTTTCTGATCCCGACTACAAATGCCCTTTTGTTTACATTTTCCTTAAAACTTCCTCCATGCTCACATGATCTGTCCGTAATATTCTCAGTATTCTTCTGTATGTCATCTCTTTTGACTCGAGTTTCCTCTTTTGTCTCGAGTTTCCTCTTCATCACTAAGGCTATCCTTTGCATTCACTGCCAGGAGGATTGATATTACATAGTACTTCAGTGCTCTTTTCTTTGTTGATAACGAAAATTCTCCGGTTTCTTAATACTTTGTTTAATTTTTGGAAGGCATCTTTCTCTCTTTTAATATGCTTTCAGATCTCCGTGCCACATTTTCCGTCATCTGTTAAACACTTTCCAGAGATTCAAATTTCTGGACTTGCTTGTTTCAACATTTCCTATTTGCAGTACGCATTTTGGACTGTTTCTCTTGCTGACAACCAAACATTCTGTCTTCTTACAGTTGATACTTAGTCCTTTCTTCTCAATTTCCTTTGCTACACTGTCTAAGAGTAACTGCTTGTTTTTCTGTGATTGTCATCAACACGGTGTCGTCAATGTATCTTATATTAAGATTGTGCCCACCAATAATAAATTCTGATAGGACATCTAGTATTGTCTCGCTGTAAAGTTTAAATTAATCCGATGAGAAGTTATTTGGTTATTACAGTAACTAATATATTTACGTTTTAGTGTACACCATAATCATACACTATCCTGTTGGTAAATTTAAGCGTATTTTCAATGAAAGTGAGTATAGATCCCTTGTAATTTATTTTTCAAGCTAGAATATATGGTGTGCTCTTCTCTATGTTACAACATCTTCATCTAGAATTGTTTTGCTTCAGTAGCATCCGGTTTTTCAGTACGCTCTGTTCTATCTAGTCAAGTTATCAATATATTTAGAGACAATTTGTTTAAAAATTCTGTCCAAAAATCAATATATTAATGTCATTACATCATTATGTAATTTAAAGTGCGTGTTACTTTATTAAAGATGTTTCGATCAGCCTATAAAATTTGGTGGTGGTGGTGGTCGTCGTCGTCGTTGTGATAAGGAGGTGATTTTAAATATTTAATTGTATAAAAAGAAAAATGCTATATAAGAATTTTTACAGTCTCTTACTACTTGACATATTGACGAACACAAAGTCTTAACCGCAAAAAGATCAGAATAAAAAATCGATTAGAAAATGACTTACAAACAAATACATTTTAAATATTAAAAAATTCCCTTCAATTTATCGATGTAAGTAATTTTGAATGTTTTAACTCGCAATGTTCATTTTTCTTCAATTTTGTTGCAGAATATTTTATAAATGTTTCCTTGTTGCGTAAACGAAAGATCAAATATTTCATGTACGCTTAGGAAAGACAAAAGCGTACTTTTTACCATTTCGCCCCAAGCGAGGCGATAAAAGCTCAAGAGATTAATGAGAGTGAAAGAAACAGAGAGGAAAATAAAAGAACAGGGTTCAAGAAAACAGAAGATGAAATTGTATTTAAATTTATGAATATCGTAGTTGACGGGAAAGCAAGACGCCGAAAGAGGGTTCCACAAACGAGAAATTCAGGAGAATAAACTATTAGCATAGAGTTTACTAGCAATTTCAACAGCGAAATTATGAATCCTAGCTGCCAATCTAGTACAGCGCTTAAATTCGTGAAGTCGAGCTATCAAAGCGGAAAGCACACCAGAATAATTATCGGGAAAATATTTATAGAAAAGCCACAAGACATTTACGTTACGGCAGTGGGAAAACGACTGATGCCACGTCAGGACCGATAACGTTGCAGAGTCTTCTGCCAAGTGTATGTAGATATATAGCATAAGCACCAGACCAGATGTGGTAATAATAATCGATTCACAGACGAATGGTAGACTTATAAATGTGTTAGATTCTGTCGAGAATAATTGTCTAGAAGAGTGGACCAATTTCCTAGCAATGGATTCAAGCGGATAACGTGAAACCGAAAAGGTGCAATGCGTTGCTCTCCTGAAGATTAGCATCAGACATGCCAATTGAAAGGAAAATAAAGATTTTCAAAGTGATTAAAAGAGAATAGCTTCGTTTTAGAGGCGTTAAAATTAACAGGCCAGTTCTTGTACCAGCTAACAACAAGTCGAAGGTTATTTTCGAGATCAGATGCCAATTTGATTTTATCGAACCTATTAGACCTACTCGAGTAAATAGTTGTGTGATCAGCATAGATAAGGAGTCAGGATCTGATAACATTGGAAAAGTCGTTGATGAAAATAAGGAACAATGTAGGTCTAAGGACAGAACCTAGGTGTAAACCCGAACTAATAAAAGAAATCCAGAAGAGTGACCGTTCAAGACAAATTTCATTATGCTATTTGATAAAGATTAAATGAAAAACAAAAAATCGACCAGAAACACTATAACCCTTCAACTTGTGACGAAATCCAACATGCCAAACCCTGTCAAAGAGGATTTCAAACAAGGTGGAAAGCAAGAAACAGCAAGGCATCTATTTTAGAGCATGGAAAAACAGAGGCCATTTCTTTAAGACAATTGTAGCGATACCGCCGTGTATACATACTTTGTGGGAATCACTTTTACAGATGATAGCGGAGTTATGTGCCTGGCACACAGTGGAGACTCATTTCTAAATGGAAACTCAGTTGAAGGGATTCCTGATGAGTCGAGAGTAGAATTGGACACAATTTATGAGCAAAGCGCTCTGCTTTTTCAGCACAAAATGACAACACTAAAAAATGAGTGAAGAGAGACGGGATTGATGATTTACCCTTATTTAACGCATTCTTAAAAGACCGACAGTTGTTACGAGAGCCAAACGGTGCCTCACTCACGGCGAATAATGACTTGCCTCATTGAGGACACCTTTGCAGTCATTATGATCATACAAAAAGAGACTTCTGTTGGGATCAGTGCTGTCCCGTAGGTATAGCTGGAAAAAGTAATACCTGTGGGCTATAGCAGCTGAACAGGTATATGTGGACCAAGGAGCTTGTAGTTTTATCTGGTATTTACGAGAGGGCACAAAAGACTCGATGATATCTTTCATCTAAGAAGAAATTTTCAATAGGAACGTTAAATATTTCAAGGGTCAACACGAAAATCGATACGCTGGTAACAGAAAAAAAAGTCTTGTGAATAGTCTTAATATATGAATCAAGGGAAATATTAGCAGACACTACAATTTGATCCGAATTGCAAATTTGTAACTGAAAAATTGAAAGTATAAATACCAGCAACATCAGTAGGATTAGAATGATGAGCATTAAAATTGCCACACACAAAGATGTGGGCAGATGAATGTAGAAAGAGAGAGCGCGCGCCATTTATAAACTGTCAGACATTTTGTCTAACATGTTACGGAAGAAGGGGAGAAAAAAACTGATGGCTAACAGAGTGTAATAACGAACGTCGAAAGCACATGAAATATTATCCGGAAACTCAAGAGACGGTTTCCCTGCCATTGGAAGATTTTCCTGAATGTAAACTCTAAGCCCATCCTTTCGACAAAAGAGGAAGATATCCTGGGACCGCAAACTTAATAGTAGTGATAGAAAAGTTTATTTAGTTTTGCAGAGAACATTTCAATAAACGAATAAACAAATATTAGAGAAAGAAAGGTTGAAGGGCTTAGGTGTTTTCTTGCAGAGTGGTTTACTTATGCTATTTATAATGGTTGCAGTCAAAATACTCTAAAAAAAATGAAGACTTGAAGCCATCAATCAGTAATATACCCCCAAAATAATACAGTGACTTTAATTAAAGCTTTGGAAAAAAGAATCAGAAACAACACCTTAAAGAAGAAACAAAGAATAAAACTCCTGGTTAATAGACGGTGAAAGAGTATGAGCCGGGCGAACCGTGAATCTATATTCTGCCGTTAGCATGTTCACAGCACAGGTATATAAAATATGTATAGATAAAAATTTAAATTTTATGACACCACAAAAATATTATTCCGATGGAAAAATTTTAAATTTGATATTTTCTGATATTCTCCTGAGAAGTTTATTTTAGTTTTCGGAATAAATACTTACGTGTGTGTGTGCGTGCGTTTGCAAGATCAGCAATAACAGCCGTAATCCAACGTGCTTTTAATCTCTTTGTTTTATAAAAATATTTCTGGAGCAATTTCTGATTGCTGCAACAACAGTCGATCAATATGTGCGTGCGCGCGCACACACACACACACACACACACACACACACACATTATATATATATATATATATATATATATATATATATATATGTCAATTCATAGAGTCACTAGGAAATCATATTAGTAAGAATGCAACATTTCCATGTCAGATTTCGTGGGGATTGCATATCATATGTTACGAAAAAATAAATTAATTAAAAACTCTATTTCACGATGACTTACCTCGATAATTATACTTAATGAAATATGACACAAAAAACTTCGGCACAAATTGGAGAAGTTTCTTATATAAAAAAATTTTAAATTATAATATTAATAAAATATTAACCGCATTTTCATAATTTTATTGTTAAATAATTTATTCAATTTTCAGATTTGAGTTTTAAATATATTTTCCAATTACTATTTTGTACTCTTCTTTCATGGAGTCAGGTTTTTCACCTCCCACTTCGTAAATATTTTGGTAAATTCCATCATTGTCTAAAAAAAGACACGGCTATCTGGCGTGGCCACTGCAAGAGACAGATATGAAAAACAACATATATATACACTTAGTGTATTTTATAGTAAGATTCGAACGATTCAGTTTTGGGGAGATTCATAATATTGAACACTTTGGCAATCAGACTGAGAAGACATCTCTTTAATTATTTTGCATAAAAAGGCTACATATATTTCTTCATACAGAATAAATGCATAAGCTTTTTTCTTCCTTTTTAAATATTCTTCTTTTTCCAATACAATAGTGTTGAAAGAGGAAAAATATGGTGGACGTTAACTTTCTTTTTCTAAAACAGATTTTAAGAAGAGGTCGAAATCTTTTCGATACCTGCCTTGTACACAGAATGAATTGAAGAAACATTCTTATCATCTTTATCATCAGCTAGCACTTGTTATCTAAATTTATATCTATTCAATAAATACACCCGTTTAGAAATAATGTTTTTTGCATATTTTGAACATTAGCCTGTATTGATTTCTAAAAAAATCTTTATAAAATAAGTCATGGAATATTTTTCATGGAATTAGTTGCATAACCGTTAAATTAACGTATGATTATTTATAAAGTAACTAATTTGGTTGATTCCGACGATTTCCGGGGTAATAAAATATGAAGCTGAAGGTCAATTCCTGCTTCGTATTTTATTTCCGCTTCATCGAAGATTAAAAGAGAAGCAAAGGATAAAAGAATAATGGCGACAGGAACGATATGTCATCTCAACTCGGTGAGTTTTTTTTGTCAGATTTTTCCCACAAAATCATCGTTTTAACTGTAGCATAAGTTTATCAACTTGAGATTTATCCAAACATTTTCCTTTTTGTTGTAATACGCACACGCACACTTCACAGCGTTGCGTATCGACGAATTCTTGTCTATTGGGAACGAATGAAATGCATATGCAGAAAGGCTCGTATACTATTTTGAGACTAATGACATACATGATTCACAGAGAGCGAATCTCACTTCCGTTTGGAAGTCCCAATACAAAAGGATCTAGTTATACCTAACAATCTCAAGAATAAAACTTACGAGAAACTTCCGCTAATGCTGCAATCCAACCCCACCAGTTCATTTTTTGTAAGTGACTTCAGCCAATTTCTTATTTCATTGCTCAAGTAGAAAAAAAACTTTACCAATTCTGTGACTTTAGGATCACTATAGGAAATATTATTAGAGATTAATTGGTAGTAGGAGAGTAGGTAGTCGCATTCGCAGCCATTTGCTATCTGAAAGGAAACAAAAGTTTCTGCCGGACTGATAGATAACTGTTGCTATGGATATTGCTGGTAAGTATTTTATTACCAGTTCGTTCACTACTGACATACCATTGCGGACTAAAGTCAACATGCTTGAACATCTCACTCCCCTTGAAAGAACGAAACAAAAATAAAAAAATGTTTTCGTTGCAATAGAAAACATTCAACTCACTTCTGCCATTATAAAGAAGATTCCTTTAACTTTTTCCACAAAAAAATTACTACATATCGCCAGACTATTTAACGCGGAAGTTTGTTTATCCAAAAGGTCTGAAAATGTGAAAAATCTCAAAGTGGGTAGTGGAAAACCAGAAGATAAAATCACATCTGTTACAGATAACGACCCTAAAGTACATAAAATGCTTAACCTCCGAGAAAAAAAAACGAATGTACCTCTTAACGGCGCTGTTGTACTGCCATGTTGAAATGGGACACGGGTATGTTGTTTCACTGATCAGCTGCAGCGCATTTGATAACCTGGGAGTGAACCTGATAAGTTAAAGCTCAAAATCTATATCACAGAAGCTCCCAACTTATACTGAAAGCGTCACACATAGCATGTAGTAATTGTGAGATGTCTATACATTATGATGGCCAGCAGTTTTGTGCACCGTTGGTGTTTTTTCCAAGAGCTAGCTCCACACCTCGGAAGAAACTGGTGACAACGTAATTACCAGCTATAGGATGTGAACGCAGCGTTTGCTGCCAAGTATATTATAGAAAATTATCCTGATGTTTGAAAAATGAATTCGGTATATTAAGTGGTTTTGCTGCAAAATAAAATGTTGACCCAGAAACAAAACCCATTATCTGCAAAATTGTACATGTACCATTTGCATGCGTGAAAAAGTTAACAAAAATTGACGCTTTTAAGTCTCATGATATTAATGAACCTTTGCACTATACAGTATGAGCAACCCCTATAGTTAGGGTTGTTAACACTAACCAGTCTATTCATTCATGTGGGTATTACAAAATGACAACTTACAGGTATTAGAACCACGACTATCATCCCGTTCCTCATATACATGCCGGAACCAAATATTTTCACCAAAATGTGGATTTTAGATCTGCATTCTAACGGTTTACATTAGATGAAGATTCAAAATAGTAGTTTACTATCAATAAGACACACGGTCTTTATATGTTCCACCGCTTTAATTTGAGAGTAAAGTCGGCCCCAGGTATCTATCAACGCTGTAAAGACAACTAGTTGGCCAATGCCCCTTTGTTGAGTGCTATCAGAACAATATATTGTTAACAATATTGTCAGACTGTGAATATATTGCCAGCCATGACAAAGTGTAAAAGAAATCGCAGAATCCAATATTCAAGTCCAGTCTGTCTTCTGTCTAGTTTATCTGGGATAATAGAATACTAGGCTTTTCTAAGCTTAGTACAAGTTCGTGCTATTTACATACCAAATGAGTTATCATTAGTATCATTTACGAGACGTCGCTAAATGATGGAATGGTAGTGAGTGGACAATTCACAAACCGAAAATATTTGAAAATAAACTAATCTTGAATGTGATGTCAGTAAGTACAATGTGAACGCCATTTTGTCACACACCATGTCTGATAGGTCAGAGAAGTCTGTCGCATTTACTTTCAGAAACAACCAAACGTCTGGTCATCATCTTTGAGGTAAAAACGTCTTATCAACATGTTCTTAGGCATTTATTCCTTATTATTACAGAGTAGAAGCTGCTTATCAGACAGTTTGGCCTGACGAAGCCATCATTGATCACTCAACCAACGGGAATTATACGATGGTCACTGTTGATGAGTAGTTTTGACTACAAAATAGAATACAAACCCAATTCACGCATCGTCGGTGTTGATGAAATGAGTCGTTTATCTCTCAATGAAGTTTTGGATGTCTCTACGTCTGTTTGCGAAATAAGTTTCATGGACCACTTTGATAATTCTATGGTTGATTTATTTGATATTCGCACTCACATTCGCCAGGATGCTGTTCTCGCTAAGGCTAATCAAGTCAGACAAGTGGGAGGACGGATTTTTCACATAACAATGCCTTTTATGATCGTCAAAATGAGAAGTGTAGACAATGGATCTGTACTCTGAGCTCTCGGATGTTAGTCTCCCACCATTTCAGATAACGAGTTTTAGACGATGCTTCACTCGTATCATAGTCAAGATGGACGCAGTCGCCCAAAATGTGTGCTAGCCTAATGCCAGTACTAAAGAAAAGGGTAACAAATGGTATTCTTGACACGGTTACATAAGCTTACCACCATACTATAAATCACCACTACCAACCTGGAAATGGCCAGCGGGAAAGTGGGTGATACTGATTATAACTGTAAACACCTGATTGTCAGCAAAGACGAACATTCAAAGGAGACCAACGTTTACACAATGTGCGCTATTACTTCCACTAAAACTATTGAGAATTTAAGGTTTTGTTTAGCTACCAAGTGTCTTCCGAACATTTTCTTTAGCGATAATGGCCCATATTTCGTTAGTTCTTTTTATATTACATAATCTTACTGCATCTTGTGAAATTAGTATAAATGACATTGTATTGTACAGAGACTATGATGTTAAGAAATTCTACGAATTTTAAAATTGATAAAATTAGAAAACTATTACATAGAGAATTTAAATGCCAAACTTGAAAATTACTGTTAAATACTACAATGAAAAAAGTTAAACTTCCTTGATATAACACTAGATTTAATGAATAATATATACCTACCTTACAAAAAGCCCCATACTAATCCTTTGTATATACACCCTAAGTCGAATCATCCTCCATGTACATCTATGTCAGCTTCCAGTGGGAGGAGAACAATTATAGAATTTGACCTATCTGGTCTGTCAACTTGAAAAGGAGGGGGAATTGTATGCTGACAAATGGTGAAAGGGGTGCATGGGGCAAGCAAGGTTGAGAACCCCTGGCTTAAACGGTTCGAAAAACTGGGTCTTGATATTCACTGATGTGCGCTGTCGTCGTAAATGTTGATGTCTGAAAAATTACTTTTGTCTACTTCGGAATAATGAACTGCATCTCAATCAGTGTTCGTTGGTGCTCATTTAAATTTTATTGGAGCAAATTTGCACACATCAGTTGATGAACTCGAAGAGATTGAATTCTTCTTGTAGCTGCTTATGGTAAAGCTCCTTACTCGCTGACATTCCTCGTCATCTGGATTATGTCAGTGACATGAAACGATAAAAACCAGCTTGGAATTAAATGGATTTCTTGTAAATTTACTTTTTGAAAACAAAACATGCGTAAATGCTTCACCTTTGGTGTTAATCGCTGAAAGAAGTAACTGTTCCTGGAAAACAAGTTTGACTAGCTAGAAATTATTTTTTTTGCATATAGCAATATTTGCATTTCCGTCTTATAATTTTGTTCTTCACAAAAATGGTCATAATGAATCTCGAAGTAATGAGCAAGACTTCCCTTCTTTCTTTCATTCTTTCCATCTATGCAAACTCTTCGTCATTTACACGTTAGATTACATCAAATAAAGTCAATTTATTTAATTATGGACAAACACTGACATATTCTATGCAGAGTATCAAGTAATACTGGTTTTTCTTTAACTAATAATTTCTCTAAATTCTTTTTACGCATAATGTATGCCGGTTGGAATACAGGTTAATAGGCCCTTTCTGATAAATATATAAGTTTACATTCGTTGGAAAATATTTACATATCCAGTTTCATGTCTACATATTTTCTATATTGAGCCTATTTGTCCTTGTCTACAGTTATGTATGCAAATCGATGCAATGGGTGATGTAATTAAAAACATGCTCGTAGTAGGCCAACATATTTGATAAATAATGGAAAATATGAGGTTAATAATCTGTTATTGATTACAATCAAGTAAATTTCATTCTTATTGTTTTTAAATCGCCTAATAACATGTATATATCTACGTGGAGGTGCTGACATATCTATGTGGAGGTACTGAAAATTTTCTTCTAACGTACTTTCCCAAATCTGACAGTTATTTTGTCGCTGTAGTTGGAAAGTTCTTTTATATAATAGAGTGCTAAATTTACAGGATTCTTGTGTTTATTTATGAATTATTTTCAGATTGTCAACGGAAAATGTAGAATTTTCAATGGTTGGACACCAGGCTATTATGAATTTCCTGTTCCCACAGAAGTAAATTCCAAAGAATTCGTATATTCGTGTATGATGCAAATATTGAGCGGCAAGAGCCTGTAATTCAACTGTGAAGTGGTATGCCAACTTCAACCACGGAGATTTTGAGATTCAAAATGTAGCTCTATTTGGATAGCGTTCTACAGAGACAAGTTGAAATTTTTTATCATGTTCATGACCTAAGAATGCTCCGATCAACGAATCTTGATAAGAATTGCTCTAGCAATGACCAAGGATACTTTGGATTTATAATTCATGAGCAATTGCCTGTGCAATAGTTGTCAGCGAAGTGGGTGCCAAAATATTGAATGAACTATAATTTGAGCCCACTATAATCGGGGATCAACTAACAACTCATTTAGTGACGGCAATCACGTTCTCTACAGTCGAAAAAATTCAAAACACAAAAGTCATCTGGAAAGATTATATTCACGTATTGGGACATAAATAAGGTAGTTTTATAACGTTCGGTTAAAGGAGACAGTGAAAATCGTAGAAAACTGTTTTGTTTCTGCAGGACAATGCAAATGTTCACAGGAATGGTAGGACGATGGATGGATGTTTTAAAATATTTGCAATTTGAATGCATAGACCAGCCACCTTACTCACAAGACTATTTCACCGGACTATTTCTTCTTTCCACTCCTTAAACAGAGTTTGAAAGATAATAAATGTTAGAATGTGCGGAGGTTGTAGCAGCAGTAGACCAATATGTAATAAAGAAACAATTGAATTGTATGTGGAAGAGTTAAAGAAACTTTAGGAACAATATGCCAAATGCGTTGAAATGCGGGGTGAATATGACGAATATTTTAGCAGCGACCCACGTATATTTAAATGGTAAGTTTGCGAGGCTTCGTGAATTGATAAATCGGTTTGTTATACCCAAAAGAGGGGAGCAAAAGAAATTCAAATGTAAGTAACATTTAGATAGATTGCAGTATTGCTGGCGTTCGACTCACAAAAATATATCCTCTCTGCTGCTAGATGTAACCTTGTTGTATATGTATAACTATAAAGTAGAGTACCGTGCGTTTTCTTCTCACTAGGTGAGCTTATGCATTTTGTGACCATCGCATATACAGCTAATTTATAACAAGAATTGCTTGAAACTTGGACTGTTCAATGATTATTTGGGGATTCCTTCCAAGCGATTTACATTCTGGAAGATTTTCAACAAGTAGAGCAATCGAAAATTTTAACCGCATACGATCTGCAATCAATATTGAATATCACGAGATTTCCCCTTCACGTCTCGTGCAGAACATCGTAACACCATGGCATGTCATCCTCTCTACTATCCTAGAGTTCAGATTTTGTTTTCTGCTATGTATGGCTTATACGAAATCTAAAATTGCTGTTGAAAGAGATTACAGCTTGTGAACGAGATTAAGGAGATGGATGCAAGACGGCTAATGGCGATATCGAAAGAGGGTCTTTTTTAGACAGTTTTGAAAAGTTGAAGGTAAACTGTGTGTGAAGTAGCAATAATAATTTTACTTAATAGTGGATTTCTAGTCAGACCTCACGCGCGCATATATATATATGTGTGTGTGTGTGTGCGCACGCGCGTGTGTGTGTGTTTGTGCGTGCGCTCGCGCGTATGTGTGTGTTTGTGTGTGTGTGTGTGTATAAGAACGAAGAAAGCTTTAGAAAGAGCAGCATCAAGGAGAAAGTGAATAGGACATACATGATCACATCGAATATAAAAAATGCAAAAGAAACAAAGACAATAACAAAAATGTATTGCTTTTTACTGGTATGGGACCATCAGATTCCATTTTTGTTGAACTGTCAAAGGAACTGAGTACATCGGTAAATCCTTGTGTTTTTACCCTTTTTCTTTTAGGTTAGTTTTCTATACACTGATGTGAATATTGATGTTTTTGCGAGTAAAGATAAAAAGAATCTTCCCTTCCCTCATGTCATGTAATAAAGCTGTATCTTCTGTATAAAAAATGACTTACGTCTTCGCTATGAAACGTTTTATTTTAAGGGGTATCAATTAGGACAATCATAAAAGGGTGATTTACGATTTACGGCCTCGTTTACGATAGTTTAATTTTTTCTCAATCGAAATGTACATTTACATAACATCATACTTCATACTGAAAAGTGTGCTGAACTGTTATATGATACCAATCCTCTTGCCTGGCAGTGAATGCTGGACAATCTCCTCTCAGAAATATAGAGTTAAAATTATAGCACATAAAACGAAGGAGAGCAGGAGAATTTCACGCTCACGTGGCACATCGAGGGAAAGAGTGACACGGGTAGGCAGCGGGCCATCTATGTGACGATTTTGTGTGAATGCATAGCAGGAGGTTTGGCAAAGAGATAAACGTCGCTAAGAGCTACAAAAGATAGGAGGTTGTGGAGAACCATGATCGCCTTCAAGGGAGAAGATTGAATTTCGTAGTCGCCTGAGTTATGGACCTGGCTGACGAACCGCCTACTCCATCTTCCTCATTTCCCAACAATGATCCCTGTCAATTTTCTGGACCTCATTTCAAAATAGGTAATGGCTACGTTTCTCCAATCAGATATTTTCCTCCATACCGAAGCAGCAATTTGCAAAAGCCATTAAAAGGATGCTGCCGCTGGTCAAATGCATTGACGGTGTGATTTGGGGGAGTGGGGAATTGCTGCAGTTATTTACAACGACTGCATTATCTTAAAAATTACATTGATAAGTAATTTCTTTCTCTCACTCTCTCACACTCTCTCTCTCACACACATACACACACACACACACACAAACACAAACACACACTTTTAGTGAATAAACCAAAAGCTTATGAATTATGCAGATACAAGACAGCATACAAGCAAGGCACCAAACAAATTGCGTTGCGCTTACAAATATGACTTATTTCAGTTAACCTAATGAATATTGAATTGCATGAAAATTAAACATTTCTAATTTCATTGTTTAAGCTCAATCCTCAGGAAAAGATGTGGGGTTTGTGATATCATTATAGAAGGAAACTCCTACACTTTTAAAAACTCCACAACATTCACAATTAAGAAAAACTTAAACTGCAACACCAAAAATGTGATTTATGCACCCAAATGTAAAAAATGCAACAAGTCCTATATAGGTATCAGTCAAGCACTAAACAACAGAGTTTCATTTCACAAAAGCAACATCAGATAACAGAAAACTCTTTGTATTGCAACGCATCTACAAATGTAATCAAGGTAAATTTAAAATTATGCCCATATATCAAACAATTATTCTTACCTACAAATACAAGAAAAAAACTTCATAGGCAAATTTAAACCAGCACTAAACAGATCATAAGCCCACACACATAAATACACAGCATACACATAATGGCCGAACACACTAGTCGGACCACACGCACACACACATGAACCATAAAAAGTGTCTGTATATGTGTGTGTGTATATATATATATATACAATGGTTAAACATCGGAAAACATAAGGAAAAATTAATTCCTTTACATAATATTTGGAAATAACCACTTTTCGTCTGCTGAAGGCCGCAAGACCCGAAACACGTAGCAAAAATATGGAAAATAAAGTATAATATATATTTTTTTTAAATCCACATTCTACCCCAAAACGTTTGCGGCTCTCTTTAAAATATACGCAGCCTCATGTAACTTGAATTTAGTGTTTGTGGCAGCAGATCATTATTCAAAGATATATTGTTAAATATAACAGACAACGAATGTCTATTATGTTTGATCATGAGCCGTTCTGAACTCCATATATTTGCTTTAATTTCGTGAGAAAATAAAGATAAAAATTGTTCAACATTTGGATATTTTTTTATTATACTGTTCCTTGATCTAAGCTTTCGGCTCACATTTTGGACATTTATAGCCACTATTCTTTAGAGCTTTATTATAGAAATTACTATGTTCATAGAATATTTTCTCATTTGCTTATTCTTTTTTCAATAGATGAAGGTATATGTTTAATTATAGATGGAGGATATTCATGTCTATTTATAAGATATATATATATATATATGATTATGCATACATGCATAAATTTACGCTGGAGCAGGCTTTTATTGAATCCCCTTATTATAACTTGAATATTCGCATATTTTTGCATTATTTTGGGAGTGTTGATCCATGGCCATAATATAAGTGAATGGTGAAGAGCCTTGAGTTTTGTACCATATCCGTGATACATCTATTCATTTCAGAGAATATAAATTTAAACCATTAAAGATTTGTCCCTTTGGAGGTTAGTCTCTGAATTTAAACATAAAATTATGCATTATGCAAACATGTGTACACCAACACATACGTGTTTGATAAATATAAAATTTAAAAATGTTACCCTTGGCGGTAAATGCAGACTCTACTAAGTCGAGGATATATTGGTGGGGGGGGGGTCGTAAATTGCCATTTATCAACAAATTAAATTAGAACTCGAGAATATCTTTCTTTCAATCACTTTTTCTGGCAAACTGTAATAAAGGGACTCACTTCGGCTCTGAAGTAAGTCCAGTTTAAATTTCATTCTCCACTCACCACCAACTAATGATTAACAAACAAGGTGACAAAGATTCGTTCTACACTGTTACATTTTCAGCGATTTTTCAGACTATGGTAATTTTTAGGAAGTTGATATTGAAGACAATTCATTATTGCTGTATATAGAGAATACCTTTTAAACCAATTTCTGTTTTTGAATTATCTTCTCGGCGTAGTTCTATGATTTTCATCTGATCCCAGACGAGATAGTTCTGCTTTCTTATTTCTATACGTTGTGTCTAATTTCATGTTCTTACCTCTCAAGTCTTGTCAAATCAAACATATATGCTTTTGAGAAAAGAATCTTCATTTTCCCCACCCCGGCTTGAAATTCAATGAGCACTACGCTACAGGTTTGATAGACTTCATCATTTTCCCGACTTGGTGACTGAATATATTTCTACATCTTCCGTTGCTTTCTACCAAACTGCTTAGTAAAAAATGTAGCATCATAAAAACGAACAGAATAAAAAAAGTTCCAAAATGATTTACTGGTGACGATGAAGTTCTGAAGTTCATTTTTTTTCTCTGTATATTTGAATGAGCTCGAAAAGGGAAGATTTGGCATTTAGGTGTGATATAATAGCTATCAAGTTCTGTATAATATAGTTTTAGACGATCCTTTGACTAACTGTAGCAATTTTCAATTTCACTTTTCTACACTAGAATGTTGGTATAATTGAGCAATTATTGGAAATAAATGTAACAATACTATTAACAATCTATTTTCTTTGCCAAGAAAGCAAGTACAGGCATTTTTAGATCCTGTCTGTATGTCTACTTGTCGATTCTATCTAATTGTCTGGATGTTGGCAACTTTTCTTTTTTCATCTGTATTAGAACTTCGAAATCAAGTAACAAGACATTTGTGCAATGGACGATTAAGGCTTATAGCCTAGACTTTAATAGACATCATGTCTGTGTTATTTGACGTCGATCGATACAGTTTTCCGTGTCTCAGTTGCGTAGAGCGCAAAAGATGTCGGTATCACTCATTACTGCTCTGTTGAATTCAGAAAAAAAAGATGATGAATGAAGGAATCACTCTCGACATAGATCAATCGTCAATTTCATACATATATATATATATATATATATATATATATATATATATATATATATATATATATAGGTATTTAGGCAAAAAGAATTCTTTTAAATATGTTTTGTTTAACAATACCACACACACACACACACACACACACACACACATATATATATATATATATAACGTATGCGTGTTAACGTTTCTGTATGTAAAAGTATTCTTGTGCATATGTATAAACAAAATTTCAAAGGAATTGATCAAAATAATGTTAACATAACGCATTCAAATAACAAAGTATCAATCGAAAGAATAACTACTATACAGTTTGCAGGGCGAATTATTCTTGCATATTAATCCTGTTATAATTTGAAATTGACCTACGATTAAGAAATTTGTTTAATTAAAATCAGCGGTAAAATAACGTAGCAGAAATTTAATTTATACACTCATACATAGATAATTAAAGAAGAAAAAAGACTGCTACATGTTATAAAATTTCTTCTTTCGCTTGGAGATATATTTTGTATCTCCCACAGTAAACAAAATATCTGTCGGCTTCAAGGGAGACTATCTGCAGTTCTCAATTAAATCTTGTGTCTTCGTGTCAACAGTAATTAATATTCCAGTTGTTTGTACGATTCAATTCAGTCCACTGGTATGTAACTCGAAACCTTGCTGTTTATCTCTACTGAAAAGCTTTTTCATGATGCTCTTAGATTTCACAGTAAAAATATAGTTGTATTCGTAATAATATATTTATAAATGTACATCTCTATATTTATGTTAATATATGTCTAGGTGCATGTATGCTATTTATTTAAATTTAAAACCTAAATATGCATGTGTTTATATACATGTGAATTGATATTTACACATCTGCATATATATTAAACCTGACCTATATTATGCTTTCTGAAGAATGCCGCAGAATCAGTCAACCGAAACATGAGAACAGCAAAAGCATCAATAGGAATGAG
The DNA here is from genome assembly GCA_964036315.1 of Acanthosepion esculentum. Classification (NCBI taxonomy): domain Eukaryota; kingdom Metazoa; phylum Mollusca; class Cephalopoda; order Sepiida; family Sepiidae; genus Acanthosepion; species Acanthosepion esculentum. The sequence goes on from OZ038488.1 coordinate 2,797,310, forward strand.
AAAATTCTGAAAATCTATTGGAATTATATTTATAAGTTATCAATAAACTACCACAAAATGTGTGTTTGTTACCATCCTTAGTATGCAAGGCTACAAGAAAGAAGTCTTGAAGTGTTTCTAGTAAATACAGGCACATCCTTCAAATGAGCCTATAAAGAATCTAAATAAAAGACAAAGTAAAGGAAAGAGTTTTTTAACAATCTTGATCAAATTAGCATGCCAACAAACCTCACAACTGGCAGCTTAGTCATAATATGCTAATGAGAGAATAAAATAATGTCTCAATGGCAACTCGTAGGTCTAAGAACATATATGCTGCATCTCTGGTTGCCAGATCACAGCTTTACCCTTGAGTTATGCCTGAAAGTGCATCACGGGTTCCAAATTGATGACAATGACAAGAATCAATAATTTAACACTATAACAGAATAAAAGTGAATTACAACATTTCTGTTGTAGATATTGACAGTGGCCACTACGACTTCCGTTGTTTTAGCCATTTTCGTTATAGATAGAAAGAAAGAGAGGGTATCAATAAGTCCTTAGACAAAGACATTAGTTGAATTTTGATCTGAAGATGTTGCTGTATAATAATTGATTCATGGCATTAATATTTACAATTGAATTAAGTGAATTTTAAGGAAAAATAGTTGAAAAATAAATATTTGCTGTGTCAAGTACATACTCTTTTCGTCATTTAATTGTGGATTTATTGACCCACCTATATGGATGGATCCCAAAACTGAATAATATATACTTAAAATATATGAAAAGAGAAATTGATTACTTACATATACATATATATATATATATATATATATATATATATATATATATATATATATATATATATATATATATATATATATATATAAATAAAAATAAAAACAGACCACTTTAAGGCTCCATGTAATAAATTATTTCATCACAGACCTTTTAAAGGACCGCGGATCATCAGACTTTACTTCCAAAGGTTGAAACGAAAAATGAAAAGAGATTTACACATTTCTGACGGGCAGTACTAAGCATATGTAAATTAATGAAGTGAGTAAGTGAGGGGGAGAGAGACATGATTGAGTTAGATGTAAAATTTCTTTTCTCTCAAATTTAAATTGTTTGAGGAAATCCAGACATTGACACATTAAATCGGTTAACTTAACGGAAGTTATATATTGATATAGAGGGGGGAGTGGAGAGAAAGGACATAAAGAGAAAAAGACAGAAAGAAGTCATGAGAGAAAGTGTCACTAACTTTCTTTGGAATGAAAGGCCCGAAGGCTGTTGTTTTGCTTTACTTTGAGAGTTCATAGATATTATAATGTTTGATATAAATTTGAATGTTTAAACAGTCTATAAGGAATTTAATTATATGTTTGTTAGCGATTTAAGTTTTTTTAAAAACTTTATTACAAAAATTTTGGTGATTTAATATGAAATAGTCGATTAGAAAACTATTCATAGAATTTACATTAAAATACTAAAATTTTATTTTAAAATATAAGTTCACTTCTAGTTGTAATTGATTATTAAGGTGATATCTCTATCAGTTTGAATTTTATTCATGAATTTAATTTGCGACTATTTTTAGATTGGTAATTTCTCTTACTTAAAGTTTAGTTTTTAAGTTAATATGGAGTGATATTTGAAGGTAATATTAGAGATCTTGCTTTGTCATATATTGTATACACATCCATGCATGTTTCACATATACATACGTTCCTTTACATGTGCTGTCACTCATACAGGTACACATGTACCGATATACACGGGTAATTTCATGTATTAATACCTACATATATCTTTTTAAATGTTTACGCATACTTACACACACACACACACACACACACACACACACACACACATATATATATATATATATATATATATATATATATATATATATATATAGGTGTGTACCTAGAATTACATAAAAAAAAAATTTAAATACAAAGTAACCAAAAAAGTTCTGTCCGTTTTTAAAGGAAAAAAAGAAAACGCTTCACAGTATGTGTAACTTATATTTAGTCTTCGAGGTAATCGCCATCGGCATCCAGCACCTTCTGCCAACGTGTCTCCAGCTGTTCAATGCCCTTGCGGTAGAACTCGGGGGGGGGGGCGACGCAAAGAAGTCCGTGAGGGCTTTGCGCAAGTCTGCTTCATTGGTGAAGGATTTCCCACGAAGATGATTATCCAGGGAGTGGAAGAGGTGGTAATCGGATGGCGCAAGGTCAGGTGAATAAGGTGGATGGCACAAAGTCTCCCACCCAAGTTGCTGTATGGTATCCCTGACCACTCGCACGACATGCAGCCTGGCATTGTCATGGAGGAAAAGCACACCTTTGCGATTCACCAGTGCTGGCTCCTTCTGGCGCAATGCCTGTTGCACACGTTTCAATTGCTGCGAGTATAGGTTTCCGGTGACCGTTTGGCCCGTCGGTAGCAGTTCATAATGAACCACTTGACGACCTGTCCACCAGACACAAAGCATAATCTTGCGTGGGTTCATAGGCGGTCTTGCGGTGTGAGGGACAGCATCCTAAGGAGACAACCAATGTCTGGAACGCTTGGGAGTTTCGTACAGAACCCACTTTTCATCACTGGTAAGCACTCGATTGAATAAGGATGCGGTACGGTGGCGAGAAAGCAGCGATACGCAGGCTGCCACTCGTTGTCCCTTGTGGACCTCCAATAGCGTTTGCGGAACCCACTTGCTCAATTTGTACGTCTTACCTAGGCGGTGCAGGTGAAATCTGTTTCATCGGAAACGTTGAACTGTCTTGCAAGTTCACCACACGTTAGACTACGTCCTCTTCAATGGCCGCCTTCAGGACTCCGTCATTCAAGACCTGTGCTCGTCCACTGCGATGCTCATCATGGAGAGACAAATCTCCCGACTTGAATTTTCGAAACCAACGCCTTGCAGTACGTTCATCCACAGCACTATCCCCAAACGCTTGACATATGCGACGACTTGATTCGGCTGCTGATAAACCCACTTTGAAGTTGTGAAGCAAACAGCCCCGAAGGAGATCTCTAGACACTTCCATCCTTCTCACAGCTGTCCGGCTTATAACTGATGGCCGGGCACGGTACGCGTGTTTTTATAACGTCTGATGTTCCTACTTCCGGCTGTCCGAATTTGAAAACAATTGCTACACGCATTTCGTATATATTTCAACTTCATTCAATGACTAATCAAAAAACGGACAGAACTTTTTTGGTTACCTTGTAATATTAGCTGATGACTTTAGTATTCAATTATCAAAAATCTAAATATTTTATCATCAATAATGATTATTAAAGGGTAATACATTTAAATTCAAAATTAAATTATCAATTTAAAAAATTTCCCTCCATATTGTAAAGAATTTTATACTCACAATTCCAAATGGAGAATATTAAGGGAGAAAATGGGGTAAAACTTTAATAACAGACCTGTAAGTCCTTTTTTTAAAAATTCTATATACCCATATATATACACACACATATATATATACACATATATATACACATATATATCCATATATATACACACACATACACATATACACACACACATACACACACAGACATATATATATGTATATACTCATACATACACACATACATATGTAGATATACACACGTACATACATACACACACATACACATATATACACATATACACATACATACGCACATATATATATATACACACACATATACACATACATACATATACACCAAATATATATACACATATATACACATACACATACATATACATACACATATATACACATATACACACACACATACATATACACACCTACCCACATATATACATATACACATATACACACACACACACACACATATATATATATATACATACATACACCCACATGTTCGTTTATGCAAAAAATATGTCAATATTCAAACGTATCTACATTATTATATTTCACCCATATTCACCCATATTATATATACGAACTCACAAATTCATATATTTATACATACATACACAGATTACCCGCAATCACATATCTGTGGCACGACACACATATACCCATATATATAAACACCTACACACACACACACACATATATATATATATATACATATATATATACATACACACATATCCACACATATACATGTACCCACATACCCATATACATACATATATACACCCATATATACATACAACTACATATATTTACAAATAAAAAAATCCAAAAAACCTACCTATATACCTACACGTATATATACATACATATCCATATTCATACCCCCCACTCCAAATGTGTGTTCACAATACACAATTACAACAATGCATGCCTATTTTTCTATATAAAAACATATACATATACATCTCAAAAGACGTATCAATGTTCCAGTTCAATTACATATTTATATACATACAGTTATGTGTTCACATTCATATGTGCATAGCAACCTTTGGGACGACAAATATATCTATAACACATGATGGTATCTGGAAAAGTTCTCTATTCGACCAAGAAGCCCCCAGCCCCAAAACGAAAATTCTGATGTTTGGAGAATTCTTTAGATTTTATGTAGTGGATCAGACTGATAACTTTACTGCACCTCCTTATAAGAGAGAGAGAGAGATAGACAGACAGAGAGAGAGAGTATGCGTGCGTGCCTGTGTCCAAAAGAGGAAGTAAACAGTATTAAAATCAAGTTCATGTATTCGTTTAAATCACTCTTACGAGTGTAAATGAATCGGAAGGAGAAAGTAAGAGCTGCGCGTGGCAATAGATGACGACAGGGGAAAAGTGAAAATGCGTGGGTGAGCATTCATATTTATGGCTGGGTACGTGGGTGGATCTATGTATGTAAATACATTCTTGCAGACGAAGTCACCGGTACCTATTGATGTTTGATGAAGCAAGATGAAGTTGCAGATGTTTAGAAAATCTGGAGAAAATGCAAAACCATTTGAACATTTTCTGTGGATACTGTGAAAGATGCCTTAAAATATTAAAATTGGCGTATTTTTGTTCATTGATTCTAACATTGAAGATGGAAAACAAAAAAAAAACATTTTCAGCATATTGTGTTATTTTATATAAAAAATAAAATGATTATTCGACCCCAGTAGCCCCCACCGCCACCGCCACCACAAAAGGGCCCTATGGAATATTAAATGTTGTATCAAGATGATCTTCAAAGCTTGGAATGAAATATTTATCGCTAAACAATGCTGTACGGTTACGTCGAGTAGGCAAGTTGAGGTTGAGATCAATCAAATAATCAACGTTATACAACACGAGAGATGGCCAGCAGGCTCAAAATATCCAATACTGGTGATGTTAATTGCTTTGATGTATGAACCGTATTTAAATGCTTCTTTTTTATCAACAAATTGTGTCGTAAAGTGAAAACAATATAAAAGGTCGGGCAACAAATGAAATGAACGGCTCCAACTCATGTTAAAGGACAGAGGCTTCATCTAGTAGAGAAGCTGTGGACACAGTGGGATAGAACTAAATTCCTCTACTATGAGCAGCTTCAAGAGAATCAAACGATTGATTCGAACAAGCACTAATCGCAATTAGATTACGTGAAGGCAGCAGTCGGCGAAAAACTTTGTACAGACAAACTGTTACGGTTTTGCTGTGAAGTTTTCAGCAGATGCTGCACTTTTAGATTACCATTTAATCCAGTCTTTAGATAATCCCCTTAATGAAAAAAAGATTTACATTCCCTGGAAAATTACAATAGGCATCTTGAGTGGCTCTCCGAGAAAGATAAAAATGTAATTATGAAATTACCCGAAAGCTGGCAGAAATGGAACGAAAAGATAATTACGCTGTTCAATATAGTTAATATCGACAATTTATATATATATATATATATATATATATATATATATATATATATATATATATATATATATATATATATATATATATATATATATATATATATAATTTTCACGTTATAAACTGATTAAAATGGGTGCCAACAGATACGCACACGCACACATAACTTTTTAAATGTGTATTGTTGACTATATATATATATATATATATATATATATATATATATATATATATATGCGTACATAGGTACGTACATACTTCCCTATGTACAATTAGTCAAAAAACACATTTAAAAAGTTCATATCTAGCACAAATGTTTATGAAAATATGTTTTAATCAATAAGAAAACTCTTGAAGTTTTTAACTCAGATAAATTACTCTTAGACTTAACTCTTTTGATATTTTTTGTATTGTTATAGAATGAGTTACAAAATACTTAACTTTTCTGAACAAACTGATGTTAGATGTTAACTTTTCATGGAAGGCGGTTGACAAACATGTTACGTAATGCTGTTGTAGCGGATCATACCAAATTTTTAGGGCTTCAAATGTGTATATGTGTAAATTAACGTTTTAAAAATTTTAAGGAAATCTATAAATAGATCTGTCCCCTTCTTTATATTTTATCCCAGATTTTTAAATTACGATTTGCGTAGATTTTCTCATTCTTAAATTGCATTTCTATCAATCTTAGTTTAATTCTGACCATACCAGAGCTAAGAAACTTGAAGTTGATCCTAATGCAACAAAATCTCATCATAAAGCCTTGTAGAAATATATTTGCACTCACGCAAATGTACAACATAATCAACAATCTAAATACAACCGCAAATGGAAAAAAATCAAACTTTTGTAGATGCTCGAGGTGCCGTTATTAGAGTTGGTAGTGAATCAAATTTACAACGAATTTTTTAACACAATCCTTTATCAATCCTACTAATCTGCTGTGTGTGTGTGTGTGTGTGTGTGAGGGGGAGAGAGATTGAAAGATACTCTGTCAATTCATAAGCGATTATAACACCAAATGTTCTTTCGTCAAGAAATTAAATACATACCATGAAATTAAAAGTATCTCTTTTCGTGAATTGAATAAAGTAACAAATACTATACTTGATTTTGAACAAAACAAAAAAAGAAAAGGATATTATTAACGTCTAATTTGTACTTTATTTATTCTCTTTCAAGTACAACGTTGACAGCTAGTGGCATTTAATGTCAATATAATCGAGAACGTCATCTTTTGGACAATTTCTATAAATAATATATATAATATATCTATATATATGAATAATATATATCTATCGCGGAATACACAATGAAAAAGAAAAATTGTTTACAGATCCATATCTGTAAATTCTATACATTTATCAGAAAAATGTTATATTAAAACGTTAGCTAGAGAATCCTCCTCATCGTTTTACTCTGATATGTTAAGGTATTTAAATGTAGGATTATGACTGTGTGTGAGAATGAGAAATGGATGTTATCCGAGGCAAATATATGCTTAGGATTTTCGGTCATTGCCCAGACATTTTTGGTGGAATTTGTTTCAACAAAACGGTCGATTTGAAATTTTTCAATTGTAAAAATGAATGAAATTCTACTGAATTTGAAAGTTACCGCATTTGTTAATACAATAATCTAAAATCAGGACAGTTAAAAAGATTTTTACATTTAATAAAAAATATTTCCTCTTTTACTATGATTGCTGTGGTGCAACTACCCGTATAGGCTTGTGTATCAGTGGATTTATGATTGTGCACATACACATACCTCAACTAAATAATTAATCTGTATATTATGGCATTATGCATTTCCAATCTCACATATGCCTACACTATAAAATATGACATCTTTTATTTTATCCTTCTCTTCCGTGCTAAATTGTATGCTATTATCGTACACTATTTATAGTTTGTACACGAGGATACACAAGCCAAGAGTGTGCAAGTAAGCATTAATTGAATGTGCTTAAATGTGGATACTAAATCGTAAAATCAATATCTCCTACTGGCTAGGGTACAAAATCGGACAAAAATTAAGTCATTCGTCCTCAGCACATACTTCATTCCTTCATTCCATTACAGTGATGCATTATACAAAATGACGTCAGTAGAACGAATACGATCTATATTACTGCACCACTTGTGCAAAAGAATATAGGAACGCTGCCCGTACGTCGGATTATTTGGCTAATGGACAAAAGAGAGACACGCCAGTGGCCTAAAAATGTATAGACACTTTTTAAATATGCATGCAGCCGGTGCAGCAGTGCGCACCATTATAATTGGAACAATAATAATAATGTTGATGATAATAACTGATATGCGTTTATATGTCCTGTCTGTTTTACGTTTGGACACGCATATTAATAGCAAGGTGTGTTAATAAAGCGTTATAAATTACTTATATTATATATAATGCGTTTATTAAATATACAAAATACATTTAAACATCTCCATCTATATATTTTTCTGTATCTTTCTCTCTTTATATTGCATATAAAATACTTTTATATGTAATACTCATTCTACACACACACACACACACACACACACACACACACACTCACACACACACGCGCGCACGCATACACACACACACACACGTACACACACATATCCCACCCCACCCCAAACCGACAACGGATCAATATTTTCCAATTTTTTTAATGAGCGGACCAGTCCACTTAAGTAGTGTTGGGTATTGGATTAAAAAATACATTAAAACTTATTGCTAGATTCTTCACTTCTCACAAAGATTGAATATATATATATATATATATATATATATATATATATATATATATATATATATATATATATATATATATATATATATATATATATATATATATATATAAACTCACGAAAATACAAACAGAAAACCTACCAGGTGACTAATAGAAAACAAAAAATTACTAAAAGCAAAAATCAAGATAATCTATGCAAAAACGGGCAAATAAACAAACTAAGATGAAAAGACCAAAAGGCAGACATCTGCCTAAACAGTAACAAACAGGGCTCTATGCCTAGGTTATTAGGACAGAGCCAAAACGTCTCTCTCTCTCTCTCTCTCTCTCTCTATATATATATATATATATATATATATATATATATATATATATGTAGGTAGGTACACGCAATCATACATGTAGGTCATCAATATTTCATTAAGGAACAAGACACGTAATTGTTTCTGCTAATATTTCTTTCCTTTCTTATAGGAATACTCACTTTCTATTTGGGGGAAAATGGAATAACGCTTTCAGCAAACTGGAACTAGAATCTAAAATCTCCGTGAAAATAAAGTATGAATAATGATGGACGTTGAAAAGAAACGTCTGGTCAGTTAACATGACATTAGACTGAGGAAATCTGATAGAAGGACTACAAAATGTTAGATGTGTGGCTCACCGTTTGCTCTTTAATGACCGTAAAGATTTCTTTTTCAGCTAAATCTTACATTTCTTGAATGATACAAAGAAAAAGAGCGGAAAGAAAAACACAAAATGAATTGGATTGACAGCACAATTAAATAATTATTTTGGTTATTTCAGGTGATTTTTTATGTATTTGAATTCAAAAGTATTTCTTGCTTTCGTGTAGGATTTTTTTGTATACATTTTAGTCTAACTATCCGTTCGCCCGATACATGTAGATATTTTATTATTGCAGTATATATTAGATTCAATCTTGCTACGCGTTAATTTATCAATAAACTTGAATATAACTGGAACACAATGAGTTAAACCATTAGGGATCGGCATGTTTAGCAGTTGGACATGTCTAGTTTTAAGTTGTCTGACACAATATCCTATGTCACAAAATATCAATGATTTATTGAAGTTATATTGATACTAATTGATGATTCTTTCTTTACATATAAATTAAAAAATTGTCCTGCTGTTAGCATTCATATTATGGCGTCAATAGGTTGAAACAGACAGAAGTAAATTTGTTTTTAAAGAAAAAAGCATAATACACGTATTTTGAAATACAACTTGGAAAGCGGGGCATGTGGACCCCCACAGGGAATGGTTTTTTGTGATGAGGCAGCAAAACAATGAACAAAAGCTAAAAAGAAAGCGCTTACTTTTGAATATTCAATAATACGGAGGAATCAAAACTCATAGTAAAAATTTATACTTTATTCCTGCAAAATTCAAGGATACAACAATCAGAAAGAAATCATTTATCTTAATCTTCCATCAGCAAAATCAGATCGTCTGTCATTTCTGTATCACTTATTTATCTTGATTATTTAGAAATTCACTCAGAAGAAAATGCTGCAAGTAAAGATAAAGAATTTGTCCCAAAGTATTCAAGTAATTAACTAGTCATTCACTCCGTATGAATAATTTAGATAGAGACATCGTTCTTCCCACATATGGTGCAGAGCTCTTGGAGTATCGAAATAAAAACAAATTAATTTAAAAGTTGCACCATATTTCAACAAAATGGATCATTGGATTATTGCACTCTTGCAAGTGCTCTCTTGCATACAATTTGCCGTAGATTATAAAGCATAAATATGGATTGCTTTATAGATTAATCTAAGAGTCACTTGAAATAAGTATTTCTCCATAACTGAAAACATTCTAAATGGTATTGATAAATACAGAATTGAAACACTTTTAATGACTATAATCTTGTGAAAATCTCATACATGTAGTTTTAAATATGATACTATTAGTGAAGTATTTTTAAACAAAATAATTCTATTAATGATAATACTGATTGTCTAGTAATAATCATTTTCTTGATTCCTGTCGAGATAACATTTCTTTTTCTTGACTTCTATGAAGGTAAGTCTTTGGTTGCTATTGCTTGAGCGGGAAAGTTTATTGCGTATAGTCTACCCGAGTGCTCCTTCACTCACGCTCTTCCTTTTCAACCATAGTTGCATAGCAGTGATGATATATTGTACCACAATATTTCGCGGTGAGACAGAACAAAAGAAAGCGTTCATGCCTCTTTCAAGGACAACTTTTGTTGAATAACATCAAGTTGCACTTCCTAAATCTAATGCACTAAGTAATTACACATTGATAACCAAATGATAAGTTTATCAACCTCTTAATATTATCCTACAGATTCTCCTCGTTTTCCGATAGTCTGAGTTAAGTGTTCGACTTGATGATGCTACGATAGTGATGAACGTTCAGTAGTTAGAAAACTTTATTTTTGTGCGCGAATAGACAATGTAGTACAAGCGATGATACTTTCGAGATAGGGTAGTAGCATCCTCTACCTCCACTAGCAATAGCTACCATTTATATCTGCCACCATTTAACTTTAAAGAGTTTTAGCGTATTTCCAAAGTCCACTACTATATCTACTAAATCCCCAAGTGCATCTTGTCCCTGTGATGAAAAGTGGGGGTCGGCTGTTAACCTTTGAACAGAAAATATTTTAATTTTACAACGGCCTAACGTTACGTGGAGTCATTATCGACTCACTATTTTTTCACCTTTTGGAACCATCGGAACATAACTACATCGCAAGTGAGGAAATATCTATAAACTGAGAATAAATATCCAGGATTATTTACACTATTTACATCATTCAGAATGTTTTCGTCATCTATATTGTCATATTCACAACTTTTTGGATTACTCAACTAACGTTTTTATCCACTAGTCCATGTTGATAAAAGCGTTGGTTGAGTAATCCAAAAAATGACTTGACCCAAAGAGTTGTGAGTTCAATAGCTGGCCATAGCAGAAGGAACATAACCCTTGGAGAGTTGAGTTACCAAAACTGATAATGAGATATCTAAAAAGGCATGACACGTAGAATTAGAAAAATCTACCACCGTTCGGTTCGAAATTCCAATATCGCCGGAGGGTCGGTGTGTACAATGACCGAAACATCGTGTATATGGAAATAAAGATGAGGACCACATTCCGAATGATCAATAAGTGCATCTATAATGAAAATATATTAAGAATGGAATATCTGCTGAGAAATTATTTTTTAATGGCGATAATGTTTGCTTTCGATGTTGCGTAAGTCAATAATAATGCATGCATCTATTTTGCCAATGTATTTCCTTTCACACACTGGACAATTATTATTTTAGATTTGACACATTTGCTTTATTGTTTCTAGATATGAATAGCTTTTTAAACCGAAGATTTTATATCATAATTAATTGTGTTTTTGTTTTGTTTTTCTTTTCGTAATTATTAACCATCGGCTCCCACATTTTCAGATTAATGTCGGATACACAAAAATACATCTGAAATATATTGTACGCAATTGTATATGTATGCACTTTATATATTATGATTATTATGGATTTCACACACACACACACACACACACACACACACACACACACACACACACACACACACATATATATATATATATATATATATATATATATATATATATATATATATATATATATATATATTACACTGATGGGAAATAAAAATGCAACACCTCAAATAAGTGTTTCAATTCGCTCAAGATTAATAGTACAGGTAATATAGCTTAATTTCAATAACTGATCACATATAACCAACTATATGTGCCCAGATGCAACAAAGATAGGTGTACAAGAAAGTTATTGATCACCTCCTGAGCAGCAAACAGTATGGATTTTGCTCCTCTAAGTTTACTACTCCTGTCTTAACTATCGTTACGCATGGAATCCGTGAAGTGCGTGATAATGAACTCATCACGTGAGCAATCACCTTAGATATCTCAAAGTCCTTTGAGAAAGTTTGGCTATACAAACCTTCTAGCTATGCTATCTCTCTGGAAGATTCCTTCCTATCAGCTAGATCCATGAATGTTGTCATTAATGACGAGTTCTTTGAGGTCAATGCAGGCGTCTGTTAAGGCTCTTTCCTCTGTCCTGCTCTCATCTCTTCTTTATATTAATGATACCCATAAGAACATTCTCAGATCATTAGTAAATATATATGCAAACGACACCTCGTTTTATGAGTGTACCTCCTGGCAACTAATTTCTGACATAGCCGTCACAATTCAGTGGGGGAGATTGGCTTGTGTTATTCATTACCTCCAAAACCAAGCTAGTAACGTTTCATTATCACTGAGCAGACTAAATTTATTCCAGTCCTGATCAACAAATGTATTCTCAATGATGCGCTTTGCCTCAAATGTCTATTGGTGCTCAAGCTCACCCAAGCCCTGTGTATATGAGTCATATATACGAATCCTAGCTAAAGATGATTGGAAAATGTTCGATTCCTTGCACCACTCTAGAAAGTACCCGATTCCTTATTCCATGTTCTCTTTACAAGAGTAAGAGCAAACCAAAAATGGAGTATTGTTGTCATATCTGAGCTACCCATTTCTCACCTTCCTGCCTTGACAGATTTCAAATGATTTTACGTGACCTTGTGGATGACTGTTTTCTACTCTACAACCCCTTTCCCACAGATGAAACTTTGCTAGTTTCTCACTATTCTATCACTAAACATTACAAGTCCTCTACCCGAAATGGATCGTGGGCCTTGTATTGGGTGAATACTGTGCTGTATGTTCTCATTCTGCTTTAACACATATGTGTACACTCACAGGCATACGCTCATACAGATGGCGAACAACAACAACAACAATATAGTAATATCATGTACGTGCCACTTGCACTCGTTGAAGCAATACAGCGATTGTATTTGGGTTAACTGAAGGAAGAAACCGTCGTCTGATCCTGTCCTATACATGTTTAAAGATGATTGTGCCGACCAGTGAAGAAGTCGAAAATATTGCGGAATATGTTGAGTAACATAGATATCATTATCCTGCTGGAGGAGCATATCGCCTTCCTGTTCAAGAACAGAGACACAAAGGTTGAACAGTGTTCTGGATGTGCATGATGTTGTTCAATGTTATCTCCACAAACGCCAAAGGGGGGTGAGTGTTGCAACATGACGTCATTTCCCAGGTCTTCATCGTACACGCAAATTACAATCACGTGCATGAAGCCATTCACTTCCTTTCATTTATTAAAATCTTTTATCAACAAAATTATGGATCAGCACCATGTTCACCTGCTCGACAACTATTCCACAGCGCCTAATTGAAATGTTCACTCATAAGACTGATTAACGACTGATGTGTGTTCCTTCCGTTTACACATATTTCTTCAGGTTTTTGATCAGTTTGACACTTTGAAATAAAATCTTCTTTCTCAATGGAACAAAGTATTGCAGAATGATAGAAACTATTGAAAAGACAAACTTTTTTATCAACTCCCGTATATTTAAAATAGATTTCGTGTGTATCACGGTGCAATACGGGTCTCCGTTTAATTCACTAACAAATAAATCGACTAAAAATATCATCTTGCAACTTTTTCCTTTTGATAATAAAACTATTTGAACTGAGTATGTAAATTTGTTCTATCTTGATCCGGGAATCTTTTCTATTAAAACAAACTTCTCTCAGACTTTCCTAACACTAACGATGTCGTATTTACAATATATTTCTATAGAATCTACGCAGACTTTCTTCCTTTATTCCAAAAATATGCACTCTTGTCGCAATCGAGTGATATTGATGTAGTAAATCAATACCTTTGTTTTTCAGAGCCACGGGCAAAATCTGCTGATAAACTCTTTCTCATAGAAACCACAACTATATTACATTTTTGCTGATAGAGTAGCTCTATTTATAAATATTGGTTGGGCGATTCTCAGCTATTCTTAGCCTATTTGTTTTCGCATAGCACAAGAAACAAGTTTCAGTATTCTAAGTATTTAAAGAATTTTAATCTTTTATTATTTGAAGCCTGATTTGATCTTGGTGTATTTACCTTTTTCCTGGCGTCGAAATAAGTCACAAAATGTTACCCGGCAACCTGCAGGCCCAAAGTTACTTTTTTATTTTACTTAATTTTATGTTTGTTTTTCTATTTTACTTTTTTCAAAATCTCCAAGCTGAAAATGGGATGTGTCCTTGATGTCAGCGTCCTCCACATCAAGAAGTCAGTACAAATTTCCCGATGAGAATTAATTCTATGGAATTAGAACACACACACTTCGTCACATGAGTGGGCACTGGGGTCAGCATCGAGTGGCTACAGTCTTTCATGCTTGAACGCAATCTCGGGGTCTACAGATTGCACTCGATGTTCATCTAAGTGCCCACGCACTCTATCCCTAATACTGAGCACTTTCGCCCTGAAATATAGCATTGCTTAAAACTATATTTTTAATACATAATACAAAAAACAAACTATATTATTAACTAATTGTGAATTTGAAATATTGGTTTATCAGTTTAGGAAAATTTCCAGTACAAGGTAAAAATCCTGGAAGCCTAAATACTGTTTATATATGTTAACCTTATCCAAAGTTTAACGTTATACTTGGTTTATTTTTGTTAAATGGAACACATGCAACTTTCCTATCCCATTTGAATTAGTAATGGAAGTTGTAATCATATTCTGATAGATAAAAACAAATATGGGAATCACATAAATGAATAAGAAATAAATTAAAACGAATTTTTCAATATAAAGTTCTTGAAATTTATCATCTTATCCCCCACACACATACTACAGCTACTGTGCGCACTATTAAAGCACAGTTCGACAGCTGTTTTACGACACACAAACTTCGTATTTTTTTTTATAATAGTTATGTTGGCTGGAACACAAGGAAAATCTATTCCTCTCATCGAAACAAGTTCCGATTCAAAAAAAGCATCTCTTCTTAGTTGCTGGCTGGAATCTGGTCACAATTTAAGACAGAAAAACAGTATAGCTATAATCCTCTTACAAAGAATATCACCTTAAAATAAAATATGCGCCTATTGAAACAACTGCTTAAAATATCAAATACAGATTAATTTTTAAGATTGTACTTGTTTTACTTCTCTTTTAACCAACGTATTCCGTCATAATTTTTTTCAAAATGAAAAATTAACAGAATTAATACGAAATATATTTGTGCAATTCTTAAAACCCTTTGGCCGAAATGCCTTCCGTACATTGGAGTATTTCTTAAAACTCTGAAGCTGAAAGTTTTGAAATCAAGATCACAGTAGAAATATACTCAAGTGCGGGCAGTAGATGGAAAGGAAAAGTTTGCAATTCCAATCATCTCTCAGAAATATTGACACAACCTAATCTTCGTTATCTTGTTTGCTTATTTACTGAACCAAGCAAATGTATCTAGTATATTTTTTAAAAATTCCTGGATCAATTTCTAGACAACTCCAATTTAACATTGAATCAGAAATTTTCCTCCCAAAGTTTTCTAAACTGTGGAAATTAACAAAATGGTTACCCATTCTGCAAATATTTTCTGGTTTTCTTAAAGAACAATAAAACATGTGCAGTATCATATGTTGTATTGGGGTGCGCCCTGGTTTACTTTGTTTTGAGATTGTTTATGAGGCTGCGTTTTTGTGTAAAACACAAAGAAAGAGAACAAGAAACCAAATTGCATTCAACAATAAAATATTGAAAATCAACGAGTACAAACAATTGTGTTAATATTTAGGGAAAGAAAAGTAGCTTCCCTTGTACTGTTATCTGAAACATGACAGGAAAAATGTACTTAAGATATTTCTTGATTGAAATGTTCAGAGTTCGGTGAACAAATAAGATTTTGAATTCAAGAATGGAATTAAGTTAGTTCAAATTTGTGTTGTACAAAAGGATAAGAGAATTTGGTTTGTGAACTTGGCTTGGTGACAGACAGTTAATAGAGTAATGTAATATTAGTTCTGTGTCTGTGTGTGCGTGTTGAGTAGAAACGTGGAAGAATGTAGTTACGTGTAAGTTTCTGAGTTCTACTGAAATTATTTCTGGAGTAAGAACTGTTTTTATAACTCTTTGGTAGGCTCCAGAGAGACAAGGGAGAAAATTTGAAAAGAATATCTAAAATACACAATTGGACAAAAATCAACCAAGCACTGATTTTCTTACAAAATTAAGTTGGGCAAAGTCATGGCAGAAAATTTTAGTGTGGATACTGCGATTAGTAAATTGTCCTATTGTAAACAGTACTTATTTTCTAACCAATCATAGATTAGTATTTTGTAGGCGTGGTAATCGTAGTAGTCACTACAATGTGCTGCCGCTTAATGAAAGCCTTTTTTTTTCTTATTTTGTTGTGGCACCGAGTTCAACGAATGCCCGAAGAAGTGCAATTAAATTTGCTCGCTTACCTTTGCAGTTTTGGGGACCAGTCAGATAATAAATGTTTGAGCTAATGAAAATTTTGATTGCTTACAGGAAAATAACGAGTGCGTGTGTGTAAATAGAGATTGTAAGTACCCTATTCTGATGATTATCTGTTACCTCGGTGGTTAGATTATCTCAAAAATGTTCTAATTCAAAAATAGAACAAAGAATAATGTTTGTATGAATTTCTGACATGAGTAGTTATCGTTATTTACATTATTTACACGCGGGTTATTGTCCCCATCTTTATCACAACGTTTTTATTTTTGTATTATAAATCGTTCAAAGGATCGTTTAAATTAAGAAAAACCAATGTTTCTTTCGTGGTCAGCTCTCTATAGTTATGTCCATGCTATAAAATTCTACTAGACTTAGCATAATGAAAAAAGGTATTTTTGAAAATAAATGTCTTGTGTTTGGCTTCGTCATGGTGAGACGTACAATGAAAAGTGCTTGGTATCAACAGTTAAGCATAGTAATGGAAACTTCATGGTCTGGGGCAGAATCATTAATTCTGGAGGCTGGTGTAATATATTGAAAGAAAAACCTGTTCCTTTTGCTCAAATTCTTCTTCGGAGATTTGTGGTTCATCCAAAACACTCCGCTAAAAAATAATTTATGAAGAAGCAAAAAATGAAACTGCTCGATTAGTCTAGCTTGACACCGAATATAAATCAAATAATGTACTGAAGGAAAAATAGAACATTCCAGAGACTGTGTAAATCGTATAGAATATAAACAATAATAAAAAAATAAGTGACTACACCAAATATTGATTTTAAAGTAAGGAGATTTTATCTAAAATTCAGTTCAACCAATACTTTATTTAATTTTCATACAAGATGTAGCTTAATAATACATACATCACCATTTGCTGTTTTCTTCAACACCAACGTTGGTTAATCAATAATTCTCAGTTATAAAAAAGTAACAGAAAATACGTGGGTATTTTTTAAATTAATGACTGATTGTTTCTCTGCGACGTCAGAAACGGTTATTAGTGATATTGTTGCAGACTGGTGAATGTATTTTTAGTTATCAGAAGGATTTATGATGTCGGTGTTCTCTAACATTCGTCCACAACAAATTAAGAGATAAAAGGAATATTGAAAACAAATCATGCAATAAAATTCAGAGTGAAGACAAACATAATTAAAAGTGTAACAATAACATTGATTTATATACAATTGACATATACAATTGGGTTGAATATTTTGGGATAAATGAGGATGGTTGAATTAGATTGTGTAGAGTATTATTGTGAAGTTTCAGCGTGTGTGAAGCTGTTATTAAGATGTGTTTGTAAAATTAAACTAAGTATTTGGTTATGTACAAAAATGTCCTTTATGCGAGTTCAATCAATAGTGTGTGTGCGTAAGTCCGTTTAAGTTATTGTCTAAAATTGGTAGGAGTTGTGTACCTTTAGTTGTTTGGATGTTTGAGTGACTGTTTACGAATACTTATTTAGTAGTGAGTAAATATCACTTTTTAAGTATTGTAAGTAATTGCTAGAAATTGTTCCTGAGAGAGCGTGGTTGTTGTTTGCTGAGTCAGAGAAGTTTGCGCGGTAAAAGTGTAGTTGGTCAAGCTTTTGACTTGCGTGGATTAGTTTGGCATCTCTCCAGGGGTGAAAGTATGACTGTTTGAGTCGATTCAGATTCTTCTATTTATAGAGTTTTGGTCAAGAAAATAGGCTCGTGAGCGTTGGGCGCGAAAAGACATTTTCGCGTGAACTTGTTACCGAAACAGCAGTTAAGTAAAAGACAAGAGAGGGAAAGAAAGTGAATAATAATTGAGAACAACGTTTTATTTTGTGTATTTGTTTTGATATTTTAGTTTGTTTTGGGTTTCATTCACTGCTCCTCATTACGTATCATCGACATATTTTTATATATAGAATTTTATAATCGTTAATTTTTATGTCATGGGGTGTTTTTTGTAAGTCCCCTGAGAGTATGCGGTATTGTGGTATATGGAAAATTGAATGATGATGGGTAAGTTCTTTTGGTGGATGTGCAAATCGTAATCTGTGAATGGGTCGTGAATCTGATTAGCTAGGTATAAGATAGTAAGTGATGACCAATCTCAGCCCACCCCTCCCTATTTTCGGCCTTGTTCCACAATTGTATTTTATATACAATAAATCTTGACAACGTTTTATAAAACAAAATAATGAAAAGTCTGTTTATTTCAAAGTTGGTTATTTGCTCGCAAAGAAGACGCCAGTGAACTGTTCTTTCAAGGTGTTAATAGAATATTTGGCTATCGCTGAATGCGGCAAAAACACATAAAAACATTCGGTTTATAAATGTCTTCATATTGAAAGCTTATGTGTGTCAAATTGATAACTATTTTTTTAATTTAAAAAGATGTGAAGAGTAATAATAAAACGGAAAATTGGAGTTAGGTGGATGCACTGAAATCATAGGTGAAGTACCTGTAATTCTAGATTTAATTGAGTAGTAGTTGTAGTAATAAAAGTTGTTCACATAATTTCATCCAGACAAGAAAATGTCATGTGCTTAACAGTTATGTTCTTAAAAACACAAAACAAAATGATTGAGTTTTTCAAAATGCATATATATCATGAATACATATTATCATTTGCTTTTAAAAAGAAGGAAAACAGACAAAAACCGTGCTTTAGAACCTTTGAAATGTTTTTTATCCATAATTGATAGGACGCTACGAACCTCCCCAAAATATCTCAAGGGAGGATTAGAATAAATAGCAATCTAACAGAAAGCAAAAACAATACAAATGAAAATTCTATTAATCTGATTAGTTTTCACATTGAAATGTGTTGGACGAGTTTAAGGAGACTTTAGTAGATTGCAGCCACTTAACCAAAATTTTCTAGTGTGAAAGAAAAACATTTTCTAATCAGTCTCCTTTAGTGACATCTTTTTCTCTTTCACTTTACTTTCCGTCTTGTTTATTATTTATTTGATTTTGTAGTTTTCGTTAAAACGTTCCTTATTTGCAGCCACATATATTTTGCTCCCACTCGACGCCCCCAACTCCAACCCATCACACACACTCGATCTTCATCACAAACCCACACACCTGCATTATGTTTGGCTCCATTTTCTCATCACTTGGCTGCGCCAGCTAATGCAGATTACGTTCAAGTCTACAGATATCGATCTCTAACCGTCTCAGGCATCCCATCTCTGTAATTTACTTATGATTCATCGATCTGTGAGCATTTGCTTGTATTCGATGCGCTATGGTGCATTGCCTACCATGTTCGTTCAGCAAAATATCAACAGGGTCAGAGATAGTTCATTAGCAGGGGCAGACGAGACGATATAAAACGAATGCCTATTCATCAATATCGGACAACATTTCAATGCGGACAAACTATAGCTTGTGTTTTGCGTCATTGCTTTGTGTACAGCCAGCTCATCGCCTACTATATTTCATCAATGTCGAAGAGCTTCTATCACCCACATCGGTGAAGTGACAGCAGAGAAATGATAATCGGTGCATTGGAAATCATGTACCCTTTTATTTTATGGCTCGCACTAATTCACCAAGTCGAATGGTTATTTCGCTTTCTGATTAATTATATTTTAGTCGATAAAACAATAAAAAAATAGGATACCTTGACCATTTTGGTGCGGAATGAAGTAGATATGAATCTGAATCAATTAATGCCAGCTAATTGTATGTTTTTTGCGTATGTATATATATATATATATATATATATATATATATATATATATATATATATATATATATATAATGTGTGTGTATATATGTATATGTCTTAAAATCAACCGGTAATGTCTGTTTAATTTTTTTATTGAATTTATTCATTTTTTGTATCCAAATAAAAATTCTGGTAAGCTGACCAAGATTCATGTTTTTCACCGAGTACTTTCGATCGTTTCGGACATTATCAAGGACTTAATGTTGTCAATATGATTTTATTGTAACATCCTGGCATTTTCGGAACGCGACCCTTCAAATTCAGATATATGTGAATCGTATACCTAACGCTATGTATTGTACGGATTAATTTTAAGTGTTTACGTATCCGGATACCAATTATCAAATATGGAATTGTATGTTTTGTCGCATACTTTGAAATTTTGTATTCTACCGTTGTTGATAAAACATGAGGATATTTTTGCAGAGTTTGAAGTATTTTTTCCTATTAACTGAACTCCCTCTCTGGGTATGCATAAGGTCAGACATGATAAGTATTTATATGCTTATGCCGGTATCCATGTTATTTGAGTGGCAACATGAACACTTTCGTATTGTTAGTAATTCGTCGTAATTAATCTCTGGTTATCATCAAGCCTGATAAACAAGTAGGTGTAGTGGTTCTGGATTATGACGATTATGTGAACGAAATGATGACAATTTTGGGTGATGATTACACATTTGTTAAACTGTTTCCGGAAGATTTACATGCCATTGAGCTAAACTTTCAAAAACAGATACTTAACTTGAGCATATAGTTCTTCCAGTTTAAATTTTATCTTGTTGCCAAACCTGTGGATTTTTATGGCATCAGTTATGCAGGTTGCCTAAAACCCATAAGAAAATTGTTCCAATAGGACCTATTCTGTCTGTGGTGAGTTCTGTGCAACATTAAACTGACTAAATGATTGGCTACGTTACTACAATCAGTACTTGAAATGTGTACGGGAAACTATATTAAAAATACTTGTTTTCATTTACTAACTTTATGCTGAATTGTCCATTTTGTTTAACTGTTTCTCTTCAGAAAACGTTTAATATTTGTCTCTTTCTCGTAACCATTTGTCTCCTTCATCAAATTCTTGTCCTTGTTGAGTTAATGACATTTACCACTGTCTGTTGAATTTAATTTTGATAAAATTGTTTACGCAAATTGATGGAGTTCTCTATGTCCGATGATGGACAATATGTTTGTGCGATTTTACGAACAAAATGTATTTGCTCGTATTAAATACCCGTTACTTTCGATGTGATGATGACTCTTTTTCTGTGTTCGACAGTAAGTTGTAGTCTGAGAATATTTATGAAGTATTAGAATTTGCTTGTGAAATGGAAAGTAATGGTAATTTTATTGATTTGGTACGCAAATCAGAGTCAGTTTTTCTTATGCCTGTGCGCCGTAAACCCTCTTTATATACCTGTTTGACCATTTGTGTCTAAAACAACAAAAATTAAACCTCATTAAAACTCTAGTTCATCATGGCCTAATAATTTTTTCAACGACAAAAACAGATTCTAAAATTGAATTTATTAAGAAATCCTTGCGTGATAATGGCTATATACATATATATATATACTTTATATACGTTCAAAACAAAATGGTTGAGATTGATATCGAAATCAGCCAGGTTTCGAACTGACAAGCCGAATTTTATGTCACGCATGATTCCCAGGTATTACACTCTAAAATAGCCTAAGAGATTTAGAGAAAACAATTTAATATCTGCTTAAATACATGGAACTTCATTTGTAAAGATAAACGCAAGCGTATGCAAGAAAACGCAAATTCATTCTAATAAAATGCAAAAGTTACAAACAAAATCGGGGCTGAGAACTACGCGAACAAACGGCGCACGTAACACAAAAAAATGTTTCTGTTTACCAAAATTTGATTGTTCTATTCAGAAACGTCGCATGCTTTAAAAGCATCATTTGTGTCCTTGTAGAATTAATGCCAAATTAAAATAATTTCTTGAGGCATAACATGTTAAACTTGAGTCTAATAGTAGAGATCTTCGCCTTCCTCTGAAGAATGGAAAAATTAATTTCACTCTTTTTATTTATCTGCACAAAATCCTCAGAGTAGCAACAATTTTTTTTTATTTCACTCGTTTCTTGGTTTCATAAAATGTGTAATATTTTTAATTCAATAAACTGATTTTTTTAAAACTTTCTGTAATCTCCCGATAGAGTCACATAAATGCAGAAGGACGCCTATCTCTGTTTTATAAACTATGCAAAAATATTTGATAAGGTACAACCCAAAACCTCCCTTAAACAGCTAGGTAAACGTATTTGAGAAAGATGTTAGAATAATGAAGAACTTATACTGGGAGAAATCGCTTGCATACAAACGGCAAATTTCAGTAATTACACGAGAATAGAAAACGGCGTAAAATGTGATCCTAACATCGCCAGAAATCCTACCAGAATTTATTATTGATGGGAACAATTTTAACAACATTAGATATTTACATAACACAATGTTGGTGGCAGACACAGATACAGAAAGAAAATTACAGGAACTCCTGGAAAAGGTAGTAAAGGAAAGAAAGACTACGACAATTTGCAAGCTGTAGTGAAAAATAATCTAAAAACCTTAATCCTAGAAGTCGTAGGAAACTTCAACATATCGAATAGAATCATTTCTAATTATTTAAAAATTACTGGCAAGAAAAAGACACGATAATAGGCTTGAAGTGAATGTAAAATCAGAAGTGTGCAAATTCGCATTAATCACGTTCACCTCTATGGATGTGATTCATTTTTAACCACTATTTTCGGCCATAACAACGTGTCGACTCTCGTCCGCAAAGGAGCAAAGTCTCTGTTCACTTGTGGAACTCTCTTCCGGGTCCATGCTTTCCAGCTAACTTTAATCTGCAAAGAATTAAATGCAATGCCAGTCGCTATCTATTGTCCTCCTGATTACTCTCTTACTTTCTGTTCACTATTATTTCTGTTCCTAAGTCTTCCACACCCTGTAACACGTTATGATTTAGTGGTATTACTGCCTTGCTTGGAGTGATACCGATTAAAAAAATATATTATCACCTATGAAAATATATAATGAGCTCAGTAAAGTGGCTACATGCGGACGAGAAATCGAAACATCAGTTGAAACATGGAAAGTTAAATTTTGATAAACTTCAGACAACTTATTTAAACAAATTAGAAGAGTTTGAAAATTAAAATATGCAAACAAAAATTAATGTCGCTGAATTTAAATGAGTTAAACTTCCATTTTTTTTCAACAACCTCTATGGATCTCTATCTTTCTCTACTCCTCCTCCCTCTCTCTCTCTCTCTATCTATCTATCTGTATATCTATATTTCTGTTTATCTCTCTCTCTCTGTCTATATATATATATATATATATATATTTCTTCCTCTCTATATATCTATCTCTCTTTATCTCTATTTCTCTCTTTATCTTCATTTCTTCTTTTTATCTCTATCACTCTCTTTTTTTCTCTCTGTCTCTCTTTTCTATCTCTCTCTTTTATCTCTTTTTATGTCTCTCTCTCTTTTATCTCTAACTTTTATCTCTCTTTCTCTTATCTCGCTCTTTCTCTCTCTCTCTCGATCTTTCTATCTCTCTCTTTCTATCTCTCTTTCTTTCCTTCTATCTCTCTCTCTATCTCACTATCTCTCTCACTTTCTCTCCATATCACTCTCTCTATCTCACTATCTCTCTCACTTTCTCTCCTTATCACTCTCTCTATCTATCTCTATATCTAGCTATGTGTCTCCCTTTTTATCTCTCTCTTTCTTTGCCCTCTCTCTCTTTCTATCTCCCTCACTTTATCTTTCTCTATCTCAATTTATCTAGCATTACCGAGGGACAATTTGATATGAGGTTTGAAAGGAAATATTCTAATAATTTCTAAAATATTTTCGAATATATTTTAATTAAATCGTTATTTTTTGTTGACAAATATTTACTAAAATTCTAAGAATTCGACGAGATATTCAACAAAATATTCTCAAACTTTTCAGACTATGCATACTTTAGTCTTCTTTAAATGTATAATTCCTCTAGAAGTAATCCGAGAAATTTACTATCATGCGAATAACGCGGCCGCTTATAAAGGATCGCGTCCTTTCATCGCAAATATAGTGACTATATTCACTTAGGCTCAGAGTGGCATGTTGGAAAAGGATACTTCTTTAGAATATTATTTGTACAAAGTTCCAGTTAGAACCCAGTATATATTGACGAGAAAAGTTAACTCGAATATCTTCGGTGATATCAAACATGCATATGGTGTATTTTTAGGAAATAAAACTCAAACCCAGATTCAGGTATATAAATGAGACTTTTATACTTTGGTTCCACTTGGTGAATTTAAAGTCACTGTTGGCTCATATGGACTTCATTTACTCATCAACACAGATCACTGTATGGAATGAACACAACGGACTTTCCAAATAATGTCCGAGAACAACTCAGGATATCAGTAGCCACAAAGCCAAAAATCATGAGGTTGTATTTGAATTTTAATTCAAATCGCCCTTTCAGTGTACAGAAAGACATATCTATTTGCCTTCAATATCAGACGCCTAACGTTTTACATGATGAATTGGTATATCGATTTGGCGTCTTCCTATGGGAACAATTCTTAAATAACATCTAGTTCTCTGTATAAGTGGACAAATATGAAAGATACCAATTATAACGCAACATCAATCCTATTTTATATAAGCAAGAAGAATTACAAAAGGATTTGGGGTCAATATAACATGAGGATTGTTTCCTAAATTAAACTACGCAATCTCTTTACAAAAGTTGAACCTCTGAGAGAGAGAGAAAAGTATGAGTTAAACCTGCATGTATAACAGGGAATATAAGAAAGAAACAAACCCAATCTTAAACTCGAAGAAAAACTGAAATACTTAATTTGAAGTGATGTCATGACATCAAGCGTGGGGAAGCATCTTTGGAAAGAAAATAATCATACGTTCTCAATGGGATAAAATTCAAATGTAAAATGCAGTGATAGGAGTTTCGTGAATCGGACAAACTACTCAAATAAGCCAGAGCAGTTCATTGCGAAAGCGCTATATATGCTAAGTAAAGAAAAAGCACATGGACCACCACAATTTTAAAAATATTATCTCCTCCACTAGTATCTCCTCTACTAGTATCTCCTCTACTAATATCTCAATTTAGAACTGAATGGGGATGTTGACCTTCTGTGAAAAATAGCACATTTTGAATTTGCATCTAATATATATTAATAGAAAGATGGAATTGCTATGTGATCAACATTAACTCCTGTGATAGTAAAGATGGCATACGTTGAGGAAAGATATTTTAAAAACGACACGATTGAAGACAACTATGTGGCTGAGATACGTAGATTACACCTAACCTCAGAAGGGAGATGTTCAAGTACTGTTGAACTATATAGTTATAAAGTTAATAGCACCTTCAATACAAGAAATGGGTGATAAACTGACTTTCCTAGATGTGTTAATATCTTGAATTCCTGCTCTGTACAATTTATCCGCATGTCGTAAGCCAATATTCATTGGACGGTGTCTCAACTGTGATTCTCGCCATCCATGCAGTATGAAGAAAAGGATCTTAAACAATATTGAGAAAACTCAAGTGGTGATTCAGCGAAACAGATAAGTAGAATGAACACTCTTCAGCGCAACAACTGCTTCCGTAACTAGATGAACAAACGCGGATAACAATAGTTGGAAAATTGTCATGATATGCTTACCTTACATAAAGGCGCGTCAGGAAGGATTACGATGATCTGTTGCCCATACACTATCAGGAAAAATTTATAAAGGTCCAAGCCTCTATCAGCTGAGAAATAAAAACTGTATGCATATTATTGCATGTGACATGGAATGCAAGACTCGTCACACTCTAAAAGTAATGACTGAAAACATCAAAAAGCTGTAATCCATGAAATCAAGAAAATGATAATGGCAAAAAAAGATCAATAAAACCAATAAAAATGAACGTAATATGAGAACCTTTGGTGAAAAATAAAGTTTCAAACGCCATAATTGTACCAATTCGTTGTATTAATGGAGATAAGCGTTGGCTAAGTGTATGCATCTTACCTGGCCGTTGTTAGTTCGATTCTTGGAGCCAACAGATACAATCAAACACAAGGGAAAAGCAAAAGCGACGTTAAAATAAAAATGAACAAAGAAAACTGATACGAATTATCTACTTTGGCATGGACAGAGGAATGAGGAAAAGCTACTTCGTGAATATTTCGTTGTATGGATATGAGTTTGTAACTCTGGGTTTCACGCTTTTGCTATCATCAGATAAAATGATTTATTTTTTAAAAATTGAATCTATTTATGATAGCTTGTGTTTGATTGTTTGGCTTCTCCCCTGTGTCCGTTTTGGGATGACACTCATACGCATGCAGACATAGATACATACATAATGGTGTACGCGTCATAGTTCACACAAGCACACACATATATAAACAATGCGAGACTAGGCGCAGGCATATATCCGTTGGTTTGAGCACACATACATACGCAATTGTAATTCGATTTCAGTGTTGAGACTGTGTTTAGCGAAGTTCTTTCAAAAAGTGGTAGGTTGGGGTGTTCTTGGCGCTACTTAGATCGACCGTCTGTGTCGCCATTTCTTCACACACACATATACACATGACTTTATATATATATATATATATATATATATATATATATATATATATATATCACATTATATATATATATATATCACAAAATATATATATCACATTATACATTTATACATATACTATATACTATTATGCATGTATATATACTACATATACATTTATATACACATATCGATGTATATATACAAGTATTTGTATTATACATGTATACATATACGTATATACATGTATATGTATATATACATATATATGTATATATACATATGTCTGTAAATATACACATATATGTATGTATATATATAATACATATGTATATGTGTACGTATATGTGTGTGTGTATATATATATATTTATTTATATATATAATTATATACATATATATATTTATAGATACATACACTCTTTCGTGAGGTTAATTAACTTGTTTTCTCTTCTTATAAATCAAAACATTGACTTTTATATTAAATCAAAGTGCCAATCCAATTCCCCTATTAATTTATACCAAATTCTTTTGTCCAAAATCTATGGTTTACTATATAAGAAAGTATTTTATTTCATTGTAACTAGCTTTAATGAATAAAATACTTACGTCTATTCCCGCTCCTCAATCAATTTATAAGTGTCCATCTTAATTAATGCCTTATTTCAATAATAAAAACATTTCCTCCAAAGAAAACTTTCACTTTATGGTCATTATCGATTCAAATTTTGTGTAAATTTTTACCAAACAAATGTAGCAGCCGTTGTTGCGTACGATGCTGAAGTTGATGGCGCTGGTGGAGAAATTAAATGGACAGGGAAAGGATGGAAAGAGAGACTGACTGAAAGAGTCTGAAAAATAAAATAAACACATTTAAACTCGTCTGCGACTACAAAAAAATAAAATTTTCAATGTTTAGGATTCTTTATGATTTTTTCATACAGTTACACATCGAATCAGACTTTTTTCTCTTTTTTATCCTTCAAATATACCTGATAGAAGTTGTAAAGAGATTAACGGCAGGTGTAAAATTAGAGAGGCAGGTGGGAAATTGGAAATTTTATTATAATATTTATACCTGCAGTTTGCGGAATTCAAAAAAGTTATGTTTAAAAACAAAGTCAAAAATTTACTTTTGAAGGAATCAATATTTCATTATCAAAGAATTCTACTTATCCTATTTATGTGTATTTGAGAGAGAAAGAATATTTCTGTGCGTTATATAAAATCTGAAGTATGTATATATATATATATATATATATATATATGTATATATCAGTCAGTCATCTGCCATGTTTAGGCGATCCTGTATCTTTCGATACATGACTGACGAGGCAGATATTTCATTTCTTTCTGCGGTAGAGACCAGATGCCATCCAAGCCTATAAAAACCGTTCTGTCCTGCTATTTACCCATAACTGGGGGGATATATATATATATATATATATATATATATATATATATATATATATATATATATATATGTAATCTGAAGTATATATATATATATATATATATATATATATATATATATATATATATATATATATATAATTAGGAATAAGAATAAGCAGCTCCCAAATCAAATGATTCTGCCTAAGATTATACACGGAAAAAGAGTGCACATTGCCATATTAAATGGAAGACTTTTAATATATTTTAAGTCAAATTTCAAGATTTTTCGTCAAATTTGATCTTGATCTTGATTTTGATTTTGACTCCCAGCGAATTTAGTTGGCTTAACATCTTGGACTTACCTGACGGTATAGGGGTTCCTATTCTCACAAACTATAACTACCGACCGCCTGATGACTGCCTTGAAAGCGCATGAAGCTGACATTCGTGGTCGGTCACTACCCACATGAAATTTGAATTAAAGCACACACACACACATATATACATATATATATATATATAATCTGAAGTCTGTGTATACCTGTGTATGTATATATATATATATATATATATATATATATATATATATATATACATATGTCCATATATATATATATATATATATATATATATGTATATATATATGTATACACACACATGCATACATATATATACATATAATCTGAAGTGTACATATGCATATATATATGTGTGTGTGTGTGTGTAAAACTTGAATTTTGTGTATGCGCGCGTGTGTGTGTATATACAGAGAGAGAGAGAGGGAAAGAGACAGAAAAGTGATGATTTTTATTTATTAATCCGATATAATACACCGTGAAAATAATAAACAAATACTTCAAATTCTCGAGGACCTCTATATCAAAAGCAACCAACCAACACTTAACAACATTTATTACGATTATAGTAGCAATGTATTAGTGTAGTTGACCAACATTTAATGCATGTTGCATTTTTATCATCTCTGGTTACCTCCATTACATTGTGAACGTTTGTTTACAAAAAAATACCATAGCTACAACGGTTAAGATAATTAAAGCAGGGTGCGTTCACGCGTGTTTACAAAAATCGCAACGATCACAGTTATATTAAGATTTGTTTTTACAATTCATCCCTGAAGATGATCTCGGAGCAGATTGAAAGTACTTGGGGAAAAGAACAAAAACTACGGCGCCTTCCTTAATGAATTTCATCAATAAAGTGATTAGAGAATAAGAATGGATCATTATAAAAATAGACATAGTATGGCTAGATTATTCAAAGAATCATGCATGTTTGAACGTATATATATATATATATATATATATATATATATATATATATATAAGAAAAAACACAAACCGTTGATGGAACCAACAGACAACAAAACCTAAAAATCTTATCCAGATTCAGTCTCGAATAAAACTGAAAACAAAAATAAAGAAAGTAAAAGCCTAAAAGCTTACCGACTCAGTAAAGTGCTCGAAGTCCACATTGCTTGGACCAGTGTTGGCGAACCTTTTTTGTTCATGAAGGCCACATTGAAATTCACCGTCCCTCATAGAGGCCGCACTCACCAAGATATTTTTTTACAGTTACAAATTTTTTCTCTTTGGTAAAGAATGCATAAAACAGAACTTAATAAATATATAATCTAATAAAAGAAACATTATAAAACTGAAAGACAAGACATGTTCAAATAAATAATTTATTCACCTTTTAGACAAATTAAGAAATAACATTTTGATATCAGGCTCTAACATGGCGGCTTTTAGTTTTAATTGGTCTTCCAAATGCTCATCTGTCAACCGTGTTCTCAACGAATTCTTGAATTGTGCCAAGTACAAAATTATGGATTCACAACTTTTTGTAAATTTCAATGAAATCTTTCTTGCTGTTAAACAGAGTTTTCATGATATTATCTTCGACAACACAATAAGCTCCATTTGTCACTCTTCGAGAGCCTCTGATACGTTAACTAAGTGACTTTATGCCTTTCAAAATTGTTGAATCTCGCCTAATGCATGGAATAATAATGCAACACAAAATGTACTTAGAACAAGAATGTATTATAACAAGAAAGTGTACACAATAAGTACATATAGTATTTCTGTATATTTCTGGGAAGACGTTCCTGGAGAATGTGTTTACTAGTCGCAGTCGATCAGAGTCTCTAGTTGAATCTCGTGATTCCTCTTCCCCCTCGTCTTCCGGTACCAACCATTATTTATATAGTTGGTAGTCACCTATGCAGATTAGGTGGATCCTCCACAACACCCCCCTCCCAAGCCTTGGAATCCTTTTGGATTTCAAACTGGCTTCTATATGGGATGATGATTATGGTTATTTCTTTGTAGATCCCCTTTGCATAGTTCATATGTATATCTGTTTTTTTTCAATATCTTTTTCGTTTTGGATTCACGTCCAATGGGTCCGTGAACTTTCGTTTCCTACCGGATCTTCTCGGTTCAGGAGCACTCTGCGGAGGTTCTACTTGAAAAGTATCATACATTACATCAATGGGATCTTCCTCCTCATCCGGTATACTCTCTTCATGCTCTAGCACGTAGCATTTTATGAGTTGGTTCTGGTGCCTTTTATGAGTATTCTTCGGCCCTTTTATTATGTAAACCAGGTCACCGATTCTCTTGTCCACTATGCCTCGCTCCCAGAACTCAATGTTGTTTCTATAGCACTTGAAAAAGACCTTCTCTCCGGGGGTGTATCTTTTTCTAGCTGTATACATAGTGTTCTTTATTCTATTTCTTCCTGGCAAAAGCTTGTCAAACACTGACTTAACTTTCCTAGCGAACATTAGTTCAGCTGGTGACATGTTTGATGGTGTTCTCTGGTTAGGCGTGATTCTGTATACTTGTAGGAATTGCTGAAGCGCCTTTTTCGTTGGAACTCCTGAGGCTTTCTTCAGAGCGCGCTTTAACGTATCTACAAATCTTTCTGCGAGTCCATTGGATCTCGGATGATACGGCGGCGTCGTTATGTGGTTAATTTGATATAACTCACAAAATTCCTTAAATTCGTCAGAAGTGAATTGTGTACCATTGTCACTCACAATACACTCTGGCACACCGAACCGTGCAAATAGTTCATGCAAAAAAGTTGTTGTGGTATTGGACGTAGGCTTTTTGCAGCGTAGTACTTCCGGCCATTTTGTAAAGCTATCTACCACTATTAAGTAGTAATAATCTTCTACTGGACCAGCGAAATCAATGTGTAATCTTTCCCACGGATGATCCGTCTTTGGCCATGGTTTGTGTACTATAGGTGGTGCCTTAGCTGCTAACGCACACCCTTTACATCGATGAACCATGTTTTCGATATCCACATCCATTCCTTTCCAATATACAAAACTTCGCATTAAGCTTTTTGTTCTATTAATCCCCGGGTGACCCATATGAAAGTCCCGTAGGATTGTTTTCTGCAACTTCTTTAGTACTACTATTTTCTCTACACTTGCGAAAGGCACGTTACGTTTCTTTTTAAATATAGGCATAGTATTTTCTTTTAATTCAAATTTAGCTTCAAATTTGTTACATCTTCCAAGACCAGGTGTAAAGGTTTCCGAAAACTTTTTCTTTAATTCCTCTTTAATGTCCTGTCTTGTTTGCGTATTACTTTCTACTTTTCTGCAGAAAGAGTTTAACGGTTTATCCCACAATTCGAATGTTTCAATAAAATCTGTACCCAACAAGTTTTCTCCATTTCTCAGAATTAAAACTTTTATTTTTTTAACGATCCCATTCAATTTCATTGGAAGTACAACATCGCCTTCGAAGTTAATTTGCTTTCCAGTTACCGTTCGAGCGAGTTTCGTTGACTTCATTATTGTAGGCCTTTTTAAAATTTTCCATGTTTTATCGTTCATTATTGTTAAATCTGACCCTGAATCGAGTTGAAATTTGATATTCTTTTTGAATATTTCAGTCGTCACATATTTCCTCAAATCTCTATCTGATTTGATATTCGAATTTGTTAGTCTAATTCGGTTCTTGCATTTTTTCGTTTTACAACAAGATCCTTTGTGACCCTTCTTTTGGCACACGAAACATTTCTTATTTCTATATGGGCAATTTATCTCCCAATGTCTTTCGTTACAACATCTGCAATTATATGGTGGGACTTTTTTATTTTCGTTCTTTTTATTTTCTCGTCTATTATTAAAATACGCTGAATTTTTTCTCCAATTTTTCTCTACTGGGTACTTTGACTGCTTTTTTATTTTTTTAATATAAGCAATACCAGCTTTTTCGATTTTTTGCGACTCTTTCTTTAAACTTACGGCCCGTTGACACTCCTCTGCTAACTTTTGCAGGATAAGGCCTTGTTCAGATTCGAGTTTAGACAAAACTCTACGTCTTATTTCGGCACTCTTACTGGATACCAGTCCTTGAGCAAAAATTAAACACTTGAATTCTTCAACCGTAATCTCTGCCAATCTGAAATTGTCACAATGTCTATTCACTATAGATGCATATGTTAAGTAATCCTGATCGTCGGATTTAGAGACATTCATGCATAACCATCGCTTATGCCAAAGCGACATATTTGCTCCAAACAGCTCTTTTAGCAATTTCACTGTTTCCGAGAATTCCAATTCAGTTGTTTTTCTCGGTAGAATAAAATCTACAAATTTGCTATGTTCTGCTGTACCTAGCTTTCTTAGTAATAGACTGACTTTTCTTGAATTCGACCAGTTTTCACAGTCTGTGTAGAAAATATCTTCATATCGTTTAAAGTACGCTTCAAACGTTTTTTCTTCGTCTGGCACATAGTTGAAAGTTTCCAGCGAATTAAATATTGTGTTATTAGAATATGAAGAATTTCCCTCATTTGCCTGAAAGTTGTTTAATTTCTCCAGTATTAACTTTTGAATTTCCAAAAGTCTTTCATCTTGTTTTTCTTGATATTTCTGTTGTCTTTCATCTTGTTTTTCTTGATATTTCTGTTGTCTTTCCTCTTGTTTATCCTGATATTTTTGCTGTGCTATCTGTTGTTCCCTTATTAATAAGGCAAACTGTTCCTGCTGACGTTGTTGACTCAACTGCTGGGATTTTAATAATTCAGATATGACTTTGGATAGTTCATCCATTTTTAGCTGATAGTGTTTATGCAACAAGGAATATACTTTTTAATTTGTGTATCCACGAATATCTATAAGCTGACCAAAAAAATCGAAGCAACGTACGACTTTTTATATTTTATGTCTTGCTTTTACATTCACGCCCGTGCTAATCAACTTTGGTATTTTTTTTTTCGTGAACAGAGAGCGTCGGACTTTGTTTGTTTTTTTTTTTGTTTTTTCCGACTTCTGTTCGCGTATTTCAATGACAACGTCTGATTTTCTTATCAGAGGTAATTCGTCACTATATTGTTGAACAAATAATTTAAAAAAATAATTTTTTAAAGTTTGTTACCTTTCAAAGTCGACACGGTATATTTGTGCTCCTTTTAATCCATGCATGTGTTTGTAGTCGGCCAATTTTTCTTTTGAGCGGGTGTCTCGGTGTAGATAATTTTTTAATTTAAAATTACCGTTATTCGATTACGACACCTTTCCACTTTTTCTGAGTGAACGTTCCTTTATGCTTAGTCGTCTTTTAACGAGTTCTACATATCCAGAAGTTTAGAATCCTTCGTCGTTACGTTAACGTTGGACTTTTAATTAATAGTTTTTTTTTCAGCCTGGGTTCTTCAATGACTTGTCCCAATTGTTGAAAACTCTCACTATTAATTCTTTCTTCTTTCCTTATGGTTCGTTCTACTTCTTTGCCATTGTTGAAACTTGGCGTATGGTTCGTTCTACTTTGTGGCCATTGTTGAAACTTGACGTATGATTCGTTCTACTTCGTCGCCATTGTTGAGTCTTGACTCATTGTTGAATCTCGCCTAATGCATGGAATAATAATGCAACACAAAATGTACTTAGAACAAGAATGTATT
This sequence comes from Acanthosepion esculentum, assembly GCA_964036315.1. Taxonomy (NCBI): domain Eukaryota; kingdom Metazoa; phylum Mollusca; class Cephalopoda; order Sepiida; family Sepiidae; genus Acanthosepion; species Acanthosepion esculentum. The sequence goes on from OZ038488.1 coordinate 2,832,007, forward strand.
ATAACAAGAAAGTGTACACAATAAGTACATATAGTATTTCTGTATATTTCTGGGAAGACGTTCCTGGAGAATGTGTTTACTAGTCGCAGTCGATCAGAGTCTCTAGTTGAATCTCGTGATTCCTCTTCCCCCTCGTCTTCCGGTACCAACCATTATTTATATAGTTGGTAGTCACCTATGCAGATTAGGTGGATCCTCCACAACAAAAATCAATGAATCTTCTGCTGTATTTTTCTATTAATGTGTCTAAAACTGATTGGTATTCCTGAAAAGATTCATATATATTCTCTTCACTTTCACTCATTATTTTCGACAAGTAGGGAAAGTGTTCTTCTGAAAGTTTTGACAGCAAGAAAAAAACTTGAAAAATAACTTCTTTCTTGCCACATATCATATATTGATTTATTTCTGCCTTGTAACAAAATATTTAACTCATTTTGTTTTGTCCTTACATCACACACAAATGTAGCATCTACGTGAAATTTTGTATCTGATAATTCACAAAACTTGTTTTCTTTGAAAAAGTCAATTATTTGCTCCTGTAAAGGCAAACTTTTGACGAATTCGTTACCTTGCGATAGCCGGTGTATTCTTGAGTGATAGGCAAATCTACACTAATTACCTCGTAATCATTCATTAATGTTTTGATATTTTATTATATTTATTTTAGTTATTATATTTTGGAGCTACTCTGTTACATTATTAACCAAGTCATGCTGTCGATCTGTATTAGTCCTTCTTGAAATAGGCACATTTTTATATTTTTTACCTAAACATTTTTACAACTTCTGCCTTTTTCTTTCCAAGTAGATATGCAACTTTATAACTTGCTTCTGTTGCAGCATTTCCTGAATTTAATACAGAATGGAATAATTGTATTTGTCTTTGCTTTCCATCATTTTTTCAGCAGTTCAATCCCTCGAGCCTCACCCTCCAGATTAGCATATTTACTGCCTTTACCTGGCAACGCTGCTCAAAAGCATGGGCGTGGAGCTGACATCTAATTCTCCAGCTCCGTCTCCAACGTTTCGAAATTTACTGGCTCCAGCTACAACATTTTGAAATTTCCGGCTCCAGCTCCGGCTCCCAGCTCTAGCTAGTCTCACAGTAATGATTGATATACCTTACTGAAATTGGACCTTGCTCATTGGTATTCATAAGCCATAACAGACGGCTATTAATCTAAATTCTAATGAATATACCTCTACCTTTGTTAATATCTTATTATTTATTATAATATAATCAATAATTGATTATTGATAACAATATAAAGTTAGCAGCACATTTTAGTACAACACAATTGACCTCTGTTAACAATAAGTTCAGTGTTTCTGTGAAAATTCCAAAGAACAAATAATGTTAAAAAAATATAAAGTTTGTTGTTAATTGAAGTGGTGTTAGGTTAGTACTTGAAAGGTGATCGACGAAAAGAGTCAATGTTGAAAATATTTACTTACTCAGGTTGAGAAGTAATAAGTAGGCTGGCGGCAAGATGGCCTATAGTTTTACCAAGGAGCGTTTTTCGCTGGTCGAAGGAAACCGAATTCGATTTTTTTATATTACAGCAGTCCTTCGTTCGGTTAGAGTTATTTTTGTGTAGTAGAAGTATTTCTTTGTAAGTTGAGTCGTGGAAATAAATTTGTTTTTTACTGTCTTCTGTCTATTGTCAGCACCTTGTATCTGTTTATATGCCAGTTTATTTTCTCGCACTAGATCGTGAATTTCTTTCTTTTCTTTTTCTCTAATTGCCCAAAAATGATGCTTCTCAGTGATTGAATATTTATTTCTAACATAAGAGAATTTCTTTCTTTGCTTCTCTAGTTCCCCCAAGTCACGGCCTCTCATCAGTTGTTGAATATTTACTTCACATCTAATTGCGAATTTGCTTTATTGAATTGGCGATTTTAGATTTATACTTATTTTTTGCTCTCGGCAATAGTCATACTTACGTTATGAAAAATTTAAATATAAACACTGATAAAAGTTTGAATTTCGTGGTCATCTTTTTAGCTAATTTTTTTCATAGAGTATGTACGATTTTTTTTTTTTTTTTTTTTTTGCTTAAAATATTTTTATCCAGTTTTCTTATGGAGAAAGAAAAAGAAAACTATGACGGCCAGCTGAACTTGTTCGCAAGGAGAAGGTGAAAAGTTAGCCAAGGCGTCACCACCAGACACATCAATAAGTCACTAGCTAACGAAAACTGCTGTTACTAACAGAATAATATTAGTGTGATGATATATATATTTTTGCTATAAAGATCGTAATAATTCCAAGTTAACACCAGAGAAGAAAACTTAGTCAACTCAAACCACACTAGTAATGTATTTTTGATCACAATTAACACAAGCTCAGAATGATAAATTTAATTATTGCTGAGAAAGAGGTAAATTTATGATGAACTTTTAGTTTAGGGAGCTAGAGCTGGCTTCAGCCCCGGCTCTAACTTTTCTAAATTATCTGGTTCCACAGCCCAGCTTAAAAGTTGCAGAAGGCCGCAGGTTCCCCACCCCCGGCCTAGACCGAGCAACAAACGCTTAAATCCTATTAAACGATGGCTCTAGTTTCGCACTCACGCAATCTTCAGACGACTATATATGATTGGAAGTGTGTGTGTGTGTGTGTGTGTGTGTGTGTGTGTGTGTGTGTGTGTGTGTGTGTGTGTTCCTCGCCGGTAGCGCGACTCTGAGTTTTATTCACAACGAAATCTTCAAGTGCTGAGTATGTACATATATATATATATATATATATATATATATATATATATATATCATTTAAAATAGATGAGATTTATATTTTATATTTAAAATAAACGGAAATTAAATGGTATTTTTAAATATATTAAAATAGTTTTTTATGATTTTAGGTCCGTTTATTTTTATAAAAATCGTCCCTATATATATATATATATATATATATATATATATATATATATATATATATATATATATATATACATACTCAGCACTTGAAGATTTCGTTGTGAATAAAACTCAGAGTCGTGCTACCGGCGAGGAATACAATTAGAATTTCTTGAATCTGTTCCCTTCAAACACATTTTACCTAATCAATTAACATACTTCCGATATATTGATGACGCCCTATTAATATACCCCCACAAAACTACTTTACCCGACTTTGTAAATAAACTAAACAAAGTCAAAAAACGATAAAATTTACTTATAAAATAGAAAGAAACAATACTTTCCCTTTCCTAGTGTTATAGGATCTTACCTGTAACGACAATGAACTCTTCCTGACACTATAAAGACTGCGCCTCTCAAGAGAGACGATAGATAGAAGTGGAACGAGTCGAGACGGATTCGAGTCGAGACAATAGTAGTTCACTCTAAACCAGACTGACAGTTAATACTAACACCTTCAACTTCTTGTATTATATTTCTGTTTAATATATCTTTGTTATTCCTACTCTTGTGTTCGTGTTGTTCTTCCTTGGTCCTAACCTTGGACCATAACAGTGGTGCGAGGATATTGGACCATAACACCTAGACATCACGTTACATCGCATTCACAATAGCCTGAAACTAAGTGTCCATCGCATATCAACTCATAGAAATGATCTCATAAATTTCTATCCTCTTCGTAACAACAAAATAAAATCCACAATAATCAACGGGTTTTATTTGAGAGCAGTCAGAATTTGTAGCCTTCATTATTTACATGAAGAGGAGAAATACATTGAAAATACTTTTAATCTCTTCCAATACTGTAACTATCTCATATTCAACGAGAAACAAATGCTCATAAAATACTTTAAAATAGAAGAGTGAACTTTCCTAATAAACCCATTGAATCAAATCTGTGTGCGCATGCGCGCACATCAGGCGGACAAAAGTAATTCTGACAACCATACTTGAAGGTTAAAAGTCCTAGCCTGTTCTCTTTGCATTTTAATACTATGTTTATGTTTTACCTCTTTTTATCTATCGACCACAGCCTGATCTCTTTTTTGCCTTTTTCGTTTTCCTTCCTTGTGCCTCTTTTTCTCTCGCTATAAGTAAGTAAACGCATATTTTATATGTTGTATGCGCATAATTTATTGTCGAAGCATACATTCATGTATATGCTTGAGAGGGTGCATGTATGTTTTGGAGCTTACGAAATATGCATATTTTCGTACATATGTTATGAAGTTAGAGAGAGAGAGGGCCATACTTTGCAATATATAACAACGCATATAACAATTTGGCCAAAAATATCTAAATTGAGTCAATATAAAAATAGCAATTTTTCATCCTACAATCATTGCAGATATTTTAGTCACTTGTTAACACGAAAATTCTCACTGCGCTCAAAAAAGGAACTCTCTCTCTCTCTTCCTCTCTCTCTCTCTCTCTCTCTCTCTCTCTGTCTCTCTCTCAAGCAGTAATGACGAATCTCAGTCAGTTCCAATCTCCTGTCCTATGAGTTATATTTAAGCCACTCTCAATTTGTGCTAATATTATCGCAGTGCCGAGCGACAATTCTCTGATCAAAGGATGAAACGGCGAAAACAGCGAAGAATTTTCACCTTCTACGCCAGAAACAACTTTCCTGATCTTCCCTTTCGTTGTTTATCTTTGGATGTTGAAAGGAGAAAATAAATGTTACCGCGAAATTATCCCCAGTCCTAAATACAGGGCCTAATCAAAGAACAATGCAAATTAGAAGTTTCCTAATCTTAGCGATTCGATATTCTATTGAGCACAATGAAGAAACAAAAGCAGAAGAAAACAATTTGATAAAAATACAATACAAGTCGTAACATCACTGAATCCTTACAAGTGACATGATGCTTTTAATTTCGGATAAACATTATTGAAAGGAAATAATACATAGGTTATCTAACAAAGGTAAAAAATAATATATATATATATATATATAATACCGTATGGATCTATGTTCTATGCAAAAGATAAGCATAAATATATAATTTGCTACTTTGTTACATATGATTATCTACATGTAACAGTCGTTTCTTACGTTCGGATTTTAAATTTATGATTTCTGGCTACATGCACATGTCCTGGTTTTGTTTCTTTTGTGTTAATGTTACCATACGTAATTTAACTTTGATAATTCCTTTAGTCTGTTTAGGAATGCTGGCCTTCTTGTAGGCACAATAAATAGAAAAGCAAACATATTTTCTGCTCACAGATTCCATTACTTAGCTTAATTTTACATTGACTACTTGGTGATATATGCATGGTCTTCTAAAAGAAATATCTGTACATTTTATCGCACTACAATAAATCTGGCTGCCACTTATTACTTTGTAATAACATAAATATTATTTTGAACTGGTTTAATATAATGTTCTTTACTTTAAACAATACCGTTTTCATTGACAAGAAAGTAGTAAATATATGATAAACCTGGTGTCCTTTTGTTCAGCTACTGCTTTCGCTGGGCGTTAAATGCTAAATATCTATTAATAACACAGAAAGAATTATATCACAATAAATGCGAGTATAACACTTTGGAGTATAAAGAATGGCATATAAAGGACTTGAATGTTTCCCGGTCTCACTTCTCTCTAATGTTTCACTTTGTCTTGAAAAAGAAACAATTATATTGCTTTGTTTGAAAACTAGTGATAATACGAAAAAGGTTCAACATTATTTTGAGTTTGACAAATTGAAAAAAACTGAACAGAAGAAAATTCTGTCAAAAATTTCATAACTGTCAACGAAATTTTGAATCTGCATCATGAATTTCTTATTTCAGCCATCGATGCTACTAATAATCAATGCCAGAGAACACATTTTCTTCACTTTCTCGAATGTGCAGGCCGATAGATGTAATGCACGTAATGTTTAATAAATGAAAATAGGGCATCTATTCCAAATACAAATTATCCATTATAGTAACAAATAAAGTAGTATTATAAAGAAGGAATCAAGTATTGATTCTAAGGAGGTTTCGTGAGGAAGCATTGAATAAAAAAAGGCTTTAAAGATATTAAGGTTTGTGTCACTGAGGTAAAAGTCGACCATCTATGAAGTAAGCCAATAATACCAACAAGAGAAAAGATCAATGAACTCATGGTCGATGCATCAAAGATTTAGAAGAAGAAAAGGTTCATCAAGAAAGACCCAGGATCAGTTGCTGATAGTCATAAATCATTTTAGAAAGGACGATTTCCGTTATGTTAGATAATAGAATTTGTCTAAAAGGATTCTTATTTTTATCAATTGGAATATGAATTCGGTATCTAAAATAGATACTCAATTTTGTGGAGAAAATTTAACAGTTTTTACTTCTTTTGTGTTCCAGAAATGTAACCGTTGCAGTTTCGACACTCGGAAGAACAAAAGCAGGCGATACGATTGTGATCTCGAAATAAGTGATGCGAGAAGCAACAGAAGAAAGGCAGGATTTTATGAGCGTTAATGAAGAGTTAAATTAGTATCCCAATGATGTCATTTTGATTACTGGCGATAACGATAGGGAGCAATTGGAAATTGACTATGATTAAAAAAAGTTTTCAATTAATTTTTTGTTTCTATTCTTCTACAACGAGAATATTCAAAATTTAAATATGCGTATAGGAATGTCTATACATGTAGCTGAATGCATTCACTGACGAGAAGGAAATTTGTAATATATGTAATATTTATTTAAAGAAAGGCGATGATGTATAAATAAGGACGCAAATTAAGTTCATGAACTCATAAAATATATGACATATTAAAGGACAGAGAAATTCATACGAAAATATTCAACAAAACAGGAAAAATTGATTTTGTCATCTCAATGTTTATTTACATTATCAACAGAACGTATAAATTGCGTTTTATTAAGGAATATAATGGAAGCCAAATGAGACCAAAATAATATATAAAAGAACATTCAGTATATGCCTTAATATCCTAAGAAAAGATAATAAATTTTCAATTTTTATTTGAGGGAAGATTAATTGAAAAATGTTTGACACAAGAAAGCAATTCAGTTATTAAATATGATTTCTCTTAGAATTCAAATAAGAACCACATGCATTAGGTCGCGAAAATAACAAAGCCATTTATAGTATAAGGTGCCATATTTGCAAAAATATGACACCTTATCTCTAGATAATTCGAAGGCAACTTCAACTTAATTAACTTCAACTTAACTCTTAATAATTTCTACATTATTTAGCATTTCTACTGATCCGATTTGAAACAATACTTGTGGAAGGATTACGCTATATACGCATTTTTTCTTATCTGTCTATATTTCTGAGATGAGTTATTGTAGTTATTTACACTATTTACATCGTTCTGACTGTTATCCTCATCTTTATTGCCATATTCACAACGTTTCGTCCGTTGTACGCTCCGGTCATCTTCGGGTGATATACGATAGAATTTCGAACGGAACCTTTTATTTAGTCCACTGGGGTAGATTGCACATGCCACATGTCATGCCTTTTTGAATATCTCAGTTTTATTTAATTTCCTAAACTGAGCTCTCCAAGTTTTTGTTCCCTCTGCCGTGGTCAAGTATTGAACTCGCAACTCTTTGCTTTAAATCACTTCTACCAACGCTTTTATCCACTTTTATATGGCAATAAAGATGGGGACAACAGTACGAACGATGTAAATAGTGTAAACAATTGTTTCTGTTTTGAATTATACAGTTTTCAAGTTTTTCATTGCATACGTCTGTGGGTGGACATGTGAACAGGCACAGGATGTAGGAGATCGTAAAATAGAATCGGAAAAAAGAATTCAGATTTCTACTGCTGGGGGTAGTTTTAATTTCGTACACATTGCAATGAACACAACTCTCCCTATGTTATTTAATAAAACTCTGGTCTTGATCATGGTCTTGAAACTAAAATACGTAGACTCTAAGTAGAGAAGAGAGGTTTCAGTAAGTTCATGAGTGCTTGTGAAACTACATGTGTATGAATAGATCGCATGTGTTCTCATCAATAACTGAGTTACATATTTCACAATTCAATTAATCCGCATACAAAAATCGTCCATCTTTCTATAAATCAAAATTAGAAATTAGTCTCACTCTCTCTTTCTCTTTCCCTCACTCTTTCCAAAACATTCTATATATTTTCTACTCTATCTCCTTTCCAATCAACCGCTTAACTTTGGTCATTTTACCTTTTGCACCTCCATCAATAAAATGCAATGCAAATAATCCAGCCAACTATCTACGCAACCAGTGTTCTGTTCATCCATCATTTTCTCAGACATGACAAAGTTTAATCTGGTAGCAATTTAAATTTGGATTCGGCGATGGTAACCTTAGAGAAACGTTTGAAGATTCGGGTCAGGTAGTAAAACTCTTTGAATTCTCTGAAGGCAAATCTGATCGATCAGTACGGCTTTCCGAACCGAACTAATTCTCATTACAAAGTGCAAATTGGTGGAAAGGCAGCCATATAATAAAGAGGAGGTACCGAGGAGAACTATTAACTCGCTTATTGATTAAACAAGAAATAAATACACCTGCAATTAGTCCTCAAATATCCATAGAATATAAAATTTTCTACAAAGACTTAAATTAATAAAAAAAAATTATCAATTTACACTTGCAAAATGTACAAAGAAAAATAAAATTTAGAGAGAAAATTGAAAATCCAAAATTGTCTTTTTCCACATTTCTTATATCTGGTTGAATCAGCTCGCTAAAAGGCATTGATATTATAGATTTATTTTCATTCTTTAACAGTGTGCATTAATTATCTGTGTAAAATGGAAACAAAAATGCTTATCTTTGAAAACTATTATTACACTCTAAAAACATTATTTTCAAACATTATTTTAAATAGTATGTGTGACTTTTCTCTTTTAAATCCTTTAATGTACAATTTAATTTATCGTCTGCATTTTGGCATGTGTTCATTTTTATGCTGACAGATATGAAAATGCAAATTAATTCAACAAAAAAACAATTTTTAAATAGTGTGAAATGTAATTGTTAAACGTAAAAAATTTAAGTGTCATCAAAATTTGAATGATTGTTTTCTAAAACGTAAGAAATAATTTGACATACGAATTAATTATAATAACACGCGGAGCTAGCGAACCAAAAAAAAAACAGTAATAATATCACAGTAGAATAGCGTAGGTAATTTTTATTTTATTTCACCATATATTTCAACATTGCTTGTATGTAATAAATTATGATGACAGGTTTTAGAAAGATTGTCTTCCGTTCCACCATAAATTTTTAAAGGTGTTAATGAAGATTATCAACATTTCTTCCTATTAATGAACTGATTTTTAAGGTTTCTCTTATAATTTTATTTTTAGCAAAGATGTTTATCTGTTTTTCTAAACATGATCCAAATCAAGTTGGATTTAGGTTTGATATTTCACCACCGACTATTATTTATAAAAACAAAAAAACAATGTGTCTTCTAATTTGTATACAACTTTCTTCTTTTATTAGATAACTAGAGTATTGAAAAAAGAAGGCCGATCTACCGGAAAATGAATTAAAAGCTAAAATGATAAAAAAAATAGACTTAAGTGGTTCACTGATTTTTTTCTTTTTTTCAAATTAGGGAACAATGGATGAAAATCTATGATCTCGCTCCAAATTTAACCTCTAGCCTACCTATTACTAGGAAGATATATTCGAATGACATTTTATCGCATTTATACTAAGAAAAAGTAAAATTACGCTAAATATATAATATCCAAAATTTATTTTTAAAAATTAACCTATTAAAAAAATAAACGCGGTCCATATTTGTCATGAATAGTTTTGATATTTCTGTTCTTGCATTTTTCAACATTTAACCAGATCCAATATGTATCTGATAAAATCACTCATGCCGACAACTTTTTGGTAAATTATTGCGTTAAATTTTGGCTAACATTTGTGAGGAAGATTGTCTACAAAGTCTTTTTCTCAGCAATATAATAAGCGTAATTTTTAATACTCTATCACATCATCTCTTTAAAAATATTTCTTCATTCACATTCAACCATTTTAATTCATCTGTAGGATTATCGATTTCAATTATAATCAATATGAGTTTGTCAAACTTTACTTACTAAGGATTAGGAAATTATAAAATTCAAATTTCTGTCTCGATGTGTTACACTTACCGATCCTTAACTGAAAGATTATGCAATTGCTTAGTTTGTGCTTACTAAGAACTACGTCTGTATTTTCAACGAGAATGAAACCGATCTTGTCAGTATTATCGGTTTCGGTGATATTGTATTGATTACAACCGATATTGATGTCCGTAAGCGAAGAGAATGATCAAAGGCACAGCTCTTTGCGGATGAAAAACATATGCTGTGCTTTTCACTACTCGCTGATCACAGAAAAATGATCTTTACTAAATGAACCGAGGATGAAGGGATGTGTGTGCCCATCTTATCAGTGTACACCGTAAATCAATGCTTATCTGACATTTAGCCATCCCAATTTCAGAAAGATTTGGTATTGAGTACAACAATTATATAGTAGATAAATTCGAAATGACACACACACGCACACACACACACACGCACACACACGAACACTTGATAAAGCAGCTTCTCTTTTAAGAACTACAATTGACAAATTATGGCTTTTAACTATGAGGATTGTCTTCTTTTCAAGGGTATATTTGCGTCGAATATATTCACCAAATATATTTCATACAAAGTCTCTTCAGAAACTATCCAGCCATTTTAAATAACTCGTGAACCGGTTGCGCGGTATTGATGCAAGTTGGCAGGTACCGCGTATGTGGAACAAAGACTCGCTAACCAACAATACGTTGAAATCAATACACGTCCCGGAAGACATTCAGCCAACAAACATCCGAAAGACCGACTTCATGCGACCTTCAATCAAAAGAAATCGACAATTCACTGTGTGAGATTTACATGATTTGGGGATTCCACGGACTTTCAGCAAAATGCTTAACCATTTTGAATAACTCGATTGCTCATTCAAAGGTTTTTTTCAGAGATTTAGGCAAAACATCGTATCACCCATGTATGTTATCACATTACACTCCAGATTTAGCCCCCTTCAAATGCTAACTTCTCCCAAAGCTAAAACTGCTGCTAAAAATATTTCAGACCGTTGACAAGATAAAAAGAACGCGACGAGAAAGCTGATGTCAATCATTTAAAACGAATTAGCAGATTGTTTGAAAAAGTGAAAGGGACACTGTAAGATCCTAAGGCTTTAAGGAGATTATTATGACACCATAGCCCTAGGTAGGCTATGTTTTCGCTAATATCAAATGGTTGAATCATTTCCTGATAGATTTTGTGAGCTGAATTGTAAATTCGAGATTGAATTTCATCTCTAAATATCCCATCTCTTTCTAATTCTATCATTTATTCCTCTATAAGTCTTATACTTCTATTTTTACATCTTATATTTTGTCTCCTTACCACTTTTTCTAGTTAAATCGATTTTTCCCTTTCTACATATTTTCTTTTCTTACCATGTTTTCTCTCTTATTCTATTTTTCTCTTCGGATAGCCTATTTTTTTTCTTGTTATCAATATATCTCTCGAGATCTATTTCCCCTTTTCTACTTCCTATTCTACTCTTCTTGCCACTTTTTTGTTGCTTAATATCCTTCTCTTCCTATACGCTTTCCCTTTTAGCAAATCAATCTTTCTCGTAGTCGTATTCCCAGTTAATGAACCTTGCGACATTTCCCCTTCACCTCCTTGTTCTCACACCTTGGTTTGCTGGCCTGGACAATGTGGTTTCTCTTTGAACTGACGAGAGGTGTAATCATTCTTACTTGTCTTACTTGTTCTAGAAGAGTGAAAGTAATGATTAAGAGTAGAGGGCATTGTTGGTGATCGCGAAGATTTTATCGAAAATGGAGTAGATATATTCGATTGATCAGAACTGTAAATAATGATAAAGAGAATACGATCTATTATTAATAATGAAAATGACAAACTTAAGCATGATATAACTGTTACTAATGATGATGGGGATGACGTTGAAAGGAAAGAAACAGACTTTTTTTTATAACAGTGAATTCGATAATAAAGTATAGCATTACTATTCTGATTTATATTTTCTTCTTTTGCTATTTCTTTACGAAGTTGTTTTGCCTTTGGTTTTCTCTCTTCCTCTTTCTGTCAGTTAGTATCCTCCCTTCTCTCTTTCAAGAACATAAAAACTCATTTCCTATCTATGTTTCTATTTTGCTAATGTTTCCATTAAAATAATAATTAGGTAGATTTCCTTCGCAAGAAATTCATTTCCATCAGTTTATCTTTCTATCTTTCTGTACGGTGACACTATGGTATACTTTTTTGTTATCTTTTCCCGCGCTACCGCGTGTTTGTGTCTGGTGAAACGTGTTTACTTAAACACAGTCATATTCGTCAATGCCTGTTTTTATTTTTGTGCACATAGAAATTTTTCAATTTATCTTCCTGTTCTCGTTTCATGAAATAGTATGGGTTAAAAAAAAACTCTGTGTGTGTGTGTGTGTGTGTGTGTGCGTGTGCATGTGTGTGTGTGAAACAAAATTTTATAAATATAAAAAGAAATTTGAAATTATAACATCCGCTTTATCTTTATTTCAAAAGCACGTGCAACGCTAATCACTAATAAGAGAAAGACGTCTTTACGGTTATACAAACAATCTTCTCTTGATTTCTCTAACTGGATACCACAATTTTATTTTAATTTCCAAAACAATTTAACTTATTTCCAGTAACCAAAGTGGAATTTTTTTTTTTTTTTGCTTCTAAATATATATAGATCATGAAAATAAAGTTTGGCCAGTTCGAAAGCAATGATTTTTATATACTCCATCACAATAATAGACGATGATTTTTGAATATTTAGCTTTTTGACAATTATTGGAACCTGATTTGTTATACTTTTATAGCGTTTTTTTGTCCTTTTTATAAGATTTACAAACTTTGTTCGATCCGAAGAGAACCATGTAACTTCTGCACTATTTTATTCTTGGCATATCGTTATCTGAGCTGCACTGCTCTTGACTACTTCCTGTTAAATTCTTGTATCCTATTCTTTTGAAGGTAACATTTTATAAGTTACAAAATTAGTAAAATGCAAACAGTCTTCGCGAAAATTCTTTAGAAAATATATCATTCTATTTTATAAACCTACATTCACTTTTATGTAGCAAAAACATGTCATATTATCTCATGATTTTAAAAGTGATAACTACCTTAAAATCTCTACATATAATATTTTATATTACATATTTAAACAGGCAAACACGTATCGATTTTTCCATTCTGTTTTCTAAAAATGGCCTTTTTTCACCTTTATTGATTGCAAGGTCACATTGAAGGTGGCAAAAATGTACATTAATTTATCATCATTCAAACACTGCATAAAAAAAACTATTCACATTTAATAAGGCTATGAACATTGTTAGATACACGGTATAAAATCCTTATCAAGTAACACTTCTCCTCTTGCACGCACACACATATACGTACACACACACACACACACACACACACACACATATATATATATATATATATATATATATATATGCAAAACTGATATAGTTTAAAAGTAAATTGTTCTTATACATTTTTATATACAAATTGACACAACACGTGAGCACATTGTTGCGGCACTGCTCGTAGTTAGACTAAAAGCAATGACAACAATATTTACACATATGTAAATGACGGGTCTATAAAATGGAATAAATTTCAACAAGATCAATTTTATATTTTTGTTTTTAAATAACAAAGGAGAGGAAATAAACTAGTACGCGTGCAAAAGATGAAGACATAAAAAGTTAGGAATTGTGTCGGTGATGCGCGCATGCGTGAATTCAGTCACTAAGGAGAAAGATATCCCCATGCCCAGTTGGTCATGTCACTTCTACTGTATGCTAGAAGGAAAAGAGGGCGAAGACAGGAAGTGTCCCATTTTTATAGTTTGACAGCACCAGCTAATGACTTATTGGCGAAACTGATAAAGCTATGTGGGGAGTATCCCCCAAAATAAACAGTGGTATGTGCGCACACGCGTGTAAAATGTGAAAATGCATTTTCAAGTCATCAATATTAGATAAACAAGTCTTACTAGTTTGATGTTTATTCAAATAATTTCCATTTTATTCTGGATGGAAGTAACTGTTTGTGTAATCATAGTAAGGGCCATATATAGATTAAAATGTGAGAAGGAAGTACAGTGATTTTAATCTACTTCGTGAAGCTTGAAATGGAAAAACATACATTTCTTTTAAAAGTAATGCGTACATATGCATTCAAAGATAGCATACTCATTCTAAATTTACATATGAACACGCCATTAAATAAATTTACATATGAACACGCCATTAAATAAATTTCAGAACAGTAGGCTGCTGTTCATGTAAGTCATACGATACGAAACTTTCTGTGTATACAAATGTTCGCAAATATATAACATATTTAAGAAAAATGAAGTTATTAAACCCTTTTGAAAACTACATAAAAGAAAATGAAAGATAATAGTAAATTAATAGACAGAGAATAAAAACCCAGAAAGTATCTACAGAGACGCATAAATGTATATGTACGGTTTATCTCCCTTCATTTGAATACCAAAATGTAAATATGGTGAAGACGTCATTGACTTCTCTGGTATTAGTGTAAGAAAATGAAATAAAAATCAATAAATAACATAATAATAATAATGAATTTAAAAAAAGAAATACATTTTTCCATGATGCTAGTAATAAATGTTGTGGTAGGATCCACCTAATTTGCATAGTGGAGTACCGACCATATAAATATGGTTGGTACCGGGAAGAGAGGGGAACGAATCAAGAGATTCAACCAGAGACTCTGCCCGACTGCGACTCAGTCAACACATTCTCCAGGAACGGTCTTCCAAGGAATATACAAAAGACTATATGTAAATATTATGTACACTTTCTTGTTTCAATACATTTTGTTCTACGTACATTTTGTGTTGCATTATTATTCCATGCATTAGTCAAGTTTCAACAATAAAGAAACCGAAAATTTTATTATCCCACTTGGCTTCACTAAACGCTAGTTAGGTAGTGTTGTTTAAGTATATAAAAAGACAAACATTTCCTCCCCCATCCTCTTTCTCCCTCTTGCACCAAGGTGTTTAGAACGCAGAAAAAAGACGTCCTGCTGGGAAACGTCTTCTTCCTCGGCTGTCTGACCTCTCTTTCCATTTTCCATCGCATGGCGTTCGCACATTTCTTCCAAAACCTCCACCTATAAAGTAAATCAACTTTGTTCCAACGCATCCCTAGGGTGATCTGAGCTCGACCAGTATAACAATGCTTATCCTTACTCACCCTAACTTCTAGACCAAAAAGAAAACGGATATACCCATGAGATATTGATAACTTTCTTTCACTACATCTTATATAAATAAACGGTCCGTAGTAGAAACCCAAGTTTTTGTATGCTGCTTCTTTAATTGTTTATATGTGAACAGGCAAACACCTACAATATACACCCTGTAACAGAGAGAGTTTGGGAACCACACACAAACACACACACATATATTTTTTAATTGAAATTGGAGTAGATTTGAACAGCGAAATTAGATCAGAACAATTTTGTTTACTGATGGGAATCTGATCTAGACCATTTAGAATTGAAGGAAGACAATAGAAGTGCGAGTAAGACCTCTGAGATGCTGGACATGTGGTGTGGTCGGGCACTTTTCGGCAAGTTGTAAGAAGCGAAGATGTTGGCGCTGTGGAGGAGCGGGTCACCTGAGACGAACCTGTCCTCGCAGGAGAAAGATGGACCACACCGAACGGAACAATCCTAACTCGAATAGAGGGGAGAAATGGGTTGCTAGTCCTAGAAAAGAGAGTCATCCGAGCTCTACCCCACCCAGGAGGGCCCCTAGACAGAAACTGGAGCCCCCTGAAAATGTTGTACTCCTGTCATCGACTCCCACGTCTCGGTTGTCGAGAAAGCGGGAGGAAGGGAGAAAACATACGGGAAGAAGAAAGGCACAGGTATACCGTTTGCTGAAGGAAGGGCCAGACTTCACCTGTAATGTGTTGCTGGGAGACAAGAAGGTGAAGGCCCTTGTCGATACTGGAGCTTCAGTGTCACTGGTTAACTCCAAGGTTTTTAGACAGTTGGGACTGAAAACGAAGCTTAGTCCCGTCGATCTACTAATAAGTCAGGCTGATAGTAGCAGGATGAAGATAGAGGGTATGACGTGGCTACCTTTCCAGTTGGCAAGAACCAGAGGTAAACCAGAGGTTTATGTGACATCTGACTTGTGTGGTGAGCTAATTTTGGTGAATGACTGGCTTAAACAGAATAAGGCACAGATCCGTTTCGACCCCGCCACCCTAACATTGGACGGTGTGGAGATACTGTTGGGAGAGAATAATTATGAACAATTGCCAGTGGTGGCCCAGACAGATATAAAGCTTCCCCCTATGACTACTATATCTGGGAAGGGCAAGATTATAACAGGAGTGCTGAACAGTGACCTGTACCAAGTGGTCCCTACTGATAGGTATGATAATAGTGAAGGAGAAATAACTGTGTTTGATTCGTTGGTGAAGAGGTCGGGGACCGTTCCCTTACTGTTAACCAATACTGCCAATAAAACTATTAAAATAAAGCAGGGTGGGGAGCTGGCACGGGCGTGCCCAGTGAGAGAAGTCGAACAGGTGAGAGTATGGAATGAGAGTAGGCCTGAGAACAAGACAGGTAGCGATGAAATAAGGGATGAAGATATAACAGCCCCTGAGCGTTATAAGAGGAAATTGAGGGTTTGCTGAACGGTAATCGGAAGGTAATAGCCATTACTGATAAGGGACTGGGACAGACCACAAACCCCTCAAATATTTGTTAGAGGCAGAGTGGACGGATAAGAAGATACAACAGTGGGCATTGAAGTTAAGTGGGTATAACTGCAGAATAGAATATTTGGCAGGGAAGGATAATACCTGTGCTGACCTGTTATCGAGGATTCTGAGGCAAATCCGAATCTGTCAGGTTGGAGCCGGGTGTGGATGATAAAGCATTCCAAATTAATGTGATCAATTCACAAGCATTGAAGGAGAGACTTCAACGGAAATTGTTTCCAACCCCCACTGGAGAGATATGATTAGGCAAAACCAAGAGGATAGCGAGATAGCAACTATCAGGTCCAGGGTAGAGGCAGGGTGTACCTCCAAGTATATGGTGCATGATGGAGTGTTGTATTACCTTTCAGGAAGAGATGAGGAAGTAAATTTAAAAATGGCGATACCTGAGTTGAGAGCTGAAATTCTAGACCAGTGCCATAAGGGGGTAGGACACCTGGGAAATGATAAAACGTATGGATTAATAATGAGAAATTACTACTGGCCTAAGTTGTTTAATGATGTTGTCAACCATGTAAAAAAATGGGCAACATGCCAAGTAGAGTCGAAAAAGTAGGGTTGCCCCAGTATTCGAAACGGATGTTCCGAATTATCCATTTCAGAAAGTAAGCATGGATATTTCCGGGCCCTATGGAGAAACACATAGAGGTAATCTTTACATTCTGAGTTTTGTGGACTGGCTGACGAAATGGCCTGAGGCATTTGCCATACCGGATAAGAAGGCACAAACGGTGTCAGATATAATACTGAACGAAATATTCCCTAGGTATGGGGCCCCCGAACAGTTGGTTACCGATAATGGATCGGAGAATGTGAATCAGATTATGAGAGATGTTGGGAGAATTAAACATACAACACATAACCACCTCTCCATATCACCCCCAAAGTAACGCTAAGGTAGAGAGATTTCATAAGACCCTCGCTGATGTGTTAGCTAAACTAACAGGATAATAGGGAAAATTGGGATTTATTCGTAACCCAAGCGTTAGCAGCTGTGAGATTCTCGATGAACGAGACGACAAAATTTTCCCCTTATTACTTGATATATGGCAGGGATGTAGTCTTACCTGTTGACAATCTGTTACGACCAAGGAGGAAGTATTTAGGAGAGGATCATCACCAAATAGTTTTAGAAAAATAGCATAAAACTTTTACGCAGGTGAGGAGGAGGATTTGAAGAGCCCAGAAAAGGCGAAACGATAGGGTAAATAAAAATAGAGAAGTTTCCTTCCAGATAGGTGATCCAATGTATTATAAAATACACCTGAGAGAAGGTAAACTGGACCAGAGATGGAGTCCATACTATAGGATCGTGGAGCAGACGGGTCCGGACAGGTAAAGAGAGTGCATACGAATGATATAAAGCTAGCTGAAATAGGAGAATGGAAAGGAGCCGAAACAAAAACTTGACAGAAAAGGCTGAGGAAAACTACGTTGGTAGAACCTGAAAGGTTAGAGACTGAGAGTGAAAGTGAAGGGACTGAGGAGACTGAAATTAGCCCAACTACCCTTCGAAGTCTGAGGGAGCTAAGTCGGACCCCAGCAGGACATTCTGAGGAAGCAGTGATTGGGCCTAAACTTAGGGAAGAAGAACTGAAGTGAATGGGAAGAAGAGGATGAAATTCCGTTAGCTCAATTGCAGAGTAGATTGCGGGCTGAAAAAGCACCTAGTGTTAAGGAAGAATTACGACTAAAAGGGGCGATTGAGGGGAGCGGTGCAGCCCGAGCCCAGGGATTAAGTGAAACCAGTACAGTGGCTGTGGTAAACTAGTGACGGCCTGGGACTAACTGTGCATCTATCATCAGTGTTGGTGAACTGTGTGGACGGGTCCCATGCATGCACGGCGCTGGTTGTGGTGTGGGTCGGTGCTTGGGGTATCGCTCTAAGATGTAACCACCCGCTAAAAACAATAAGAGAATGATTGAGTAAGACGAATTATTCTCTCCATTTCTTTGCAGACATGGACGAGGGGAGGCTCGTGGTACTGACGATGCTAGTTGTGGTAGCTAATACCTGGGAACACAGTGAGAATACTGTATTTAAGAAGACTAGCGAAGTGATTATAACTATTATCAAAGTGGTTGATAACTTTGGTGATAGACCTGCAGCCGTATGAGAAGTTACTGGGTCAGTTGAAGACCAAAGTGGACAAATTAGATACAGCCAGGACCAATAGCTCAGTAATCCCTAATACTTGAGAGACAATGGAAGGATTACTATTTGAAAGGAATAAAGTTGTTACGGACCAGGCAAAAGAGGGCAGTATTACCCATAGTGGGAAAGGCATTAAGCGTGTTGTTTGGTACAGTCTCCAAAGGCGAAGTGAGAGAAATTAAGAGGAAATTAGAGGCGGTAAAACAGAGACAATAAGCAATGGCTCAGTCGGTTAAAGAGAGCGTATCTATACTCAATGTTACTAGGCTGGAATTGGCTACGAATAGAGGTAGTATCAATTGGTTGATTTCTCACCTACGGATTTTTAGAAAGGAAGTGATAAATGTACCCACGTCTGTAACAACCGAATTACAGAAATTAGAGGGGTTTTTGCAAAGGTGTTTTCAATTATTAGCCATAATGAGTAAGGTACGTCAAACAAGTCACTCTTTAACGGTGTTGTTAGAGCATGTGATAGCACAATTAGATACGCTGTCGCTGGGTCACCTGTCTCCGAGTATAATAACTCCGGAACGATGAAGGGAAGTACTACTGGAGATACAAGCCAAACTACCCCATCACCTTAGATTACCTGTAGACCCCACTCAGCATTTATGGAAGTATTATAGCGCCTTGGGATGTACTACCTTGTTGGAAGATGACAAATTGCTAGTGCTAGTGCCGGTCCCATTACTGGACAGAGATAGTACCTTTGAAATTTATCAGGTGATGAATCTTCCCCTTCCCTATCCAAAACTAAGGCCGAAGATAGGAACGGTGGCTAGGTACAAGGTAGAAACGGAATTTGTTGCCCTGAAACTAGCCAGGACAGAGTTTATGCTCTTAACAAGGAGAAGCAGAAAAATGCAAGAATGATGCCTTAGGTACCTGTCGGTCTGTAAGTCCAATTTACGTGACAGGTAGTCACAATCTGTGTGTACTGGATTTATTTAAGAAAAATAAGAAGGGAATTAGAGATCATTGTCAGGTAGAGGTGTTGGCTAGTGTAATGTTACCTAAAGCAACCAGTGTCTCTGAAGGGAATTGGGGGGGGGGCCACACAAGAAGAGATCGAATTATCTAAGGTGTGTGAAGGGAAGCCCACCACTACGATAAGAGTTACTCCCCCTTTGTTTTTTGTAGAGCTACCCATTGGTTGTCGAGCTCATAGTCCATCTATCTCTTTACCCCCCCTATTACCAAACAGAAGAGAAGTTTGAAGAGAATGAGGCTTTGTTAGAGCTGGTAGGAACGAATACCAGTGGATGGACGGGATTGTGAGAACCCATTGTAAGAGAGATTCCTAAGATGTTGCTAGAAAAGATGCCGGTGTTGTTAAGGCCAATCGATAAAATTGATCTTAGACGGTTGAAGTCGGAGTTAAATAAGATAGGTACGCCGAATTCGGGCTGGAAAGATAATTTGGTTGCTATAATAACCTGACCGACCGTTGTGGGAATTATACTAATGATAGTCGTGGCCTTGCTGGTTTGGTGGTGGTTGAAGAGGCGTGCGGTGTTGTCGACCGGGCAGAATAAACTGGCAAGGGAGTGCATGAATAAAGGAGGGATTCCAGTTAGTGGACTTTACCAAGGTAGGTCCGACCTGAGTGCATTGGGACCCCTAACTAATATTGAAGAAGAGTCCACGATTGTCGTGGAAGGACCAGAACCAACAAAAGATTCGACAAAGCCTGTTGTGAAGGCGAGACAAAATCGATTTTTTTTTGTAATGAGACTGAAATAATTGGTAAGGAGTGTTGCGAATAAAAAAAATGGAAAGAACACTCGAACTAGTGAACTATGTGAAAAGGTTCTACTGCACGAGATCACCTCAACAGTGAACTTTAACCGGAAGTTGCATGTACATATGTATCGTAAAGACAATGAAAATGTAAGTGGACATAATGAGCACTAAGAAGAACTGAGGACTCTAACTTTGCATGTTGGAAGAGACGTATGTTTAAGTAGGCCCTAGTCAGAAGCATGTTGGACTGGGTTTTCTCATGTTTTGTTGATAGGAAAGCTCGTGTGTCATTTACTAGTAAATGACAGAGGTATAGGGGAGTAACTGTAACAGAGAAAAGTTTGGGAACCACACACAAACACATACACATATTTTTGGAGTAGATTTGAACAGCGAAATTAGATCAGAACAATTTTGTTTACTGATGGGAATCTGATCTAGCCCATTTGGAATTGGGTCATTAGAAAGACAATAGAAGATGATCGAGATAATTTTTATCGGTTAAAATTTGAAATAGAGCTTACCAAGGCTATGAGGAACTAAGAAATTCAAATGATTTGGGGTTGAAAGTAGCATTCGTGATAATCAAGTGAGGGTCAAGGGTCGATTTATGATCAGCCAGGTTTATCTATATAAACGCGCATAGAAATCTGTTGGCAGAGTGGTTGGCTCGATTGCCTCGAGTGCAGTCGAGCTGGGTAGAGAGAGGTCGGAGATTGAAAGCGACGTCAGAGATTGGATCCAAACGCCCGCTAACATATTTTGTTGATATGAGTACGAAGAAGCGAATTACTCCTCCAACAATCTAAGACTGCTACTGCTACTATTATTACTAGCACTGGAAACGGAAACGTCGAACAAGCTACAATAATCAAAAGGTTGTTTTGGGGCTCGTCTGTCGTCGAGTGCAGTCGAGCTGGGTGGAGAGATATCGGAGACTGGAAGTGACGCCAGGGATTGGAACAAAACCCCCGCTAACATGTACTGTTAATATAAGTACCGATGCTTCTTCTACCACGAAGATTACTACTACTGTTACTACCGCCGAGGAGGAACGCAACTATAAACTTTAAGCCGCGCACAGAAATCTTTACCTCTTCATCGCAAGTCATATATCGTTCTGAGACGACTTCACAACATGCTAATTACAACTCACTCTCTCTCTCTCTCTCTCTCTCTCTCTCTCTCTCTCTGTCTCTGTCTCTCTCTCATCCAGTGTATGAGTTTTACGTCAATTATTTTTCTTTTCTGTAACCCGTTTCTTTTCTATACTATTCTTTTCTGCTATATAAAAGACATTAACAACCATTGAATAGTTGTTTGCCCGGCTTTCTGCGGATATATATATATATATATATATATATATATATATATATATATATATATATATATATATATTTGGTGCATTCTAAATTTCTTAGCACAAACTCTCCATCCGTGTCTACATCTTCAGTCGACCGTGAATGGATGAACATCACTTCTGCTTTCTGGATCAAACCAAACACAACGTGGTCAGGAAGCAGGATTAAACCAGTGGACCGGTCGAATGATCTACGGATGGCCAGGGGACCTACGGTCACTCTATTAAGTTCGGTTAAGACCGAATAGACACCTGAACCCAGAGAGTAAGACGTCGGAGGTTGAGGGGCTGGGGCGAATGTGTTAGACCCAGCGCACAACCTTTAAATTCCATAAAACAAAGACAAGAGATAAGTATAAGATTCTGTGTAAGACGATATAAATGATAGCTTACAGGGGAAAGTCAAATAGAGGAGAAGAAAGAGGTAAAAACGGAGAATAGAACAACAATGTTGAAGATTCAGAGAACATAAACACACAGAATGGAGGACATCTATACGGAATAGAAAGGAGTAGAAAGGAAAGAAGGAGAATTACAAGGATACGATAGAAAGACGAAAAAGACTGGCTGAAAATAGCACGATGATGAAGAGGAAAAAATAATAGAAAGGGTGAGGAAGGAAAATCGAGAAAGAAGAGAAAAAAGACAACTTCACAGAGAGGAGTCAATAAAAAAAAGAAAGAGTATTCAAAAACTGCGAAAAGACACAAATAAGAAATGTTGAAAATAGTGAAAACAAAGGAAGAATAGGTAAACGACAACGACTCTAATAGAGGATATTGAACTCAATATGTCGGTTCAAAATGAAGAGATTATTCTTTCATATTATGTGAATTATTAACCCGAGTGATCTCAAGGAGTAATCGATTGAAAAAGAAATAAGAAATGGGTAAGAAGGCTTGTCTGATTGCTTTTCTGATGGCATATGTCTGTATCACTTGACTTCCTGTCTACCAAAGAGCAGACACTTTATTAGTCACTCAGCTTAATGGATCATTACAGACATTAACATCTTATTTTTTCACCGGATGTGCCCAGAAATCACCAGCTTTTCTTTTTTTAACATTTACTTCATGTTTAATCTGTTTGACCAACTATACTGGCTTTCTAATATTCAGTAAACCACAAAATGTTGAAATGCTTTTTCTGATGATCATTTGAAGGGCTCACTATTTTAAAACACACACACACACACACACACACACATATATATATATATATATATATATATATACCGGGTGTAACAGGATAATTGTCCATCCACAAAATGTTTAATATCTAAAAAAATACACGAAACTAATTTAATTTCTTTTTCCAGATTTTCAGATAAGACGTTTAGCCATCTTGACACCATCTGTCGTAATAATCAATGAAAAAACTTTTGAGTTATTCAGCTAGTAAAGAGAACAGATTAAAATCGTTTTGGGTCAGACCCACTGTCTTCCCAAATGAGCAATGGTGAGAGGAAAAAGATTATCCAGGCCTTCAGTAATGGTATCAACATTCATACTCTGGCTTCCAGCTTCAAAGTCCATTCAAGAACTATCACAGAACGGTGAACAAGTTTAAAAAAGAAGGAACAGCAGATACAAAAACTGCATCAAGATGTCACAACAGGAAGAGGAATCATCATTCCAACTTAGAGCTAAAGCGATCAATTAGAAAAGATTCAATTCAATCCATAAATCGTTTGACACGTGAGAGAGGTGTTTCAAATATGAAAGTCCAAAGAGTAGTGACAAAAGACTTGAAAATAAAATGTCCCATTACGAGTTCTTAATCCGGATGCCCGGAAGAGCCAGCTGGTTAATACTTCCGGGTATGCTATTACTGAACATTTTTAGTTCGAACTGGTTCACTGTTTTTGGCTAGTTCGCACTCTCCTTTTCATTAACGGGCACTGGAATCTATGTACATACGGCCCAGGGAAGCGTCTCTTTGTAGGCAAAAAGACTGTCTCCTTGGACTTCACGTTATTATACTCTAGTGCTTGTCAATCATACATTTTCCCCTCCTCCCCTTCCTTTCTCCTCCTCCTCTTCCTCCCCCTACCTTCTTGTTTTTTTTTCCTTCTTTCTTTCGCTGCGCAAATTTGCGTCGTTTATTTTTGATTTTGTCTTCCCTCATACCATTAATCATTTCATTTTTTTAATGTTTTAATTAGGGTGTTTGTGCGAGTAAATGTAATTTTGAAATAAATTATTATTATGTTCCCAGTCGACCCTGATGAGCTTGGGAACGAAACCGGTTGGTCTATCTTGTTTGTGTTTTCATCTCTTATTTTTTATTTTCATAATGCCTATAAGAAATAAATTTAATTTTGTCCTTGCAATATATATATATATATATATATATATATATATATATATATATATATATATATATATATATATATATATATATATATATATATATATATATATATATAGTGTATATTTTGACAAGGTGCTTTTATTTAGTTTTTTTATATAATTTCTCGTGCGATCTAATAATGGTTTTCTTTTCAGATGATAAATTATATAAAAACTGTCCAAATGTTCTTTTTATCCGAGCGCTTTCGGCTATACATTTAGCCATTTTCAAGGATTATATTTCAACTGTTAGAATTATAAATTGTTTGTTATATGTATGTTTTATAAAATGTTTCATTTTTTGTTTCAAAACACGGTCAAGATATTATGTCCATGTTCAAAGTTAATATTATTAAGTGTTGGTTTGTTTGTTTTTATTAGTAAGGCTTCCATTATTTTTAGCCTTTTTTTGCAAGTGGATGATGCTATTATATTAGTGTTGTTGACAAGTATATTCCGAATAGTGTCCGGTAGGTCTCCATGAATATTTAAATGAGATCTAATTGAGCTATTGTCAGAAAAGTGTAGAGTTAGTCTGCGTGTTAAACAATTTGTAGTGTGACCTATATAATTATTTACGAAAGTTGATTCTTGAGGAATACATTCCTTAATGGGCATTTGAATTCGTAAATAATATTTGCTCTATTTAATTTTGTTCTAGGAGGTGAATTGTTATTTTTAACTATAAGGTTAGAAGTTTTAAATTTTTTATAATAAATAATTAATCTAATTTTTTTGCTATTGTCAACTGGTGTTATGCATTTTTTTATAATGTTATTAATTCTGCATTCATCCTGTTTATAATTTTCGTTTATCTGATTTTTATAAAAAATATTAATATTATTGTTTATGTTTCTATTCTCGCCGTTGCTATTCGGATAGTTTTTATATAATTTATAATCTGAAAAGAAAAACATTATTAGATCGCACGAGAAACTATATAAAAAACTAAATAAAAGCACCCTGTCAGTCGTTTTTAATGAAATGTGCATGAAAGAAGGATTGCTGCCTAAATACACAAATATATATATATATATATATATATATATATATATATATATATAAGCTTTTCCAGCATCCTAACATTTTTCCGCTTTGTAGGAGTTAAAGAATATAAAAAATGTCCATAATTTAATATTTAAAATTTAGTAATATCCATAATATTTAATAATGTCTATAAAATTTAATATTGTCCATAATAGAAAAATGCTCACACGAATTCCAGTTGCGCACAGCACGTAAGAGGTTGGAGTGAACGCTCTTTTTTCAAAAAACAACATAAACATAATTTACAATGTATCAGTCAAAACATGGGGTGAAAATAACAATACCAGAGACAAAACACCCTTGAAAATGGCTATAGACGTGGCCGAAAGCGTTTGAGACAATAAAAAATTATGGAAAACTTAATAAAAATTAATTCAATCTTCCTTGTCGGCCGTATTCAATGAAATACCAGCGTTACAGCTACGATCGCAAAAGACGCCTATTCGTGGTTGCACGTAATAAATGTAAGCGTGTCCTCGTGTGATCTAAGTCTTTGTTTACTTATGGAAGGAGGTACCGGACACCGTATACCTCTAACAAATTTGGCTCTCGTGGCTACTGTCGGCTCTGTAATAATGTATTAAATAAGAGTAAATTTTCTATTCCTCCTCTCAATTTGAGGTGTTAACTTTTGATTAAGCAGAATGTTTTGCCTGTAAAAATCTGTATTGAGTGATATGAATGAAACACTTTCTCTGGTTTCTGCTATAATCTCTAATATCGATCCCTTCAAAGTATGTGGACTTGATGGTATCCTGTAATAGTCCTTAGGAAGTGTGCTCCCGACCTGGTTCCTATTCTCTCTAAAGTGTACAATAAATGCCTCGCTACCTTTTTCATTCCAACTTGTTGGAAATCCTCCTCTGTTGTTCCAGTCTGTAAAAACTCATGTGAACCGTCTTACCCTCAAACTATCGGCCTCTTTACCTCCTACCTATTTTTGGAAAACTACTAGTAAATCTAATCAATTCTGGTTAAGCATCTCACATCACAGGACCTTCTTTCAGACAAGCAATATGGTTTTAACTTCTTCGGGTCAACCGCTAATATACTAAATATTATTGTTGAAAGAGTCTATCAAGCTTTAGATAAAATAGTGAAACTCGGGCTGTTGCTTTGGGCATCTCAAAAGCATTTGACAGCATTTGGTATACTGGTCTTCTTCACGATTTGAAAGGTTATGGTATTTCCGGACGAATTTTTAAACTAATTCAGTTTTTCTTTTCGCGAAATGAAAATTATTCTTCAAGATCT
This sequence comes from Acanthosepion esculentum, assembly GCA_964036315.1. Lineage (NCBI taxonomy): Eukaryota > Metazoa > Mollusca > Cephalopoda > Sepiida > Sepiidae > Acanthosepion > Acanthosepion esculentum. The sequence goes on from OZ038488.1 coordinate 2,858,715, forward strand.
ATTTAAACTAATGCAGATGCTCCACAGGGCTCTATCCTTTAACCTACTTTGTTCTTAATTTTTATCAATAACATTCTTGATTACATCAATTCTCAACTTGGTATCTATGCTGATGACACAACTATTTACTCCTGTTTCGTTAGTAAGTCTGATAGGTTCGATAAGGCAGCTGATCTAAAAAAATGACCCACAGTCAGTTGTTAACTGGGCCAAAGATTGGCATGTTAAATTTAACGCCTCCAAAACGAAACTTTTTTCCTATCAATCATCTGAGAGAAGCTTTCCTGTCTCCCATCAGCATGGTTGATGCTTACTTTCAGGAGAGTGACTTGTTGCGCCTTCTCTGACTTACGTTCTTCGCTGACATGAACTGGAATATTATATTGACTCCATTACTAGATCTGCTACAAAGAAAGTTGATTCACTGTCGTGCTAGACTATTTTTCTCTCCAGAATCTATATTACATATCTATAAGTCTACGATTCGTCCATGCTTTTAATATTACTTCCACATATGGTCCGGTGCGCCTGCTGTATATTTAGAGATTCTTGATAAAATCAAAAGAAGAATTAGCAATATTATCGGTCCTGGTGTGACGTATTGGCTTCAGTCATGTTCCCTGTGCCTTTACTATAAATGATTTCATGGTAATTGTTCGGATTGATTTCTATGCTATGGTACCTAGACTTTATGAATTTAAACGCAGTACTAGATTGACAGCAGTCGTTATCATTTGTCTTCTTAATTCCTGTTCTTTTATTGCTCTCGTTCCGTATTGTTTTCTTTTTCTTATATTCTTTCACACTCAGTAACCCACTATGTCTTTACGAAGAAAAAGTCATTAGTCGTTCATCGTAATGAGTCAGACGATAATTTTGACTTAAAGCAGTCTTAATTTAAGTACAAGTAATTTATTAAATCAAGAAAGTATGAAAAGTGCATTAATTTCTGAGTTTTCCTGTGTAAATGCACTATTTTGGGGCAAACTTTTCAAGAATTGCTTTGATAAACATTCTGAAGACTTCTGCAGAAGAATGACGTGGCAACCTCTTTCATCTAACATTAGCCAAACAGATCATTTATGAAGTGTAGTGCAGAGGTCTTTTTGCACACATGATCGTGGATCTACAAATATCAGTCAGCTGTGAACAGCTATCGACACGGAATGGGTCAACATCTCTCCAAAGGTTTTCCTACCACTTGTGGAATTGTTACCACGTCGTGTTGTTGCGCTTCACTGAGCTAGAAAAAGTCATACATGGTACTAAACACATTGACCCCTCCTTCTGTCTGGTAATCATGATATAAGTTTTCGTAATTCCCACTTTAAATAAGCGGACATAAATTAATTTCTTCATTTCTGCTTTCGCTTCCAAAATTCTCAACTAACCTCGAATGCACTTTCAATTTCACATGGCCTCTAATATCTTTTTCCAAACCAATAAAGTCATTCTTTTCAGATCTGTCTTGTCTTTCTACTTTTAGTTTATGTTATTCCGTACTTTTAACCATCTCTATCTGTTCTAGTTCATATTCTAAATTAACCCTTTTCCTTTACTAGTATGACATAGTGTCACAAGTTTTGGTTTTGATCCTCACTGTGTGCCCCATATTTGTGGCCTTGTGTCAAAACTAAACTAAGCTTAATAAATAAGTAAGCAGTTCGAGGAGACGACAGTAAAACAGCGAATTTTTGAAAATGTTTTATTAGAAAAATATTCCTAATCCAGATTTGTTCAGAATCAAATAAGCAGTTTGGAATGCATTCAAATCAAGTTGATGCAGCTTTCATGAGGTATTACTTTTAATAAAACAGACTTTGGTAATTGAAAAGGTCTACTAAAATATTTTTATTCTTACTTTTCTGTTGTTACATTAATTGTACCTATATTTGTTTCTCCGCTTGCAAATGCTTAATCGCCACGGGTCTTTTCCGTCAGACAAATGCCATGAAGCCTTTCTATTGATATCACCTTCGGGCAGCAATTGTTTTGTGCAGGAGCAGATAGCAACAGTAACTTTTAAGTTGTTTTTTTCTTCAAATTATAGTTTGTTTCGAGAGAACTTCTGTTAAAAACTAAATTTTCAGACAAGTTTTCCTTCTAATGGTTTATGTATACAAAAATATTAGGCAATTAGTATTTTAAGAGGACAGAGTTCATCAACCGGTATGAGTAATGGATTCGTTATTTTTATTTTTCGTAATCAACAGTGTGCAATTTTTCTGTTTTAAATGCATAATATGCGTGTCCGCATATATTGGCTCAGTTATGATTCACCGGTAAAGTAATAAATTAATTCAACGTCTTCAATTTTTATCCTAATTTTCTGCTTTTTTCTCTTGGTTTCATTTTCTTACGCATTTTCTGCTGTGTCGCTGAATAGTTATTGATGTGTGCAAAATCATTAAGTAGATGGAACTAACTTTATCAGTCACTTTATCTTCCCGAAATATAAACAGTAAATAAATAAATGCCTGTAGGTAGGCTTTGACAGTTTAAGACGATTTTCGAGCTATCTGCTTCAGTGGTGGATATTTTTCAAAAATGATATCAACTGAACAGACGTCTCTTAATACATGACCGCTAATTTTTTACATGTTATACGGCTCACTGATCACTGCACACTGATGTCTACCGACAGAGAAGAAATCGGCTGCAATCTAAATGCACTGAATTGTGTTCAGTAAATCTGAAAGAGTAATCGTACACTTGTAAAAGCAATCCTGATCGGTCCGAGATATTTATTAACATATGAATCATAAAGTATTTATGCACCTCACCACAGATTTGCACCTCTCCACAGTAGTAACATCTTATGCACATCTTATTTGCTGAAGTGTATTTGATTTATTCGTTATTGTACTATCACAATACATATTACTGAGTAAATAAGGGTGCACAACCCATTGTTTGTGGGATTTAGATATTAAGAAAAGTTTTTTATCAATAGCTCATAATATTTTAAAATTTTCAACCTTGATATCCGCGAACTTAAAAATATTGACCCATTAACTTACGTGTGTCCTTCTTGAGCACAAAACACTGTACTTGTAAGATTGTAATGCTTTTAATTTTTATTAACAGACAATATCATATAAACGAGCTTTTATCAATATCGTTACTTCCCTTATTCTTTCGCAGATCTGATATGTTGTTGTGTATGGCATTACATCACTTGAAAAACAGTTTATTGATTCAATACAGAATTCACCAAAAACAAAATATAGGAAATAAGAATTAAAAAACAAAACAATAATCAAATAAATGAAACAATAAATGAAGGATAATAATCCTTGTTGACATTTTCTTTTGGAATAATTCTGTTAATAATAATTGTTATTGATTTACTTCTGAAAGGTGGTAGTGAAATAAAATTTTGATTTTATTTGAGGTATACAGAGTATTTTCCGAAATCCACCTGTTCGTTGATAAGAATGATTTGTAATATTTTGTACTCCCATGTTAAGTGATATGTTCAGAAAATGACTCAATATATATATCAGTTAAAATCTATCTCGTGTAAAATTAAATTTCCCAAATAGTAATGATAAAAATATATACTGATATATCAGAGAACCAATCTCAACTACAATACTTGAAAATATATCAAATGTTCAATTCGTTCTTTGTCGTGACTACACAGTTTCTTCTTTTTGAATTGGTCGGATACAGAAGTTTATTATTGCAAGAGAAGAGGCATCAAAGGAAAAAAATCTATAGCTGAAAAAATTGAAAATTTGTTTCAATCACAGAAAAAAGATGTTTTTGTTTTGTTTTTTCACAACTGGCAAATATGCATTTGTAACGACAAATATTTTAAAGCAATCTCCAAATGTTTTCACCCTCATTTCATAAATAATCATGCAAATTTTTTCCCAAACATAGCGTAAATTATTCAAAAGGTATTCGGAACAGGAAATTCACAAGACATCGGTGTTAATCATTCTCTCTTCCAAATAAAATTATAAAAAATGGACATTTTTTATAATTAATTTATAAATTACAATTGTCGCTCAGCCATAAAAATTATTGGTAAATATTTAGGTAACAAGATCCAAACCTTTGAAGATATATTTTTCAAATATGAATTTCTATACACGATGTTTTAATTGTTGTAAAAAGGAAAATGATAGACACTATATAAAGCTCACTAATAACTGAGTTCTTTGAAAAGTTGTTTCTATTTCTTGAATTAGGGGTGACACTTTTAAGTAAATGCCAAAAAAGACTTAGGTTCTAGTTAAGTAAAACAGTGTAAGTCTATTTTTATTATTATATAATAAAATAACAAAGACACGCGCATACACACACACACATGCATATATATATATATATATATATATATATATATATATATATATATATATATATATATATATATATATATATGGTACGATTTTTAGCGTTTAACTGTTGCTGTGAAGCTGCACCTGGAATGTCAGATTTTGTGTTTTTTTTCCGCAATCGCGTTTTAAGATTTCGTGCAAACATGAACATTTAAGCTGAATTATGCTTCTGTAGACTAATGGATTTAAATGCATCTATTGATTTCAAGGGAAAGAGCGTTAATATTGATAGTATATATTTCGCAATAGTAGTAATAATGAAAATTTTTGGAGTTATGTACAAAACTTAGTTTAGTTTCGGTACACGGGCACAAGTATGAGAGCGCCCATTGGGTACTCTATAATTGTAGCCTTGTACTAGAAATAAGTTATGTTTAATAAATTGCTGCTACGAAACAATTTCTATTGTCGGTTGAAATCGAAGTGCGACAGTTAAATCCCGGTGATTTCCAAATGAATTGACGGTCATATGCAATGCAACTGCTACAATCCATTTGTTTCGTATGGTTGTCTTTCTACTTAACAAAACTTTAACATTTTCACTGGTCTTTTTATTTGTAATTTACTTTTACTGTTGATACGCCTGTTATGCATCAATCTTGTTTTGCTATTTGACAACAACTGAAGTGTCATCTCGGGTGAAAGCCGACATCGATGCTTTTTGCCATCTCGGAAATCCCAGGTTGAGCCAAAATCTTCTTGGTTCATACCCGTCTGTTCAGTCGCGATAGCCCACAGGAAACACTTTTTACGGTTATTCCAACATCACAATAGAAGCCTCTTTCTGACTATAAGGGTAAGTCTTCAATCCATGCTGTTTTATTCAATTTCAAGTTTTATCATCATCTATTAATAAAGCAAAATGCTTTGTTCGAAAACTTTCTTCCAATTCTACTCTTGACTCACTTTCAATATCTTTACCTGATTCTCTACTTAGAGCCGAGTCGCTGCCGTGTGATATCGAAATGAATCTCCAATCTCTTATTAACTGAGACAAGGAATGGCTTGTTAACTTTAACGCCTCAAAAACTAAGCTGCTCTCTTTCAATTATTCTATAGAACAGTTTTGCCTCGGCTGATGCTAACCTCCAGGAGAGTAACTGTCTGTGCCTTCTCGGCCTAGCGTTTTCCACTGACATGAATTGGAACGATTGTATTGAGTCAATCTCCGGCTAGGAAAGTTGATAGACAAGTTTTCGCGCCAGAATCAATCTTATATCTTTGTAAGTTTACCATTCGTCAGTACATTGAACATTGTTGCTACATTTGCTATGCATCTAGAGATTCTTGACAAAATCCAAAGAAGATTCTGCAAAATGTTTTGTCGTGACTTGGCATTTCGACTTCAGTCCCATTGCCACCGCCGAAATATAGTTTCTCTGCTTTTCGTATTATTTTCATGGTGATTGTTCTGATGAGCTTTCTTTTTTGGTACATCGACTTCATGAATTTAAGCGTAGTAGCAGATTGGCAACTAGGCCTCATCATTTTACTGATCATTAATATAACCGTAAGTTCTATTCTAATAGTTTCTTCTCTCACACTTCTCGCATATAGAATTGTCTTCTGGATTCTTGCTTTCCAATCAACTACGACCTTTAAAAATGTAAATGCAACGTTTTTCTCTCTTTTTTAATCCTTTTATTTTCTTGTCTTTTCTACACAATGTTTTCTCTGGGTATTTTTCATTCTCAGTAAACCCTTACATCTTAGTGGCTTTATCACCTTTTTAAAAAAAACGGAGTACTCAGTGAGAATAAAACTCATTCCAAACGGCTTGATAATAATTGATCTGCATCAAGTCACTTTTATTTTTTGTCGTGTATTTTATTTCTAATTCTACTTTCACGGATAGTGAGTAGAATTTGTTTGATTTAATTCTAGACACTTAGTAAATTCAGAGCAGATTTTTTCCTGAATTTAGTCGAAATAGTCAGTCTATAGAGTTGGTAATCGTTTTGTCATTTTCAAACACGAAGACTAAGCATAATTGTTTTTTGAAAGATTTTGAACTGGAATTCTGACAGCTCATTGCGTAGCAGCAAGTCATTTCACTAAAACTATAATCTCAACTTTTGTAGGCGTGTTATGCTGTATTCTGAGACTGAGCCAAATTGTTATTTGCTTTCTGTTATAAAAACGTATTTTAAAAGAATATAACAGTTAATATTTAAAATTCCTAACGGAGAAAAACAGACTTTTATTATTTTCTTCGCTTTCGTTTATTAGAATATTTTTTTATCATTGTTGCTATAAATTCACTTCAAATTTTAATTTGATTCAAGTATCAACAGCGATTACACAAATCACACAGAACGTTACGCATTTGCTACACGATTTAGTAAATGAGAAAACGTAATACTACATCACGTGACCTGTTGCAACCTCCTTTAACTCAAATGCTCTCTTCTCTGCTCAAGAATTGATTTGCCATGCGAAATTCATAACAACTCTTTAATTCCTTTTCATGCGTAAAAATATCATAATCGTCAATCGGGTTAATTGCATTTATTTTTACATTCATTTGCTCATTAATTTACTGGCTGATTGCCTAGATGGGAAAAAAATTCCAAAGGGTATTTTAATCTGCTTTCTCTTTCTCTCTTCACGTCTTTGTAACTGCCACCTTTTTTCACTTTTAATTCACCCACTCACTTATTTTTCTACATAAATTCCTTTTTATTATCTCTGTTTTCGTTATTTTCCTGCTTTTCGTTACTTTCTATTTTCTATTTCGTCGTCATAGCTGCTACAAGTCGTCGGCGGCGGCGGCCAGCTCGAACTTTCCCAACGTATTCTCAAACATAGAAAGCGGATGGCATTGTTGCCATATTTTTTGTGCATGTAATTCGTGTACCTTTTTCCGTGACCTTCTGGAGGATCGGCCCCTAGTAATAAAAAAAATCGATTAAAGGAAAGTTTCTCTAACCTACTGGGCAACACTTCGACTCGTTTATCCGATCTCTTGAATTTTGGCCAGCGTGTCTAGCTTTGAAGTATCGAATGATGGGGAAAGAGTTTACTTCGAGGTTAAATTCGCAATTTTTTCCACGATCTCAGCCAATTTTTGCATGGTAGTCTCCTCCCAAAGCGAGGCTAAAGCGGTGTGGAATTCTGCCGAAAAGCTCTGGAGAAATATATAATATACATTGTCATTGAGATTAATACGCTGTAAATGTTGAGGGAATTGTGACGGCTTACTATCACCAATCATTTCTTCATTTAACAGCTGTGATCCTGAATTACTGAAAATATTAGATTCGCCTTTTTATTTTTAATAATATAAGTGTTAGAGTAAATTGGGTATCTAACTGAAAATACAATTATTTCAATATTTATTTCCTAAACTGTCTTTTAAAAACACACGTGAAATCTAGCATAAAGATAGAAATATTATGTTGAGTTTAATCTGAGACGAGCGTTCGAAACCCAATGATAATGCACGACTTGTTTGTGGATACTGCGACGCGTCGAAAATTCTCAATTCCTTCCAATATTCGTGATTTTCATAAAGTTATAGTTTCCACTAGAATGTTGTGTTTATGCCGTGCTTACAACTATAGTGACGTTTCCTTAAGTTCTGTGCCAATAGTTTCTTCCCTCGCACTCCACACTGGTGGAATTCATCCGGCTTCTTGCTTTCCTGTCAACTACGATCTTCAAAGATTTAAATGCAACATCAATCGTCATCCTCTCTCTCCTTGAATCCTGCTCTTTTCACGTCCTCTTCCTCGACGTTTTATTCGATTCTTTCACTCTCAATAAATTCTTGCGTCTTAGTGACTTTATTGCTTTGCTTGGAGGGGAAATTATTTAAAAAATAAGAAACTTCAACTCTTTTAGAACAAATGCTGATGACACTTAACTTCTGAGTTTGCAGGATATATCAATGAATTGTAGCCGTTCGAGAAACCTCATTTGCTGAAGACATTCTTCATATGTGTATAATCTCAGCAAATGTTTCTTTTGTTAAAATATAAAACTATTGAATTAGTATGTGCAGTTTACATTGCTAGGATTTAACTGCTTATTTTTATTTAATCTAAAATTTTCAATACCGAATACATTTAGAGAATAAAATGATCGTATAAAAAGACTCCCTTTGAAATTAAATTACTAGCTCTGTTTATCTTTCTAGTGGTTGCGATGGGACGATGATGTTGCTTTTAGTATTGTAGTCAAAACAACACCCATAAACCCGCTTCCAGTCAATTTTAACAGAGTAATGATTGACATCCATATTCACCACAAAGAGTGGTTAGTCCACTCGAACAAAACCGACGAAGAAGGAAGATACTGTCGAGACCTCTTTGTCGCCAACGAACTGATACAGATCTTTAAAGAGCCCCACTAGTGTTCCCGATATATCAGGACATCAGGCGAACTTCCTAGACCGCTTCCTCACATCCTGCCCTGAAAAATGCTCAGCTGAAATGTTACCCCCCACCGGGCACTTCAGGCCATTCACTAGTCAGCTTCAATGTCGGTGTCATATCAAAGGCATCCCTTGTTGTACCCTTCCATAGAACAATTTTTCGGTACACGAAAGCTGAGTGGAGCATCTTCAAATCTTACATGGCGGAATATACAGCCCTCTTCCCTGAATGGATCCTTTCTGGAATGAAGTTTTATACGCTAGAAAAATCTTCAGCAAAAACCTAGCTACCAGCCCTGCTTCACCTCTGAATGCTCTGTAGTATCAATATGTTTTATTGAAGTTATTTGATGTATTCTAAAATCTGCCGTCTGATGTTATTAGGCAAAATCAAATAATCACATTTAACTTCAATAAAAAGGTAATAAAATCATCAAAAATTGATCAACACCTATCACACAGCAAATAACAAACACATATGATAAGTCTTTAAATCCTTTACATTTTAATATAGTGACCCTTCTTCTCAATAACAGCCAGTAATCTATTATCCATTGATTTTGTTAATTTTTTTTACTTCAGCAGGCTCAGTATCAGACATGGTAGTTCCCATTGCTTCCCATAGGTTTGCTTTCCTGTTATATTGTTTGCCACCTTCATAAAATTTCATCTTCACAATCGACGATAAATTTTCAATCAGATTCAGATCAGGACCTGATGGTGGTCATTCCATTATCTTCTCTTCTGTAAATCTTTTATGTTCAAATAATTCACAAGTAAGCTTAGATATATGAGAAAGGGTATTGACGTGCATAAATACACACTTCACTTTGAAACTGCAAGACAGTTGACTTGTACTATGCAAAGAAAATCTTGTTCATAAAATCGCAATAGATAGCACTGTTCAGTTTAACTCCTTCATCGACTTTGAATGGTCCAATAATGGTTTGTTCGACAATTCCAGCCCATATCATAACACTACGTTCATTAAGCAAGTTCTTAAGCCTTTTCCTTTGCATCGAGTTCTCAACTTATATTTTCAACCGCCTTCTTTATCGTTTGATGATCTCTTCAAAGCTCTATTGATATCTCCAATGTGGACATTCCCTTCGTTATTTTGTTTTTCAGCAGTTGTTAGATCCTTCCCTTTATCCATGTTTCAACATGTATTATGGACAAAAAGAAAAAAGTGTTTTTATTAGATTTCAGTGGTCTTGAACTAATATTAGTTTAATCTGCATAATAACGTCAATATGTCCATTTTCATGTATTCCAAATATTAACCCTTACAAATGACAGAAAATTTTATTAAATATTTTATTAAGGGTGGAAATGGACGAGTTTAAATTTGATAAATATTGGTTCAGAACTTTTTGAGTTATTGAGGTTTATTTGATTTGCATAATAACTTCAGACAGGCCGTATTATAAATGTGTGACACTGGTAGCATGAAATTAGAATTAAAACGGGTTTATGTGGAATCTCCGTATAATATTGGAGAATTGGAAGGGTTAAAAACGCTAAAATCGTAAGCCGAAAAAGATTTGCCAGACCGGGAATGTGAACATTCTGGATTGTGAAGAGAATTAATTGGAACGTATCTTGAAAAGTTGTGAAACAAGGAAAATTCTTTGCTGTTTTAAATAAATTTCAAAAAGGTAAAAAGTTGTTATTGGGAAAAATCATTGTTTTGAAAAGTTCCTTATTTGAAGGTCAATGTCGGCCGAGAAACAAATGTGAGTAAAGCCAAAAAGTAAGCAATGGTCATTTTGAGTCGGAAAACAAAATGAGATTCATTTGTGACAGAGAGAGTCGGGGAAACACACACACACACACACACGTATATTTTTTATTGAAATTGGAGTGAATCTGAGTAGCGAAATTAGATCAGAGCAATTTTGTTTACTGATGGGAAATCTGATCTAGCCCATGTGGAATTGGGTCAGTAGAAAGACAATGGAAATCGGTCGAAATAATTTTTATCGGTTAAAATTTGAAATAGAGCTTAGTAAGCAAGAAGGACCTTTAGAATTAACATGATTTTGGTTGAAAGTAGCAAGACGCCGTGATAATCGCGTGCGAAGTAGTAGGGCCAAGGGTCGATTATGACCAACCAGATTTATCTATATAAACGCGTAGTGATGCTGAAGAAGAGGCAGACAGAAGAGGCGAAAGGTTGCGTTTGGCTCGTCTGTCGTCGAGTGCAGTCGAGCTGGGTGGAGAGATGTCGGAGATTGAAAGTGAGCCGAGTTCAATTGAAGGCTCGAAGAAGTACGAAAGTGACGCCAGGATTGGAACAAAACGGTCTTCAATTTCTTCTTCTTGCCATTTGTACACTGTTCACACTATATGATCATGTTTCATGGTATAAACAGGTAACTGTTGAACAGTGGGAATAGCATTAATCAAGTTCAGAGCCGGATTAAGCTAGTGTCGGACATGGAGCATATGTTATAAAGAGACCCTAAATTGAAAAATACACATAAATATTAAGTAATAAATTATTTATTAGCATAATAATAATGTTTATAAAGCTAAATATTTAACTTCCATCAATACCAAACCCAGAATAAAATAAGATAAATTATTTTAACGAATAGAAATAACGGCTTCAATATAATATTACCTGAAATGATGAATAATTAAAGATGCATTTCACCTGAAATGTAAACATCAGTATTGCCAGATCGAAAATGCTGATTTCACCAGACAGCTTGAAAGTATTTAATGCGGATCCTTAAAAATGCAGAGCCCGTAGCATTTGTTACTTTTTTTTGCTGTTAGGTTAATCCATTACTGATCAAGTTAGCAACTATGAACTATTTTATGCTTTACATTAAACTTTTATATTCTTTAATATTCCAAGATTTTAATATTTTGTGGAATCGAAGAACTAGAACTTATTTATTACAACTGTACAAAATATTGAATACTTGAAGGATCATTTATTTTAAGTTATTCACTATCTTAGATTACCACTGGCTTACACAGCATCAATATGTTTGAACTTGTCATGAATCTTTAGCTCAACTTGTTATCCTTAGTTCCAAACCCAGTAGCAACACTGAAATTTCAGTGTTCATCACGATAAATTCAATGTGCTCAGTTTTACTAGTCTTTATAGTTCTAATAGCCAAGGAGAGCATCAAAATTCTAACTTTTCTGTTATTTACGAATATAGCGTATGTAGCCTTGACAAGCTGTGATTACTTTGTAAGTAGATCATATATACAGTGACTTTATACTTACAGAATTCTCTAAAATTCATGTTAACGATTTAAATTGACGCTATTCTTAATTTGGTCAATAAAAGCCCAGCTTTGACCGTAAGATCTAGTTTTAAATCTCTAGCAAACAAAGTTTGGCAAGAAACAGAATAATCATCATCTCGCTATACCAGTTAGGTTAGCGAATAACAAATTTTTCAATCTTATTTTTCATGTTTCAAATGACAACTTCTAAAAATACCCTCTTGGCTTGAAATGGGAACAATGTAGCCAAAAACAAGAGCAGTTAATCACTTATGTTAAAATTGATACAGGTTTTAAAGTTTAAACGAGACGAAAGAGAATATGTCAAGATAATAATATAAATTGAAAATATTTCGAATTGTATATTTTCTATAAATCAAACAAGTGTACTTATGTGTAATATTGAATAATTTTCTAGAGATAGTTTTTATGACACGCAACATGTTTGGGGTGTTAGTGTGTGACTACTTTTATGATATTCGCGAAGTTTATTTCAAACTATGAACTTAATTATTACACAAATTCTGCGTCAGTTTACTGAGCTTATACAGTTTTAGTAATGGACTAGACTAGATTAGCTTCCTATTATTCCACTGTGAGGTGCACAAGTTCCAAAATAAAATGTATTATTAAACCAAAGTTTACAAACGGTTGCATTTATGAAACCTAACTGTAAATCGAAAAATCGATCAGCATTTTAATCAGCGCACTACAGTTGTTAATAGAAATATTTTGTTGAGTGGAATATCAGATAAAGAATTTTAAATCCAGTAGATTGTTTTTTAATTGTATGTTTGCTTGTGTAGCGTTATAGACCTTATGTCTTTGCTTTGAGTGGGATCATAATTTATGTATATGTCAAAGGGTAAGAAATACATCACATAATATTCTGGTTAGAGACACGAAAATTAAGTCGCTTGGCATGTTGGAACTAATTCATCAGAATGACATACATGTATTCCAGCTTTCATTTTCTTTTGCTACCTCACGGATGCATTTATGAACAAACCAACCTTCAAGTAAATTCTTAATTCATTTGTCTTTCCCATATCTGCTAATGTCATTTCGGTTCGCTGCCTGAACAAATAGTTGTCGTATTCAAGTTCTGTAAATATGTATATAATTTTTTTATCACCGTCGTCAGTTTTCACTAATGAACTATTGCCAGTATAATAATGCTTATATTGAGGTGATTAGTTGAATTTATCTCCACTAGCCATTTCAAATAATTGGTGATCCTGACGTAATAAACATTTTATCTACTACAAGTTTATTTGGATGACTTCCATAATGTTTATATTTTTTACATTTTGACGAGTGTAATGAGATTTCATTAATTTTCTATTTACTCTCCGGTAAATTTTAGCAGAATACACCAGGATGTGAGTTTATTTAATAGTTGATGTTATTATAACATGTACCACATAACATGTAGAACTTACTTTTATTTAATTTAGGCTTACGCTAGGTTTCACCCACTTCTTTTATGGGCGTGGATGATATTATATTTTTTGCTTATTTTAGTATAAATATGGTCTTCTAATCTACACAGTCTTTGCCTGGTGGATCCTATGACAACCATTCGGTCATCAGAGCATTCGCCTAAAGTAAATACTTTTTCGCCAAACTACACGTCATATGATCCCGGTAAAGATACATAATCTTTATAAGACTGACATTACTACTCCATTTGTTTAATCTGAGCATTATTTTTTTGAGCATTATTTTAGTACTTTCAGAATTTCACTGGCCATACGTTGCACGATTTGCATTTTGCTTGCGCTTATGGGAAAAACGTACTTACAGTCAGGAAAAAACACGTGCAACAGGTGGAGCTTGTTTTTTAGCGTTTCCAAACATTTGGAGTTGTTATCAACCCAAGTAAATATGAGTTAGGTAAATCTAATGTCATTTTTTCTAATTCAACTGGTATTTCTCTTTTTCAAAGGCAACGGTTATTTGTAATTGTTCAATAACACTACGATAAAATGATGCCAATTCTTAGGGTTTATTGATTTCTTTTTAAGAGATCTTCCCAAAGGTGCCCAAGTATTAAAACCGTTGACATGTTTGAACAAACGTCAAGAATAGTAACATAGTTTTGTCTAAGCCTGCTCTAGCAGCTTTTCCTAAAAGAAACCCTATTTTGTATCATGCGGTGAAATTATCACATACTGACTCAAGAAAATTAGTTAAGTTTGGCGGTTTTATGTTTCTTCCATTTTCATGGATGCTGAGCAAACGATCGATGACCAGTGGAAGAGAATTTCTTTCTTTTCTATGGAATTATCACCAAAGGACACCTGATACAGTAACTTTGGACAACACCTAGCAGCTTATTCGTAAGTACATTTTCACCAGATATTACAGTGGCAAATACCTTCCATAATGGGATTATTCATAAAACTTTACTTGACTCATTCCAATCAACTTCAGGCAAATATTCCTCATGGTTGATAAAACAACTGTATTATCTGATTCATTTTACCTCAGATACCCATTTTCTTAAAAGGAGTGGATAACACTGCTGCAGATACTAATGTCTAAGAGCATCCATGTCCTTCTTTTGTAACCTTGTGCGGAATAATAATCATGATGAGGAACCGGTGAAGGATCAGCAACTACAGTTGTTTCTCTTTAATAATTCTTCTTAAAGTGTAAGAAATGCGTCACGTGACAGTCTAGTTAGATTTAAATGTGATCGCCCTGGCTAGCTGGAGCCAGTAGCACATGTACTCTAACCTTCCATTTTCTTCTGCCACTCACGGATTAGCCAGCTGACTGACAAAATTCACAGAAATCTATCTATCAAATAAGTCCCAGATATTTTATAATTGCATATTTTTATACTGTCATATATACTTTTATTTTTTTTGTAACCCCTGTCTGTGTTTCGCTTTATTAACCGTCAATTCTGTAATTCTTTCCTTTTAATATCCTTTAACTTTTTCGTGTTTTGTTTTTCGTTTCCTTTTTTGCCTATTTGTCCATTTATTCTGTTCTAACCTTTGTATTGTCTATTTTCTTTTGTTTATTTGTTTTGGCGTCAGCCATTTTGTTTTTGTAACTAGCTCCGTCTAGTTTTGTAAGTTTCGTATGTTCTTTGCTGTTTCCTTGTTTAGCGTTTTCGTTTTTTCTTTTCGTGTTTTCTTTTTTTTTAATTTATTGTTTCGCCGTTAGGCAAACTTTGTTCTTTAATTTTTGTACGTGTTAAATTTTTTTTCTTGCCGTTAGGTGAACCATGTTTTATTTTTTCTCGTTTGTCATGTGATTTTTGTATTTATCTGTTCTTTGTTTTTTGTAATTTTTTTCGCTTGCTGTCTCGCTTTCGGGCGAGTTTTGTTTAACTGCTTTATTTTCGTTGTCATTTTAAATTTTCGCTACCAGGCGAACTTTATTTAGCATTTTTCCCCCGCCTATAGGCGGTCTTTGTTTCTTACCACCCTTCCCCTTCCCTTCCCGTTGTATAAATTTTATAAAAAATGGAAAAAAAGAAAAAAAGGAAAGTTACATCCTTCCTTATTAAAAAAGAAAAAGCCTATCATGGCTGATCTTAAGAAGTCTATTAAGAAACATTTATTTTCCATAAAGAAAAAACCACCTGATAAAGATGATCCGGCGGAGTAACCAGTCTTAGCAGATACAGCTCTGAATGAAGACTTGGGTAAAAAAAACTATGGAAGCCAAAAATGGTCAAAGTCCAAAAAGTATGGAAGCCAATAATGGTCATAATGAGAAAAACATGGAGGCTAATAGAAGCCCAAACAAAGACATGAGTAAAGATAATTCAGAGGCCAGGGAATTGCCCTCTTGTTGGAAGTCCCCTCCAAACTGTTTAATCAATTTAGCGGAGTTCTTGGAGCGAGCTAAGAGTTACGTTCACCTTGTCGTAGAAGGTAGACTCTTAGAAGACCCCATAAAATTGAGAAAAATTGACAAAAGAATAGTGTCAATTTTCGTCGTGGACAAGCGTACGCGCAAAATTTGTCGCTCGACGAAAAATGTTGAAAGTACTGGAGTTGAAAGTACTGGAGTCCTTGGGGGTCAAGCCCCTCAGAATAGTTAAGGGAACCGGATTTTTCATGTGGGACGTATTGTTACCCACGCCGGAAGACTGCATTGCTGCATCAACCCGTGATTTAATAACGAAAGAGTTTATCTTGCGCACGGAATATGAAGACTGAAGAAGGACCTTGTAGCAGTATGTGAGGTCCCACCTCAGGTTATCGGGTAATACCTCGCTGCGTTTTTGTCCCAGTATGGCGAAATTCTGGGCGCTTCCTGCAATAGCCTGAACGCGGGTGGAGCTTTGAAATCATGTTGGACGAAAATGCCTTCCGCTTCATCCCCAACTGTCTGGATGTTGGACGCTTGAAGGTGCCGGTCATTGTGACCGGCCGCAAACCGGTATGTTGGAAGTGTGGAGAGACTGGTCACCTCTCCTCTTCCTGCCCAGAAAAGAAGTCCTCTGGAAGTCAAGCTCCAGTAGACCAAAATCCCTCTCTGACCGCGTCTTTACCTACCGCCTCGCCTGTAATGGGCGTGCCAGCTTCCGGGACCGGATCGGTTAATCCTTTGGTTGGCGAAACTTCTAAGGCCACATTGCCCAAAGAGCCTTCGCCCGCTGCTAGTGCAGTTGCGGAAAAGGGGGAATGACTGGTAGCTGGTAAGGCCAGACGGAAGCGCCTGACAGCGGGTCCTCAGTCTCCTGAAGCCCCAAGGACGAAAGACATACACAGTCCCACTCCCTCTGGCAACGTTAAGTGTGATGCCCCGGCCTCTCAGCAATCCTTCCAAGACCAACAAAGAAAATATGATCCTGGCTATGAGAAATCAGAGAAAATAATGGTCCTAAAAATGAAATTAGATAAACAAAAACAGACTCACACCCCCCACCAATCCTATTCCTTCCACGTCCTCTGTCCGGTTCGCACCTTCACCCAAAAAGAAACCTTCCCCTCTGACAACACCGTCCAAATCTCGTCCTCCCAGCAGAGATCCCAGCCCCTATAAACTTTCCACACTCTCCTTCATACTCCCAGCCCTTCCCCTATTAAACAAAGATCCCCCTATACCTCTCTGCATACTCCCAGTCCTTCCCCTGTTAAAAAAGGAAAGAAACCAAAAATGCAGAAACACATCTTCAACACGGGGGTGGATGTCTGCCGCATTTCCCCTGCTCAGGCTGAGAGAGCCCGCGACTATGGTAATCGCATCAAGGACTTGAAGTACTTGCTATCCATAAGGCAATATGCAGACTTGAATGTCGAAGTGCCTCAAAACTTCCCGCTTGCCCAAAGGGTACTAACTGTTATCAGAACGGGAACTGGTGCGAAACAGATTTGGGCAATGCTGGACGAGGCCATCATGTCTTATAAGATGGCCGTACCGTTCGCTATCGTCCAAAATCAAAAACTGAAACATCTGAAACAATTTTGTGTAGGGAGGGTTCCCGTTTTAGTTCACCTCTCTCTGTATAGAGCCCTAAAACTGACATTTCCCTGGAATATCGGCGGAATCTCCCAAGAGGGTACCATTAAGACCGAGATGAGCCATGGGTCTATGGGAGAGGCTGTCGGTATCCTTACCCCGGTCAGGTTCAAACCAGTACTTCAACACTAACCGGTCTTCACTATGGCTCTCTGGTTAGCAAGTATAAATATGCGGGGCCTGAGGTCCGAGTTTCGCAGGGCGAGGCTCTCTCGTTACCTTCAACGCCTCGGGGTGAATATTTGTTGTGTACAAGAGACCCGGTTTTCTTCTCATGACTGTGAGGACGTACTGTCTAAGGGGTTCTCCCTTTATTCAGCATGTTTTGATGGTCGTTCGAGGGGTGTCTCTTGGCTAGTGAGCAAGTCTTTGAAGGCTGCATGTACTCTTGTCTTCGCAGATCCGGCGGGCAGGCTTTGCGTGCTGGATGTTACCATAAAGGATAAGGCTCTACGACTCATTGGGGTTTATTCACCCAATAACCATTCCGAGCGGCCTGCTTTGTTTCGGCAGATCGGGCCGTATTTGACGACATCTCGTCGGGTAGTTTTAGCGGGGGATTGGAATGCCGTCCTTGACTCCGATATAGATCGTATAGGGCAAAATTCGGGTACTAACATCCAGGACGTGAAACCATTTCGAGACTTTATCGGCGAGTTGGATCTTGTCGATAGGTACCGGAATGAGCACCCTCGGGAGGTAGCATGGACTTGGACAAATAGTGGCAACTCGGCTCCGGGGACGCTTGCGTGCTACCTCGACCGAGTTTTAGTTAGGAGAGTCGATCTACGGCTCTTAGGGTTTCCAAGATTCCATTATATAGTTTATACGAATCATAGGCTTGTCCGGGTCCGTGTAAACTTAGATAAGCCTAAGGTTAGGTTGGCTGGGTATTGGAAATTAAACTGCCCACTATTTGGTGAGCAGGATTTCCGGGACCAGCTGCTACTAATGATACAGAGGGAATTGACGGGGGTGGTTTTAGGGAACGCCTGGTGGGATAAATTAAAATCCAAAATTAGAACGTTTGCTGCCGATTTTAGTCGTCGACTCAATTTAGATAGAAAAAGTTGATCGGGCGGTGAAATCCCGTAATAGTGGGGAAATAGCCTTAGCTAAGGCAGAGTTATCCTCCTTGTTTATCAAGAAGGATCAAGCTCTGGTAGTTAGGGCTAGGTTAAAAAGAATGTCCTCTGAGGCGACGAATATGGCTGGAAGCTGAATTGCGTACAGAGGAAAATCGGAGCGCTTCTCGGCGACATATCGCGTGCGTCACATTGCCGGATAATCGGACCGTGACTACAAACGCAGGCATATGTGAGGCCTTTCGGGATTACTTTCAGCGTCTTTTCACCAGGGAGCCCGGTCTGAGTCCTGCTCGGTTCGACGCCTATTTGGCCGACTTTCCCTGTCTCGAGGCAGCTGAAGCGGCTGGGTGCGAGGGCCCCATTAGAGAGTCGGAGATCTGGGAAGCGCTGAAACAGGTTGGCCTAGATAAATCACCAGGACTAGATGGTCTTCCCTACGAAGTTTACTTGAGGCAGTCGCCCGTTTTTGTTCCTTTGCTGGAACTGTTCTTCAACAACTGGATGAAGCAGGGGTCTATACCCCAACGCTTCACCAGGGGTGTGATCAAGTTGCTGCGTAAGGACAAGAACGGTGGGGATGGGTTAAATAACTTTCGCCCTTTAAAGGTTTTGGCGAAGCCAACCGTTTTCAGCTTGTCCTGTCTAGTCTGATTGGCTCCGAACAGACTTGTGCTGTGAAGGGCAGGACTATTCAGGATAACCTGCATATGGTACGCTTGATCTTAGAACAAGTCGACAGTGAAGCCGCGCTGATCAATTTAGATCAGTCCAAGGCCTTTGATAGGGTTGACCATCGGTTTCTGGAGGCTGTCCTTTCGGCGGCCGGTTTCGGAGCCGACTTTCGTATGCGACCCCCGGTGCGCTGGTGGAGGTGAATGGGGTAAGATCGAAGCCTTTCGTATTGTCTCGCTCCATTCGTCAAAGTTGTCCGCTTTCGCCTTTGCTTTAGGTTGTTTGCGATGGAACCTTTCCTTCGCAGGTTAAAGGCAAATCCGGTCCTGCGCGGAATTTCCTTGCCTGGGGCTACCACCTCAGCCAGGTATTCTGCCTATGCTGACGACGTTTCGGCTCTTGTGTCGAGCAGATCCGAGATTGACGAAGTCAGCAAAGAGATCAGTGGGTATGAGATGGTGACAGGAGCCAACTTCTGGCTCAACAACGTATTGGCACATTAATTCTCTCTCTGCTGAACAAGATCTCACGAACTCCGAATATTTTGCTTTCAGAAAGCGATATAATTTTTATCCACTACCAATTAAGTAAAATACTGAGCAGACTCCCATTTTGATTAACAGTCAAGGGTGCGCAACTTTGTACGACATAAAAAACAAATCACAACAACATCAATTTATTAACGTCCAAACAAGCTTAGTAATACATTACAAGTTCAAACATAACAGCATTCAAGATTCACACTCAATTTTATATCCTGTTTAATTGTATATAAATGATTGCATTGTTTCATATGTCCTTTTTGCCTTGTTTTATATTTCATTTGCGTGGAATATCTTATTATTAACCTTTTGTTGAGGATGAATGTTTTCGTACACGCCAAGCAAAAAGATTCCTTCTGATTCATTCAAATCCTTCTGATAAAAAAAACAATAATACATTCGCAAGTCCCCAACAATACTACATCTTGTTTACTACTTATTTGCCTTTTTTCTATCATGAGAAAATCAAGGTCAATAAGCTTTTGACATATTTTGGGAAATTATTCAACTTTGTGCTCATATTATAACAATTGACCATTATTATTGTTATTAACCATAATTATGTCTTATCATTAGTGTGGCATTTTCCTATTACAAATTCATTTTCTCCTTGTTAAGTTTTTTTATTGTTTTGTTTGTGTGTGTGTGTTTTTTGTTGCTTTAAACGAATTAATACGCAGTAGATTTTAATTACTTTCTGATAATCATTATAATCACACGGGAAAACATTTATTACCAATGCTTTAATAGTTACGAGCAAATATTTCCAGCGGTAGACCTGTCTGCGTCGCTTTAAACACGACTGAAATTGAATTATAAGTGCTAAATGTTGTCCTTTTGAGATCGTTCATTAAGAAGATAATTCAATTTACACTGGCTCGAGGAAAACAGTTAATGTGGCTGGAATGAAGTACGTGCACTTGAAGCAAATTCATAGTGTAGCAGCCAAACAATATTTAATATTCCAGAATAACGCTACATTTTTAAAATCCATTTACATTTAAGAAAGATACATTAAAATACGTCAAGATGAGTAATTTTTGATAAAATTAACATTTTTCTGGTGGATAATATTATAAAGATGTTCAGGTATTGTCCACCATTCCAATTCAATGTCGTTTGGATAGAATGTCCAATGGTAAACAGTTTAAGAAATTAAAATAATAAAACATAACCCTTCACAACAAAATTACTTTAACCTCTAAAAATGGTGACAGGAATTAATTTTGCTGTTTCAGTTACTATGGTTTTATACTCTAAACACTTCAAATCATTTAAATGTCTCTGAAAATGTTTGATGTCATGGCCCGTTGCACAAAACAAAAAGAGATTTTTTGCACTATGCTTGAATCTTTTTCGCATGGATAAATATGATAAATGATTCAAACGACCAACGCAGATATCCACATTTTTCATGCTCGGCGTTCGCATTCCTGAACTATCTATGCTATTATTCTGCTAGTTTGTATGTACGATCGTTATGATTTTCTACAGTGGATCAGTGTAGTCAACCCCGCAATCAATTACAAATTCTAAGAAATATATTAAACTGATAAGAACTGGTAACAGCGAAAAGAGTAGGAGAAGAGGGCGTGATGGAGGAAAAGTAGGATGTAAAATAATGACAGTAGTGTTAGTAATTATTTACAGTCAGAAATAAAATATACTTCAAAAATTTGTTGTCACATTTAAAACTACAATTTATTTATATTTTTACAACTAGCTTTTTTTTTAATAAAGTTGTTTGTATATTGATTTATATGGATCCACAAAAATTCCACTGACGCTTGGAATTCGAAGAGATTTTCAAAGCACTTCTGATTTCAACGGATTTTTAAGAATGTAAAAATGTCGGATTAAGGTAAATACGAATTTAAATAGTAAATGGAATAATCATTATTGAATTAATAGTTGGAAACTGTAAACATTATTGTAAAGGATTTGTAATTCAAGACAGTATTTTTTCGAAGATTTGATTTCAAGGGAAAAAATTGAA
The DNA here is from genome assembly GCA_964036315.1 of Acanthosepion esculentum. Classification (NCBI taxonomy): domain Eukaryota; kingdom Metazoa; phylum Mollusca; class Cephalopoda; order Sepiida; family Sepiidae; genus Acanthosepion; species Acanthosepion esculentum. The sequence goes on from OZ038488.1 coordinate 2,880,478, forward strand.
ATTAATGTCAAGAGGAGATTACAAAAGTTAACAGAAAAATAATTATATTAATTTTAGGAAATAGAAGTGAAGAAAAATGTCTCTTTCTTCTTTACTGGAATCTGATCGTTGCTTTTCCTGTGGCAGCATTAACAAACTAAATGAATCAGAAGTTGTTCAAATTGTCAACGGTCTTTTCATTTATCTTGTGTGGGATTGACTAGAAGTGCTTCAGCGTTTCTGGTTGCTTGGAGTTGTTCGCATTGTCTCTCTCTCTCTCTCGGCTCCACAAGACAGTGTGAGCCACCAACGTATTGAACCGACCCAAATAGATGCCAGTGAAGTTTTGAGGGCAATCTCACTCCTCAGGCAATTCCGAAAGGTGCCATTAAAAATCCCTAAATCTGTCAGAATCCCGGCAACCGATGCCTTGGCTACGGCCATAGACCAGGCACTCAACTCGGACATCTCGCTTGACTGGGATCACCTTTTCTCTTTCGCAACACTTGTGCTTGGCATTCCTTTCAATAAGGACCCTACATCATCTGTCACATCTATTATGAAAAATAATATTTCTTTGTTCAATTCGTCTAAAATAAATGACTCCGACTTTTCTAATCTTTCTAATTCTAATAGATTTCATCCTTCATCTACAGTCGACGATTCTTAGAAACTCCGTGCCCTCGCCAATGCTAAGTTGATCGAGGGTGATGTCTCAGCTGCAGTTAGAGTATTGGCCTCATCCGATAATATACTAGCTACTACACCAGAAGTTCTCACAGCGCTCTGTCGGAAACATCCTGCGCCACCATCAGATGTCAGATTTGTTAAAAAAAAAACACTGATTCAAATCTGGAAAACAATGACTCAAATATTGAAATCTCAAAGGAAACGATGGTTGCCGCTCTAAAGTCTTTCTCGGGAAGCAGCAGTGGAGGTGTGGACGGCCTACGACCTGGTCGCATCAAGGACTTAATTTCTGCCCACACTGCAGAAGATAGCAAAAATTTGAAAAGATCCATAACAGATCCATTATTAATACCCTTCTCCGAGCTGAAATACCCCAACATGCTCGCGTCTTGTGAGTTGCTGTGAAGGAGTTAGGGCATGAATTGCGAACTGTCCAGATCGTGGTAGGCATACAGGGCGGATGTGAAGCCGCGGTTCATGCCACAAGATCATTTTTCGAGAATACATCACCTGTTTCTCCACGTATCTTTCAACAGCATCAGAAGGGATTATACCCTGGAAGTTTGCCATCGACGGACTCCTTCCATATTTCAACTGGCTCATCTTTCGTATAGTCATCCAAGTATGTTGATCGCCTCTGATAATATTATCTCTTCTGCTACCGGAATCCAGCAAGGTGATTCACTTGGTCCGCTACTATTTACGATGGCTGTTGACGGGGTAGCTCGTTCAATCACCTCTCCTTTCAATATTTGGTATCTTGACGATGCAACGCTGAGAGGATCCGTCGTGGCCGTAGCTGGTAACCTCCGACGAGTTATTCCTGCTTTATCTCTGCTTAGACTTGAGATTAACTCGTCTAAGTAAGAAATAATAAACATGAATTATAGTGCAGATGATTTCGATGGTGCTATCCGGAATATTAGAAAAATAACACCTAAGGAGGAATTACACATTCTTGGTTCTCTGGTCTTTCTAATGGACATTCGAGAGTGTTTGGAGTCTAAGCATGTTATTCTAACAAGAATGACTGAGAAATTGCAATTAATTGATGTACACCCAGCCCTCTTCCTCTTAAAGAAGTTTTTCGCTACCGAGGTTCCTCTACACTCTCCGAAGTGCGCCTGGCTACCTCGAACAGGATTTCTTAAACGAGATGGATATCACAATTAAGAGTTGCGCGGAGTTAATTTGCAACGTTAAAATTTCGACGACACAGGCTGGAGGCAGGCGAAGCTCCCTTTGAGTTTGGGAGGCCTGGGTCTTCGAACAGCGGCAGACTTGGCCCTTCCAGCATATCTTTCTTCACTTTCTTCCAGTCGCGAATTAATTTGTGAGATACTCGGTGAATCGCCTCAATGTTTCTCGGATAGTTCTTTCGAACAAGCTTGCAGCGTCTGGGCCCAAGAATTACTTTCTATCCCACTAGACACATCAAAACAAAAAAGCGAGGATAAAATAAAATGCGAGGTCAATTTTACTCATTTGAGGCTCTGTCTGGATCAGCATCGCCTCGCCTACTTCACAACCGAGTAGTGGCGCCTGGCTCAACACAGCGCCCTCTTCATCTTCAAGTACCCTTCTAGATGATGAGTGCACTCGGAGTCGCGATCCGTCTTGGGCTCAAATTATGTGAGCGTCACAGATGCAAATGTGGAGCTTCCATTGATGAGTTTGGTTTGCATACTCTCTCCTGTCGTCGTAGTGCATGCCGCTTTCCAAGGCATGCAGCAATAAATGATATCACCAGAAGAGGTCTGCAGCTGGGTTCCCCCCAAATCGAACCCGTAGGCCTCGACCGTGGTGATGGAAAGCGTCCGGATGGCAATACCATTTCCCTTTTAAAATGGGGAAGTCATATGATTTGGGATGCGACTTGTGCTAATACATTTTCGACGGTAATTTGATCAGGTCCGCGGTTGAGCCGGGGTCTGTCGCCCGGGACGCAGAGATAAAAAAAATGGTAAAATATTCTCTTGCTGATAGATTTTTTTTTTACTCCTCTGGCAGTGGAGACTTCTGGGGTTATTGGCCCTCGTTCGATGTCGTTCCTTCGGAGGGCTGGCGGATGGCTTCTCGATTAAGATATGACCCTCGCGAAACGGAGTGGCTCTTGCGGCGTGCATAACTTTCTACATCATTGCGGCTGGCAGAGGATAGCAAAAAAAACATTTTGTTTATAGTTACTTTGTTCAAACTTTTTTCAATAAATTGTTTCTCCAATCGATAAAAGAAAAAATTTCTTCATCCACAAAAATATTTTCATATTAAACAGTCTTATTTGAAATGTTCGTAGAAATGGAAATATGTCGGATAAAGTTTATACATTTTAGTAAATATCATTATTCACAATTCGCAGGAAAAAAGTACGTACAAGTGTATTAACTTAGAGAAATTTGCATGTAGTTTCAGTTATTAGTTATCTCTCGATCTCTAGATATTTTGCTTGGCGTAAATTTGTTTTAGTTAACTGACGACGACTTTTTACCCAATGTCTTGTATTTTTCTCTTTTCAGGATATACAAACTGAAAGGTTTTGAACTTACTGAAACCAACAGCAATTGGTTGTCGCATGACTTGACCGAACAGTGTCATCTCCAGGGCCGTATTTAGATGAAGAGAGGCCCTAGGCTATTCCAGTTGTGAGGCCCCTCCAACATCACCCATTCTTACAAGTAGAGAAAATGGAAGTGTTAAATTAAACACCTTGAGTAAAGCCGAGGATGATGAGCGTTTAAAATTACTGACTGCATGTGTAAGAAAGGCCTCTGACAGTGTCAAAAATATTATACCCATTGGCTAGAGGCCCCCTATTTTCTGAGGCCCTAGGCTTCAGCCTGCAGATAAATCCAGGTACTAGTCATCCCCCAGTTCGACCCGCAAACTGGAGACGATCATGCGGCAGACCACGCAATCGTTGGAAGGACGTCATACACCAGGACCTCCAGCAAATAAGAATGGCGTGGCTCGGGCTGTGGCTCTAGATATCTCAAAGACGTTCGACAGGGTTTGGTATGCTGGCCTTCTCCATAATCTCAACGGCTACAGTGTCATGAGACGAATATTTGGCTTAATTCAATCGTTCCTAACAATTCGTGTAACGAAGATCGTGTTGAACGGACGCGTTTCTAGATTATTTCATACGAATGACCGTGCATTGAATATTGCTACCATATCTGGTCTAGTGTTCCTGCTGCATTTCTCGCGATTCTTGACAAAATTCAAAGGAATGTCTAGAATTTAATCGATCCTGACCTGAGGTAATCTTTTCTACAAATATTTTCATGGCAATTGTTCTGATGATTTTTTTTCCTTAGTGCCTTGACTACATGAATTTAAGCATAGTACTAGATTGGCAACTAGGTCTCACCGCTTTACTGTTGAACTAGTTAGATGCAACCGCCACTTCTATTCTAATAGTTTCTTTTCTCGCACTTCTCACCTGTAGAATTCCCTTCCGAGTCCTTGCTTCGCTGCCACCTACAATCATCAAAATTTAAATGTAATGTCAATCGTTATCTTCTGCATTCCTGAACTCTGTTCCTTTATTGTCCTTTCCTCATTTCTCCTCATTAAAATATTCTCACTCTCTTTCATTCCCTGTAATCCCCTGTCTCCTAGTGGCTTTATCGCCTTGCATGGGGTGAAACGATTAAAAGTGTGCTAGAGCAGGAAAGGAGAGGAAAGGGTATGCAGTAAAAATGTTTGTGTATTCGTTTTTTCTTACGTTTGCATATGAAACTAATCCATATTTATATAACATTTAGATAACCATATGTTGCTGATTTGAATCACACCACAACAAAGAAAAAGGTGTTTAAATATAAAAATATAAGATATTTTTATTTTCGTGTTTTTTTATAACTATTATTTCTTAGTGGGTATAAGTGTTCTTACAGTCCTTGTGTGTAAGCAGTTTAAGATTAAAAGAAATGTGATTTCTTCGCGTGTATGTGTGAAAAGAAGAGGCAAGGAAGAAAATGAGAAGGAAAGTGTAAGTGTCCCGTAGCTTCGTGAGAAAGACGGGAGTTTCTTTTTAAGCTGAGCGTCATGAACTGTTGCCGTCTGTCTCTCCTTACTGGTTTGTCCGTCTATAAACTTTGCTTAAATACCTTCAAAAGGAACATGAAGCGTGTTTTTTGTTGTTGTTTTTTATTGTTGGCGGTAACACGACTTGTTGATTGAAAAATGCTAAATATTTATTTTCAACACATTAATTTATTGACTAGAAGAATGCACCATCCTCAGACTCAGAAACCATCATTTTGTCATTTGGCGTTTGACCGTCTAGATGTTTGTTTCGCTGCACACATGCGCAAGCGAAGGAGGATTTAAAAGGGAGAGGATGAAAAGATACAAACAAAAGGTGAGAGAAAATCAGAGGAATGAGAATTCATAATCTTATCACGTGGTCAACACACATGACATTTCCTCTGGCCCAAAAAGTTATAATAATATTCATCATCCTTCTTTTTATGTTATTAATACTAAAGAGACAGCTCGGAGAAAGTTAGAGAATCAATTTACCCTTTCTGGTATGAGTTAGTAAGTTTTTATCTAAACTTGCACATCAGCTGAATCTCAATATCTTTTTTTTTTATTTTTTATTTGAATCTCATCTTCTTAACATCGATTTTTATTGGCGAAAATCTCCAGATTCATGACTTTTTACTCTGTAAGATCTTAATTTCACTTAGTGTATAATTTAGACTAAAATTACTGCTTAGCAATATCAATCTAATAAATGATCATTTCTTTTCACCATCACATTTCATCTTTTTTCGATATTCTTACTCAAGTTTTCTCTCTTTCTTTTTAATCTTATCAATTTATTTCAATATCCGTGTTTATGCATACATTTTTTAACATAGGTCGATGAAAAGATACAAGTGTGGAACACTCAGTGAGGATCAGGTGATTAGTCCCCTGTCTGCTGAATTCTTAAATCTTTTGATGAGTTTGACAGAGATTTGCTAATAAATTATTTATATGTTATACTCACTATCCATTATCAAGATTAATTTCACAATTAAACTTTAATTTAAATCATTCTGACTGTCTCTGAGTAAGTTTCCTTTTTTTATCAACTCATACACTCATTCCACATATAGGAGACTTCAACATTTTTAGTTCTTTACTTATGTATTTGTAGGATCTAATGATGGTGTATTGGACCAAGAACTGAAGGAACAAACATTTTTATCAGAGCTTGATACAAAATACTGACTAAAGAAATTCTTACATGTTCATTAAATGGATTATACAATTCTTGGTTTTCAACTTTGAAATTCTGAATTGAAATTAACACAAGTAGAAAGTATATTCATTTTTTAATTAGAAAGTATAATGAATATTAAGCAACAAATGGGTTTCCCTGTTTAAGGCATAGTTTGATGTATACAATTATGATATTTATGAAACAATTTAGAAAAAAGTTGTAATAACAAGAAATGGATTGTATTGAGAACAAGATAACTGATGCATTAATATGTTTTGGTATTGCAAGATTGTATTGGGAAAAAGAAAATGAATGAACTACACACCCAATCCTAGGAGAAAGTGGTATATTCTTCACACATTTTTGCTAAAGAAGTTTAGCAAATAACACACTTTGCATTTAAAACTTCCAAACAATGAAAAAAATTCCTGACTGCAACATTGATTTTATTTACAAATGTCGATACCCATTTTTATTTCAGAGAATATATTTGGTCCCTACTCTACTTAAAATAGTGTTTTAACCTGCATTGTATAATTCTATCCAAATATATTGTAAGGATAAATCTAATCCTTTATCCATATGCTTTCAAGTCTCATTTGTGGATGATGATTATCACCTATACATGTTCTTCATAATAAAACATAGCCAAAGAATTGTTAGCACAAGACAGAAGCAATATTATTACAAAGTACAATGAAGGGGGTGACAATTAAAGATATTGGACCACAGCAAAAACAATTATTCAAAACTAGAGGATACTTCCATATAACACAGTTCCTGCTTAAGTCTGAATACAGGAGAAAATTGTCAGGACTAAAATAGAATTTATTTAAGATACTATTACCAATTCATCTGTAACTCTAAACTTGCTGATAAAGCCAAAACAAAATTTATTTGAGTTTACTTATAATTCTAAAAAACTGCAAACTTCAGTAGGTAAGGTAGGAATTAAAGTACACAAAACTTCAATTTTGTTATCACTGCACTTGAAACACAAATTGAAGCAGAAGTTGATGCTAAAAAATAAACACATATCAGTCATTCAAAATGCATTTAGTATACAGTACTATGGTCAAATAAAACCAAAGTAGAATTATTTCATCTAAATTAAAAAGTTACATGGCAGAAATCATTATACAGTAAATATCAACCCCATTGTCAAGTATGTTGTGGTTCTTTGGTAGGGGACTGGATATCTCTTGTCACCTTAAATAATTAACAGTGCCATGTATTGCTAAGAGTTAGTGAAGAATCTCTTGAAGTTAGCCAAAAAAATCTATAAGGGTTACAAGTTCATGTTTTAATAGGACATTAACTCAATACATATATTCATAGCTATTCAAAAATAGTCAAATCAAAGCTTAATCTGTTGTCTGTAATGAAAGTACAAACTGGTAATAGACGGCAGATCATCATTAAATTTGGCAGAATAAAATCAATGTTAGTATGAAAATCAAACTTAGCTTCTACATGATTAAAAAATGTTGTAAAAACTATTATAACTGACTGTAGGCAGTTAATGAGACATAATTTACACTGAATATTAGTAAAAAAGAATTAATGAATTATGATGTGGGAAGGGTGCAGAGTTTTACAGATTTTATTTAAAAAGGGATTTCTAAAAAAAATAATTTCTTTCTAAAAAAAATTTGCTTACAAATTGTGTAATCTGGTGTAAAACTACTATTCAAGTATTTTATGTCAATATAAATTTAATGTATTTTCTTAAAGTTAACAAAATAAATGAGTGTAAAACTCATGACAAAATGTGAAATGTATTTTGAGAATATAACTATTATTATGGGAGATAATCCATACATGAGAATAAATTGCTTCCCTTTACCAGGTGAAAGCGCTTTATACAACTTTAAGAGGATACTATTAATATGCATGTACATCCTACAAACATACACTACTTGAGTTATAATTAATTTTCTTGGATTTCAAACCCATTTTTCATCCAATATAAAAAAAATATTTTGTACTTTTCTTCCATATTTTAATAAATAATTTTTTGATCAAACTTATTAGGAGGGTGGAGAACTACAATTCAATATTTGAAGAAATTATTTCTTAAAAGTCTCGGTCCTGGGTATGACGTTAAACTGCATCCGTGTCCTGGGTAAGACGATAAACTACATCCAACAGCAAGGCCTCTGATCAGGAGGTTTTGAGGAACGTTGAACCACCTCTTAATTGCTGATGTTCCCAGGTCCACCCTGACCCGGGGTGGTAGCACCTGTTAGGGTCCCAGCTATGGACAAATAGTGAAATCCCAAGGTGTGTCCGCGTCCTGGGTATGACGATAAACTACGTCCAACCAAAAGGCCGTCGATCCGATCAATCGGCTGGTTATGTCATGCCCCATCACATCTAACCCATCCCAAAACAACTACAACTTACAATTAACTTTCCCACCCAAACCCTACACTAAATATACTAACACCTTACCCCTAAAATGTGATGGAAAGCGGTGGCTTAGGGTCAATCAGTGGAAAGAAGAGAAAAAAAAAGAAAATTTTAAACAATGATGTTGCCAGCTATACGTTTTTGAAACAATGATGTTGCCAGGGATACGTTTTTGAAACAATGATGTTGCCAGCTGTACGTTTTTGATATATCTAGTAAATACTGGATCTGGCATTAAATAACCCATAGTGGTTGATATGCCATAAAACCCCAAGCAACCAACCAACCAACCAACTTAAAAGTCTGATTTTAAGAAATTACAAAATGAAGTGAAATCAGCAAGCCAAGTACAAGTTGTGGCTCAGCTAGTCAGTTTCGTCCATTTTCTCACAAACTCCCCTGGGAACTGCCCTGTCAACACCAACTGCACCTCTGCAGAGGGGTGCCCCCCCCCCCCACACACACACACACATATACACACCAATGAGGTGTCCTGGGTATTGTGGGACAGTCTACTCGGATTTTAGGTGGAAAAATAAAATCCGAATGTCATCTCCCCAAATTACAATACAAAATTATAAACAACACGAAGAAATGATCTTCACAGAAAAGGAAGAAAACCAAGCTAAATATTACAATAACATTTATACAGTAGATATGTATATTTACATGTTGAAAATGAATGTTTTTTGTTGTGACCATGAAGAGACCAATAGTTCGAAGTGATTTGTTGCAAGTGAGCCTGCAAAGTTCAAAGTTATTTTGTTGTAAGTGAGTCTGCTAAGTTCGAAGTAATATGTACGCCAATATATATGTGTGTGTACCACACGCTAATGTGTGTGACTGATGTGTGTGATAGCAGTAATGTGTGTGACTAATTTCGTGCGATAGCAGTAATTTTAAAACACAGTGAACAAGGAGAGTTGAGACAAGACTTACTTCGCTACAGCTTTGTATGTAGGAAAATCATCACTGACTGACACGTGTGTTGTGGCTGACTGTTCCTTTTGGCAGACTGTTCCTTTTCGTTGGCTGTCACTTGTAATGACATTGCCTACTGCTTCGTTCCGGATTCCCGGACGTCAATCTGCTTTTTATACGTACAAGCACTTATGCGCATTATCAATAAATATACGCCATGGCAGTCCTTTATTCGTAACTACCACATGTGTTCGGGTTATCATTATCTATCAATACATATCCATGCACAACACGGCATGACATGGTGGCAGCGAGACTGGATAATACAATAAACAACCCTACGAAATCACAGTACCAAAATAAAACAGTGAGTATAAACAGCAGTACATTATTTTTTAACCGTCCACGCTACACAAAGTGTCGCTCGCCCACGCCACGCCAGGCTCGCAACATAACCGCTACTAACAGGTAGATATCATGGCTACAGTGTCAATACAACTACCTAGTCTTGACTGGTGCTCGCCAAACATCGCCGAGTCGTTCAAACTATTTCGGCAACGTATGGAGCTCTACTTCACCGTCAAGGCAACAAAACACGAAGACAAGGTGCCGCTAATTCTCCTCGCAGCCGGCGAAGAAGGCCTACGCCGATACAACAGTTGGTCGATGACAGACGACGACCGCGAAGACCCACAAAAATATTCTCTGCCTTCATGGAGTAGCTCGAACCGGCAACCAACCACCGTGTCTGTAGACTTGAACTCAGCAAATACCAACAAAAGCCATCAGAAACAACAAACATCTTCGTTAACAGATGTCGGCTGCTAGCAAAGAAATGCGACTTCACTGCCGACGAAGTAAACGAACGCCTCGTTGAGTTACCAACTGCCAGTACGCCCATACCCGAACTACAAAAAGAACTGTTGAACAAACCAAAGGGTTACAAAATCGAAGAGGCTGTTAAATCAGCCCGTTCACATGAAGCATCAACAGTATATATCAGCCAACTCCAGCTACAGGGATCACCACAGATAGCCACAGTAAACCGTGGTGTGCACTAACGGCAAGGGAGTGTTAGAAAATACGGACAGGTTTTCAAAAATTGTGGACGCAACCACCGTTTTGGCAAAGAACACTGCCCTGCCAAGAACGACACACACAACACATGTGGCAAAGTAGGCCACTGGGCTACAGTCTGCATCTCAGGGAACCACAAAGTCCAAGAGACGACAAGGGAAAACCTGGTCTAACGGTCGTAACCAGTCGAGACACCCACAACAGGAGTTTGGCAGGAAAGTCGACAGCGTCGCCAAACATGACGACCGAGTCATGGCCGATATAGACACAGCGATAGAAGACATCACCTTTAGCTCCATCGAAACCAACAGTGGAAAATCACCAAATATGAAAGGCCTTCGAAATGAGGCATTTGTTGATTTAAACAAGTTGATGGACCGCCCAGGCACTCATACTTTCAACCTGAAGGTAGATACAGGAGCACAAGCAAACACACTGCCTATCCGCATATTCCGTAAGATGTACACCACCAGTATAGACAAAGCTGGAAATCCAATACCCAGATCACTCACCTCAACGCAATGCCTACTAACAGCCTACAACAACACAAAGAGAAACTGTTATGGCACCACAAATATTAAGTGCAAATACAAGAAATCTCCATGGCTGGATACCCAATTCTACGTGGTTGATTTTCCAGGAGCAGCCATATTGGGCCTGCCAACATCAGTAGCATTTAAAGTAGTGACAATGAACTGTGCTATATCAGTCCAGCAACAACCCATCAACAGCGTAGCTGACCTAATGCGCCTCTAACCTGACAAATTCGACCGTATTAGTGAATTCCGGAGGACTCACAAGCTTGCTGTTAACTCCAATGTGCCATGCCACATAGATCCACCGAGAAGGACACTTATAGCCATGCGCGAACAAATCAAAGCTGAGCTCGACAAAATGGAATCACAAGGAGTCATTCGCCGTATTGAAGAACCTACAAACTGCGTAAGTTCTCTTATATATGTCACCAAACGTGACAACACAATAAGAGTCTGGCTAGACCCACGAGCACTAAACAAAGCTCTCATAAGGCCATACCACCAAATTCCGACTGTCGAAGAGCTCAACCATTGATTTGCAGGAGCAAAATTCTTCTCAAAGTTGGATGCTAAGTCTGGATACTTGTCCATAAAGCTCGACCATGAAAGCCAGCCACTAACAACTTTCCAAACGCCATTTGGTAGGTACTGTTTTGAACGACTTCCTTTTGGTCTGAGTGTAAGTCAGGATATTTACCAACTTGAGATGGACAGGATACTCGAGAAGTGCACTGGAGCCTGTGGTATAGCTGACGATATCACCGTATATGAGTCAACAGAACATGAACAGGATGAAAACCTAAAATATTTTATGGAGAGCTTATTCAAGAGGGTTTTACCCTGAACTCGGAGAAATGCAAGATTAAACGCCGGGAAATCTCTTTCTTTGGAAACCTGTATACACATACCGCGTTGAACCTGACCCAGAAAAAATACGTGACCTACAGGAGATGTCAGAACCACGTAACAAAACAGAATTGCAGCATTTCTTGGGTGTAATGACATACCTATCTCGCTTCATCAAGCTCCAAAAACTGCCATGTTGCGTGACCTGTTACACAAGGATTCTGATTTTCAATGGGAACCCCATCACCAGAAAGTTTTCAAAGACCTAAAGAATGAAGTATCTGAAACGTCCCTGCTTCACTATTTTGACCCCAAACTTCCAATTTACATGCACTGTGACGCGAGTATACATGGAATAGGTGCAGCTCTGCTACAACTGGATTCAGCTGGCAATCTATCGCCTGTCGCGTATGCTAGCAAGAGCTTAACGCAAACAGAACAAAGATATGCATGTATCGAGCGTGAGCTACTGGCCATCGTATTTGGCACACAGAAATTCCAAACATACCTTTATGGCCACAATTTCCAAGCCGTCACCGACTATAAACCCCTTAGAATGATTATCGAGAAACCACTCACCTCAACCGCGGCACGCCTACAACGAATGCTCATACAACTCCAGGAATACAACTTCAAGCTCACCTATAACAAGGGATCTGACATCTTGGCTGATGGCCTATCACGTCTACCATCACCCGGTAATTTGGATCCTATAGAGCTTGATGTCCGGGTTGATACTGTCTGTTTCTCCACTTATTGCATTGAACAACTGAGAAACTGTACAACAGCGGATCCTTTACTTAACCAGCTGAGAGATACCATCATCACGGGACAGGAGAAAACAAAACTTCTCGCCAAGGACACTGTCTACTGGATAAACATAAACAGAGACATCGAACAGTTCACAAGGTCATGCAGCATCTGCCAACAGCATCAGCCATCCCAAATGCAAGAGCTTCTTATGCAAGACGACATCCCAACAAAGCCATGGGGCGTAATTGGCACAGACCTCTTTCATCTCCATGAAAGTCAATGGTTAATCATCGCAGTATTACTCCAAGTACCCTGTAGTCAAACACCTACCTGCTCACTCACCAAGCCGTGTTATAGTGAACATCACACGCCAAGTCTTTGCAGAGTTTGGCATACCATCAAAGGTAGTCAGTGATAATGGACCACACTTTTCAAGTTACCTCTACCGTGAATTCGCCAAAGAGTGGGGTTTCCCCCATGAGACCACTTCACCTCGGAGACCACATAGAAATGGCTTCATAGAGCGTCAGATAAGAACTGTCAAGACCATCCTCAAGAAAGTCAAGCAGCCGGGAACAATGCCTGAAATTCCGCTGCTACACTGGCGTTGTACTCTAATCTGTATTTATGGTTTTGGGGTCAGCTCCGAATCTCTGAGTTTTGCGCGGGAACGTATCTAATAATCCATAACTTAACCTATTTCCAGGTTGAGAGCACATTACATGACTGGTCATATCCAGTCAGGTTCCGGAAACCACTTATTTAATTTTGGAGCCGTGTTTGCACAGAATTATAAAGGTTTTTCGTATCTACTGAATTTAGTGAGATTTATTTGAAGGCGTCTCTTACTTCTTTGTGCTTAACTTATTAGCCGTAAAATATAGGAGTTTATATCCTATAGTATGACGATAAGCTACATCCGGCAGCAAGGATTCTGATCAGGAGGTTTTGAGGGGCGTGGAACCACATCTTAATTGCCGGTGTTCCCAGGACCACGCTGACCTGGGATGGTAGCACCTGTTAGGAACCCAACTATGGGCAAATAATTAACCCCAAAACTTGATTCAAAACACTGCGAAAGAGTAAAAATAGCTTTTAATATCAGCAATGCATTTTTTGAAAAATATTACCAGCAATGCATTATTACCAGCAATACATTTTCGAATAAAACATAAATATCAGCAATAAAGGTTTTGTCGGTATTAAATAACCCATTGACATTGATATGCCGTAAAACAAAACAAACCAAACCAAATCATTTGGATCCGGATTAAATCTAAGACAGTATATGAACTTATTTGTAGGTATAGTTTCGATATCGTTCTGGCCACGGATATTTTATTTAACTATACCAAGCTTTATTCATCGAAATGTCTTATTTAAATATTGGAGTAAACAGAGACAGCTCAACGTGGCATAATGGTTAGGAAGCTTGTCTCGTTAGCACAATTACGTATGAGTAGTGAGTTAGTTCCTCACTGGGTGCTCTATACTTTCGGTCTTGTGTTACATGTAATCTACGCTTGGAAAATCATCATGTAGTATTAGTAAACAGATGACTGCATATGTAATGAAGCATTGTGCCAAAACTAAGCTGCACTTAACAATGATCAAATATTATCCTTAACTAAAGACTGAACAGAGAAGGGAGTTTTTTTTTTAATGGGCTTCTAAAAAATTATTCAGTGTCAGAACTTTACCCTTTGTCCACTAACACAAGTTTTCGCAAACGCCTTTTCTTCCTGGTATTTCGATGTCATTAATATTTACAAAATTGGCTGTGCAAGAATTTAAAACTACCCTTGAGAATGTTCGTGCACAATCGACATCTTGTAATTCCTATCACTTTACCATTTTTCTGTATTAAAAACTACTTTACGAAATGTTGTCATAGAACATTTATGATAAAGGCAAATGCTCTTGTAAAAAGCGTACATTATGCGCGAGTGTTAAGTGCATTTGAAATACAGATAATCATAATTTCACAGCCTCTTTTCGTCCTGGGTATAACGATAAATTACATGCGGCAGCAAGGCCTTTGATCAGGAGGTTTTGAGGAATTCGGAACTCTCTCTTAATTGCTGTTGTTCCCAAGTCCAATCTGACTCGGGGTGGTAGCACTTGTTAGGGTCCCAGCTCTGGGCAAATAGTTAACTCCAAACTGGGTTCAAAACAATATGAAAGTGTAAAAATAGGTTTTTATAGTAAAAATACTAGGAATACATTTTTGAAAAAATTATTACTAGCAATAGATTTGATTCTCGACAAAAACACTTTTTTACAAAAATACATCAATGAAACCTGATCTCCTACAAACTGATTTGTAGAATACATATTTCATTCATACAAACCTGTCCTAAAAATCTTGTTGGCATTTGTCGTGGGCGTTATATACGTTGTGTGTTTCAATAGGGAAAAACACGTGTCTCCTGGAATACCCACAACAAAAATGGTGGACCACATGAATAAATGCAAAGAAACAAGAAGAACCAATACATGCACAAACAAATGATAATGTATTAACAAGAAAGTTATACAAGTGACAAAGACAATGATATGTGTAACAAAAGAATGTGAAAACCTTTTTGATCCAAAGGATGTGAAGTGAGTGAATGTGCGAACGTACGTATGTTGTATGCGTGTGGTTTATTCATGCCTTCCCCAATGAGAAACGCGTTTTCCTGCGAGAGAGTTACATGTTGATATGTAAACGGAAAAAGTAAGAAGAGGTTACGAAAAATTATCGCAGAGTATTTAGAGTGCCGGAGAACGTCCGCTAGTGGCGGTTTCAGGAAAGTAAATGGAGTTAACCCCACAATATTCCCCTCCATATGGGTGGAATTTTTTCTGCTCATATGTAGAGTTCGTGTAAGTTTATTTCTGTCCCCGTGAGCTGAAAAGAAAAGGTGTCGGAAGTGTGGTTGAGATGCGTTGTAAATATGTTGACGAAAATGTGCTTATGTTGTCATCAGGTTGCTGTATTATTTTCTCTAGCGAGTCAGAGTCGTTGCACGTCCTGGAAGATAGCTCAGCAGTGTAGTTTGTTCAGCGTTTGCTATTAAAATTTTGTCTTTTTCCAATGCTCCACGTTAATTAGTTTTGTCGTCTGTTGGGAATACTCTTCGACAGCAGGTCACGTGTCTTCTTCCGGCGTCTCCCGGCCCATCGCCGGGCTCGAGCGCCTTCTGCTAGCCTCTCGCGGCCTCTGGTCGTTTCTCGCTCACCTGCAACTGCTCCAACTCACTGCTTCAAGTAACGTACGGTTTATATGTATTTCACTCCATTCCGACCACGCCTCCAGACTCATTAATATTCATTTTCTTCAACCTTGGAGTGACAGCACCTAACTCTCGATAAATTGGTCAACTATTTAAAACAATATAAACTTTGTTTTTTCATTCCTCTTACCCATCAATTATTGTTTACGCTATAAATTTTTGTGTATAATAATTTATTTCACATCAGCAAAGAATTTACTCTGCTTTTAGAAATCCTTTCTTTTTCCAAACAATAATTTCTTGTCAATAAATTTATTTCAAATCAGCAATTTCTTCTAGTTGTTGATGTGCCAAATTCTGACCTTAAACAATTCTTTTGTCCATTATTTACATTCCATCTTTCTGTTTACATTTCCAGTACGGCCTAAATATTGCCTACTACAACCGACCGTTTTTTTTATCAAAACAAATCATTTCAAATCGGTTAAAAAAAATTTTCCATTGTTTCACATGCCAATGCTTTACAATTATTTTCTCGGCCTCATATCGCAACCTTTCCATCTCAATGATTTCAACGTTGCAGCCTTTCCAATGTTCCAATTCTATTCGAGGTTTTCACATGAACCCTTTTTACTCCTATGTCACATCCTTTCAACTACTACCAGTAACGCTTTAATAAAGACATAGATGATTTCAATAACAAATAACCATTTATTTGATGTTTTTACACCGTGTGGTGTGTTTAATAAAACCCTTGAGGAGAAGGTTAAAGTTTACTTGCACACATTGAGGTGTGTTCAATAATCCATTGACAAATAAAGGAAAAATTCACTTACACACATTGAGGTGTGTTTATGGCGTGCTAATTAGATTTGGTTTAGAATTGTTGAGAAGGCTTTGGTGAAGGTTGCGTTTTTGGTTAGCACATCACATTTAAATTTGCAAAAGACACAAGGAGGAAATAACAAGAAATTATGTAGTAATCAACAATAAAATGTATTGAAAATAGACGAGTACAACAATCGTGCTTGATGAAATAAAACTAAGAAAAAGGAAGTAGTTTCCCTTGTACCGATGCAAGATTGAAAATATGTATTAAAGAACTTTCTTGTTTAAATGTTCAGAGTTCAGTGATAAATGATAACTGAGTTCAAGTATGAAAAAGCTTGTACAAAAGGATAATAGAATTTTGAGTTTGTTACTTGGCATTTGGACAGACAGTTCACAGCGTAGTGCAATTGCAGTTTTGTGTGTGTGAGTAGAAGAATGTAGGTACACGTACGTAGTTGAGCTCTGTTGATTTATTTTTTCTACTACTGTTCTATTGTTTTATTTTCGTGGTATTTATACTTTTTGAGTAGGCTCCAGAGAGGAGCGGGAAAAATATCGAAAGGAATGTTTAAATTATACGATTGGTCAAAAATTAACCAATCACTGATTTTTTACTCAACCAAGTGTGGCAAAGTCAATGGCAGAAAATTTGGTGTGGCTACTGCGATGAATAAATTGTCCTGTAGTAAATAGTACTTATTTTCTAGCCAATAATTATTAAGTATTTTGTAGGCGTGGTGTATCGGAGTAGTCACTACATGTTTAATAAAACTCTTGAAAAGAAGGGAAAAATAGGTACTTAACTTTATTGGAGAATTGTTGTGAGACCGATACTTTCCTACATCATGGACTCTCCCAGTACTATATTATTATGTGAATGGTAGTATCATGGGAATAGCACCAGTAATGCGCAGCCGCGTACGATACCAATATCGGACACCACTGGATAGTAAGCTCTGCTTACTCTTACACTATTCTTTGTAACTTTTCTGTTTAATATATCTTTCTTACCTCTAACCCGTGTTCCGTGTTTTCTTTCCGTGGCCCCTACTTCGGGTCCACGTCAAGAATCTACGTCGGTAAAGCGGGAAATGTCGATTCAGTTGATGAATATGACTGAGTTCACAACACGGAATCCTCTTTTTTATCTTTGGTATTTAAAGTTTCCAGGTAGCAAGTGCTGACTAAAACATGAAGCCCTTCAAAAATAGTCGAATAATAATATGAATTTTATTTTCGAATATTTTAAAACAATGCCGGAAGTGCCATTCAGAGTCTATGCGCAAATGTCTGATTTTGGTCATTCAATTCCTGACTTTCAGACGGCAACTTCCGGTCAACCCGACATACTTTTGACTAAAATATGGCCCAAACCTATTAAACTTCACTGACTTACTTTATGATAAAGATCATTTTCATAAATTATCATTAAAAATGTTTTCACCGAAAAATTAATTTCTCAAGACTTGGAATCTGAATGAAAGAAAGTAGTTTGTTAAAATATACATATTTACAATAGCTAAATATATTATTTTCTTTTCATATTAACAATGAGAACAATGAATAATAAATCACTATAAGTATGAAAATTCAAATGTGGCACTGAGGCAGATGGTGAAACATTAATTCTGAGCAGGAAAAGGGTTAAACCCAAAATGTAATATAACCTGGAAGAGAGAGAGAGAGAGAGAGAGAGAGAGAGAGAGAGAGAGAGAGAGAATGGAAGACAATTTCCCTAATAATGTAGAAGTGAAGAGAGGGCCATCTGGATTGTCTCACTCCTACGAACTTCACCAAGAGTTTACTTTATTTAGCTATCAAATCTGGCATTCACACAAAAATTCAATTCGAAAAAATTTAAAAAACGAAACCTGAAAATATCCAAAACGAACACAGTGTTTGCGACATTCAAAGTGGATTACAAATCCCGCAGAAAATATATTGTTGTTTCTGTAAACGACAAACCAATTCGTTTCCAGTTTGAGTCAGCGTCGGACATAACATTAATATCGCAATTGACTTGGGAACGAATTGAAAAACGTGTCTGAAACGTCCAGTACCTATGCTGCTCTGAATATGGTTAAAAAAATGAAATGTCTTCAGCAAGTAGATGTAACAGAGTCTGTAAATTACTCCGCGTGGACAGCTCCTATTGTAGTTGTTTAAAAGGCAAATGGAAAAGTTCGGATATGTGCTGATTACTCGACCGGTTTGAATGATTCTTTGCATCCACTTCCACTCGGAGGATCTTTTCACAAAACACAACAACGGAATTTGCTTTGCAAAGGTTGATCTTTCCGATGCTTTTTGTCAACTGGAAATTGACGAGGAGTCCAAAGAGCTCCTTACTATCAATATCCACAAGGGATTATTCAGATTTAATTGTCTTAGCTTCGGTGTCAAACCAGCACCAGACATTTTTCAACAGACAATGGACGCCATGCTGACTATGATTGACAGGAGTTGTGGCATTCGTCGATAACATCATCGTTGCAGGAAGAAATCAAGATGAACTTTTGCAACGCTTATTTTCTGTTTTCAGCCGAATTCAAAAATATGGATTCTGTGTTAAAGTTGAAAAGTGTCTGATTTTTCCGAGAACAAGGGTTTATTTTTGACAAAAATGGTAGATGACCAGACCGGAAAATATCTCAGCAATAAAAAACAAACCAACACCGACAAATGTAACAAAATTACGCTCTTTCCTTAACTTGGTTAGCCACTACAGTGCTTTTTTGCCTGAACTTCATCCAGTTCGTACTTCCCTCAACAATCTTTTGAAAAGAGATATTGCATGGGAATGGTCTGACGTGTGTCGGGTAGCCTTCAAAAAGATAAAGTCCTTACTTTCTTCCAATCTTTTGCTGACACACTACAGCACATCCATGGATATTGTTGTGGTCTCTGATGCTTCCAATTATGGTAGTGGAGCTGTTATTTCTCATATTTCTCTTTTGGCAATAGCTCACGCATCTAGATCACTGACACCAACAGAGCGTAATTATAACCAAATTGGAAAAGAAGCATCAGCAATAGACTTGCATCCACTGTAATATCATTACCTGTCACTTCTACAATGATCTTTGAAGCCACAGCTTATAATCCAGTGTTAAAAGAGTGATATTCTTTCATCGTTCAAAATGGCCAGAAGTATGCACTGACAAAAGAATTCAACCATTCTTTCAGCGTCGATCTTCATTGTCAGAAGTTGATGGCTGTCTTCTTTTTGCGCAACGCGTTATTGTCCCATCTTCATTACATGATAAAGCAATTCCATTACTGTCATCAAGATATTAGCAGTATGAAATCCCTAGCACACAGCTATGTTTCTTGGCCAAACATGGACAAGCAGTTGAAGGAATTGGTACGCACATGTACCAACTGGCAGCAAAATATCCCAGGTACACTATACTCAGTTCCTGGCCTGAATCACACTGGTCACGCCTTCACATTGACTTTACTGGACCCATCAAGTGGCAGTATTATTTTATCTTCGTTGATGCTTACAGCAAACGGCCAGAATTTTTTCAGATGAATCTCATCACCTCGAAGGAAACAATTCTTAAGTTAAAACAAATCTTCAGTCGATTTGGAGTCCCACAGATACTAGTTTATGATAATGGCACTGCATTCACTTCAGCTGCATTTTCAACTTTCTGTACACAGAATGGTATTCAACACATTAGGACACTACCTTTTCATCCACAATCAAATGGACAAGTGGGGCGTTTTGTAGATACCTTTAAAAGAGCACTCCTCAAACTCAACAGGATGGACAACACAAGAAACATTAAAAATATTCCTCGGAATTTACAGAGCTACACCCAATCCAAACACACCTAATGGTAATCCACCAGCAGAAGGACTCTTGAACCGTAAAGTTCGTTTACATGTAGATGTCATCCATCCAACTTGAAACCGTTCCCTAAAATTTAACCTTCATCATGGAGTAGTGAAACGCAAATATGTACCAAGACAATCTGTATTTGCAAAAGATGACTGCAACGGTAAGGAAAATGGATCCAATGTACGTCGCTCTGGAAAAGTTACGTATGACGTGGATATACAGTCTTCAGTCTGGGTCGACAGGCAAACCAATTACGACCATCAAACTTTCCACAGACCAAATTAAACTTCACTTTACCGTTGAACATTTTATTGGACACTGCCTCAACAAAGTTCCCAAGTAATACCAAGGGACAAAATGTAGGACTCCAGCAAAAAGCGCACCAAGGAAATGCTATCGACTACGAAATAAGGAATACCCACTGCAATTAATTCCCGACAAAAACCATACTAGAACAAGGCTAAAAGAGGCAGATGTTAGGGAGTGTTACTTACTCCCCCTATAGAGAACGATAACTCAAAATACAATGGAGTTACTGTCCTTGTCCACTAGTAAGAACGCGGCACTTCTGAATCCAACATAGTGATAAGCTGACACGAACGTGGAACTCATGGTTTAAATCCAAACAATCCTTGCTGTTCTCAGGCAGTAAAAGTTATTTTATTATATTTAAAATACACTTGCCTTTTATTTTCATTTTTTTTTTTTTGCTCATCCAACAATCTGAGATATAACAGAAATGAAAACAGAGAATGAACCCGCTGCGTGAGTTAGTATTATGAAAATCGATCCCGTCATAACAGACAGTGGGTCTGGTTTATGTTATCGCTATAACGGCGATCGGCCCAAGAATGGAAAACAGCATGTCTTTTTGTTGAGAATTTGAGTAAACAAATATATTTTCGTTGACGAAAACAAATTGGGAAATAATTGTTATCTATTGTGGAATAGCACACTATTCCACCTACAATTTGACGCGCGCGCGCGAGTTTTCACCCCTTCCTTTCACTTTCGGCTAGTAATAGCAGTAAACCGTTGTTCGTAGCCGAAAGTGAGGAAGGCAGCAGCTGTGATGTTTTCCCGCGTTTTTCTCTGACGTCACGGACAAACTGGCTTTTCGCATTCAGTCGCTGCCCAGTCGCTGAACTGGGCAGTTGGCTCATTTATCCCTCGTCTGTCAACCATATATTGAACAGGGATATCTTACCAGCAAATATTGCTTAGACCCTTTTGGCTCGTCGCTGTACCTTAACACGTACGACACTGTCATCACATTACCTTTTACGATGACGAATTTTTCGTCCTGATGCGAACATCTTTTTCGAGCCTGCCTACGTCCATGAACAGGTAACTTTCGAAACCGTAAACAACACCAGAACGAGAACGTCTCATAATATCTCTATTACGAACCAGTACCTTAAAAATAACATTACACTCACAATTACAAAATCTCGCAGTGAGTATTTTCTTTCTGTGTATGTTTAATATTCATTATAAATTGACTGTCCTGAACTTTCTTCCCGGAGAAACTTTTCCCGCCTTAGCCATTTTGAATTTCGTTTTGGCGCGGAACCTGACCTACCTTTTGTGACTACTAGTCACGGCCTTTTCATTGATTTATAAATTCCAGTAACTTTACTGAAGGCCTCCACAGTCGAGGCAAATTACTTGTTAAACACAAATAAAATTTTGTATTTGTTCCTTTACCTTTCGTCGTTCTGCCTGTCTATTTATTTTTACTTTGTACGTTTGTACACTAAAAGAACACGTCTTATATATTTTCTTTTTTTTACTTTGTTAGTGGACTCGGTAGTTGTGTGCAGTGTCTGGCACAAGGCCATCTTTTCGTAGGCCAGCTCTGCAACGCTATCAGGTCCGCAACACTATCGCTCGTAAGGTTAAAATGAGAATCAGTGGTTTATGTTCTCGCTGGACTGTGGTAATAGTAGAGAAGTGGAATGGAACCAGAAAATTGAAAATAATGGGGAGAATAAACTACGCTCTTTCACCTACGCACTTTAAAAATGAGATCTGTCACAAAGACAGTTACGCCAGCCCTGGGAAGTAGGCAGAGTTAGAATACCAAGAAGGAAGTAGTAAGAGGGAGAATTTAGCCCCGCCTGTGTGGAGTGGTAGTGCGAGATGTGAAGTGAGAAAGGTTGGAGTTAAGAGAGGAGTAATCTCTATGACTACTCCCAGGGAAGG
Organism: Acanthosepion esculentum; assembly: GCA_964036315.1. NCBI lineage: Eukaryota > Metazoa > Mollusca > Cephalopoda > Sepiida > Sepiidae > Acanthosepion > Acanthosepion esculentum. Next base: position 2,903,011 of record OZ038488.1, read on the forward strand.
TGGATAATTCTCCAGATTTGCAAAGTTGATGAAGAAAGCAGAAATAAGGAACAAAGAAAACCTTTATTGGGATTAATGTGAGGATTGGGGAATCACCGAATCCCCACAACCATTCGGCTCCATTCCAGTTTTGGAGTGAAGTGCATATAAGTAGATGACTTTGGGGAGCTCAAGGACTTTGGGCTGAGAACCTGTATTGAATGCCCCTGAATTCTACGCCAACTGCCACCAGATTTCCTGATTCCAAGACTTTGAACCCAGCTCCTCTATAAGTATAAAGGCCCAGTGTCACTATAGAGATTGATGCGGGAAGGGTTCATTTTTGTTGTACCAAGAGCTATATAAACCAATTGAAGATTAACCCCATGAATCTTTCTTTTTGTCTTTTCGCCGTGAAGATATTTTTCTTTCTTAATGTAGCACCCGCCACGTATTGAACCACCGCTGCCATTGCGACGACATTCGATGTTCTACTACTCTGAGATCAAGAACACAACGTGGGCAAAATTAGTGTGGATTGAAGCGGCCAGCGACCAACCACCAGGCTGGATCAACGTCAGCATTGACCACCGCAGAGTTAGCCCCATAGTTAAAAAGTCGTTTTAAGACCCTGAGGACCGGACCACTAAATATGGTTACACCACCGGGAAAACATTATGGTGCGAAAACAAAAGAACAGAAATGAAGACAGCAGTAGATAATGATTGATATTGCATTTAAATTTTCAACAGTTCAATGGAAAGCAAAAAGCCACAAGCGTGAAATGCAAGGAAAGAAAATGTTAGCATAGAACTTACAGCTACATCTAACCAAGTCAAGTATAAAATGATGAGACAGTTTTGTCAATCTAGAACTGAGCTTAAATCCAAAAAGTCTATATACTATAGTGAAGAACTCACTCATCCAAACAATTACCATGAAAGTATTTATAGAAAAGGCACGTGGGGGCAACCTTACAGTTGTGGGAAAGTGACTGAAGTCAAAATGCCAGATCAGGATCAATGACATTGCAGATTCTTCTTGGGATTATATCAAGAATTTCTAAATATATAGCACTAGACCATAACTGGCAGCAATATTCTAAGCATGGATGAATGGTGGGCCTATATATATATATATATATATATATATATATATATATATATATATATATAAGATAGATTCTGGAGAGAAAAAATATCTAACATGACACAGTGAACTAAATTTATTAGCAACAAACCTAGCAACTGATTCAATATAATCTTTCCACTTCATGACATCAGAGAATGTTAGCCTGAAAAGGTGCAACAACTCACTTTCCTGGAGTCTAGCAAAGAGGAGTCTCTCAGATGATTAATAGAGGGTAGTTTCATTTTGGAGGCATTCAAATTAAGAAGCTGTTCCTTGCCCCAGTTAAAAGCGATGATTGTAGGTAATTTTGAGATCAGCAGCCAATTTGACCATATCGAACCAATCATATTTACTATTAAGACAAAATTAAATAATTGTGTCATCAGCATAGATAGCAAGTTGAGAATTAATGCTATAAAGAAGATCATTGATGAAAATTAGGAACAACATAGGTCAAAGAATAGAGCCGTAGAAGACAGCTGTATTAGTGCAAAAACATCTCAAAGTGACTGTTTAGAATAACTTTCATTTCAAGATTTGATAGGAATCACAATTATCATCAGTACATCAGCAGTTGACCTGGAAAAATGAAATTTCGCACATGCGCATTGTTTATTCTTCATTTTGTCGACTGCACAATATAGTAGGGTCAGTTGGGCACCATCTGTGTGAAAAAAGGGCACCATGCTGCAATTCACTTTGTTAGAAATTTGGAAACGGCATACTGTACTGCTTGGCATTTATGCGGGAATCTCCAATAGAAATATTTCCGAGTGTTTGGGTGTCCATCTGAGGACAATGCAGGGGATTCAGAAAGAGTTGTGTGATTAATGAAGGCACATCAGCCCCGAAAACTCACTCTGATCGTTCTGAAAGAAAAGAACACCTGAATTTGTTGGTGAGGGCTTCAAACTCAACACAGAGGCCTACATCAGGTGCCTTGATAAGGTAGTGCTGCCCTGGGTCCAGAGGGTGGCTGCTGAAATATCCTGTGTCTAGCAACAGAACTCTGCCCCATACCACACAAGCAGGTGAACCCAGTCATGGCTCTCTGACAATTTCTGCAACCACATCACCCCATACATCTGGCCATCTAAGTCCCCAGGTTGCAAACCCTTTGATTATTATGTGTGGAATGCAGTTGAACGAGAGACCAACAAAATTCCTTTTAACACCAAAGATGAACTGAAGGCAAGGATTATGGTAACATTCACCAACTTAAACAAGTACACCATCCAGAAGAGGTGCAGGAGATTCCGAAGTCACCTGGAGGCCATAGTTGAAGCCAATGATGATTTTATTGAATAAATTTACTCTTTAGTATTTCAAGATATTTTTGTGTAATTTTGGTAAATATATCTGTTAAAATGAGATGCTGGTGTTATTTTCATATTTGCATAATTTAGACGACAATTTATCCATCGCAAACTGCAGTATAAGATTATTGTCAAAATCATTTTTATTATTGTTGTTATTGTTATCAAAAAATTTTTGAATGATACAAAATAGGGAGAAAATTGCCTATACCAAAATCATTAGTCAAAAATATACAAAAAGGATTAAATGTTATGACTCAAACTTATATTCGCATATGCATATTGTGTTACTGGATAATTTTGATAATACTTGATATAAATATAACAAATCTTGTAGAATCAGTTTAAAAGGAAAAGTAATAAATTAATTTTATTAGATGTAAGGCAATTATAAAACTTCATATTTAAAATAAATTGAATTCAATATTTCGAAAAATAAATTAATATATCAGAAGTAATTTTCAAAAAAATTTCAATAGTTGTATTGTTAAAAAAAGAAAACTTTCATAAATTTCTTGCCTGGGTCATGTGTGAAATTTTCTAATGTGTATAACTAAATCAAATAAAGAAAAAAAATGTTTCTATTTGTCTGGTCAATGCAAAAGCTTCTAGTACTATCTTTTACACAATCTTTGGAAACTCTTAGAAATGTCTTTGAGATTTACACTGCCTTTTCTTGCTTCAAAATGTATGTCTCTTTATGAATCTTCAACTATTTTGGTAAAAATCATGACTGAATGTAAAATAGCTACTTGACAATATTTCTGGGAAGAAAAAAGTACAGCATAAGCTACACGTAATTGATCATTTAGGACTGTGGTCATAATACAATAGGTGCAAGCATAAGTTGAGAATGAATAACAAAGTTCAAAAATAAAATTGAGACTTCAATAACTTTCAATTCCTTGAGAATTCTGGGTTCTTCCAGAGCATCCGATCGCTAGAAGAGCCCAAAATTCTCAAACTGATGAATTGAAAAAACTGTTATGCAGCATAATATGCAACATAAACAACATGTGAATTTGCAGAAAAAATTAAGGCTAATCAGTCAGTTGTAATATTCCATCTACACTGAAGTTAGGAGAATGGGCTCCACAAGAATTTACAGAAACAAACAATGTAGTATTGAAACACTTTCTCCTCTTGTTCAATGAAGAAAAAAAATCATTTTCAAACAAGATAGTTAATGATGACAAAAAATGGATTTCTTACTGTTTATTGAGTTGTACAAAATGTTATTAGGGCTTTAAAAAAGGACATTTTAAAATATCTTAACATATAACATATAGAAGGAAGAAGAAAAAGAAAAGATTTTCTTACCCTAAAGAGTTAAATGGAAAATTATAATAAATAAATATATGTATGGATAAACATTTTATAAAATTAAATAAAATTTTACATATGTAATTATCAGACATAGATGAAGAAAATATAGTTATGGTATACTATATTTATGAGTTAAAGTGCTCAATATTAGGGATAGAGATTATGTAAATTTGCTCTATCCCTGATATTGATATATATGTAATGTAGGTATATATATATATTTAGTTGTATGGATATTAGTTTGCAACCCTGGGTTTCACACTTTTGTGATCATCAAACTGGTTTATTTTTTTAAAAGTGGATCTATTTATGCTTATTTGTGTTCAATTATTTGTGTGTGGTAGAGGGGGGATTTTCTTCTGTGTTTGTTTGGGATGACACTCTCCCATACATAGACACACATACATATAGGTGTATGCATTTTTGTTTAGACAAACACACCCATATAAATAATCTGAGATTAGGTGCAGATACACATCCATGTGTTCGAGCATACATTTCCTCACCCATACATACACACATGTAGACGTGTACCCATACTTATTGGTCTAAGTTTACTACCACCACGTTGGTTAAGTTGGGTTCTGTTTGTGAATATGACAATGATAGTGAAAAACAGAACATTCCTAAACCTAATAGAAAAACACTTTCCCATGACAAACTTCTTAGCAAAAATATTTAACAAAAACAATGTAAAAGTTACCTATAGTTACACTAAAAACATAACACAAATAATAAAAAGCCACAACAAAACAATAATAACCTGCAATAGCACAAGCAAAGACCCCCAAAACCACATGTCCACTATAAGGGAACTGCCTACAAACGAACACAGTATACAAAGCTAAGATAAATGCAAACAACACTACAATGCACTACATTGGCACTACAAAAGGAACATTCAGAGGGTGGCTAGGATAACTGTCTTGTACATGCTGATCTTTGTGCTTAAGGAGATGTTACGATCAGACCATACTCTCTTTTCAAGTTATCTGAATGCTTTACTTGCCCATTCAATGTGGTAATTCACTTCCACATCCAGTAAGCCATCCTTAGAGAGTACACTGCCTAAGTATACAAAAATGTCAATTTCCTCAAGCCTGAATCTGTTAATCTTGTAAGACAACCCAAGTGGAGATATGTACATGACGTTTGTCTTTTTCAAACTGATGGTTAGCCCAAAAGCAGTACAAGCCCCTAAGAAATGGTCCATAGTCACCTGCATGTCATACTGTGAGCAACAAGATCATCAGCATACAAGAGCTCACAAAAAAAACAGTTGAAAAACTTTAGATCGAGCATTGAATTTTCTCAAATCAAAAACCTTCCCAATTAGTCTGACAAAGATAAATGCCAACATCACAGTTTTGAAAAGCCTCAACTAAAGTTACAGCAAAATAGATGGCAACTAGAGAAGAAGCTGGAATATCACCATGCTTTACACCATTACAATTGGAAAAGGCTCTGATAGAGTACCATTATAATTAAGTCTTGTTAAGAAAATTAATGACAAAGTGGAAATATATATATATTTTTGTGTATGAAGCATACCGCTCTTGAAGACTTAATTGGACTAAAGTAATATTTACTTTCATGTAACTACACATGCACACAAAAGAGAAGAGACTTTTATCTTATGTATTCCTTGTGGCAATTATTACAGGTGATAGAGTAAATTTGTCCTTCAAGTCTTAGATTATTATTTTGTTTTGTATTAAGTTTTTATTGTTTTAGAAGTAGTTGTAACAAATTTTATGTTAAGCTTAGATCATGTTTTTTCAATTGTAGTCATTGGTCATTTGGCAGCTGTTTAGTGACATCACTTCATACAGTGAAAAAAGTGGCCAGTCATTCAGTCAGTAAGTTTATTGGTGTCAACATTCATGTGTTTGTCTGTCCTGCCCAGTCTTCTACCTGGGGCAGATGCTGCCAGATGCTACAGCTTACAAGCCCATGGTGCCGTTTCCTTTTGGAAATATATCTTCCCTAGATATAGAAAAAATCCAAGCTCACACTCCTCAATTTGGGAAAAGCCATGACTCACCGTTTCTACTCCATGGAATTTCCTGGGACATAGTAAATGAATCCAGCCCTTTTAAATCTGGAGTCCTAAACATGGCTTCTCCAGAAACGCAGAAAAATCTCCTATTATAATATGTATGACCATTCCTTTTTTGTTTCTCCTTACACGCTGCTTGCTGTGTAGATATATGATATATTGTTCACTGCATTGTACATGTGAACATATGTATATATAATTTTGTGTACAACATAGCATCATAAAACTCTCTCTTAATACAAAACGTGCCTGTCATTCCTTTTGTGTTATTATATCACAAATATAATAACGCCCGTAATGAAGGCAACGTAAATAGGAGAATAAACCTTTCTTCCATAGCTGTCTCTCATTACAGGTTTGTTAGAATGGTTCACTCTTCTATTTTGAAATATTATATAAATTTTTAATTTTGCATTGAATATGAAACAATTATTGGAGTAGCTTAAAAGTATTTTCAATATTTCTCTTCATATAAATATTAAGTGCTACAAATTCTGAGTGCTCTGAAATAGAATCCTTTAATTATGGACACTTAATTTTAAGTGTAACATATCTAGGAGAGGTAAAGTGTTATTTGTTTCTTGCCAAACTAATACTGCACTTATATTTGTAAAGTCCAGGTACCAAAGATGAAAGCTCATCAGAACGATTATCAAGAACATTTTTATAGAAAAGGATCAGGAAAGTTACATTATGACAGTGAGAAAGTGACTGAAGCAATGATGCCATGTCAGGACACATAACATTCTTCTCTGGGTTTTTTCAAGAATCTCTAGATACATAGTAGAAGCATGAGATCAGATATGTCAGCAATATTCAATACTGCCATAAAGACTTATCAAAGTGTAAAATCATCTCACAATATAGTGAACAGACTTTCCTAGCAGCTGATCTAGCAATTGATTCAATATAATCGTTCCACTTCATGTCAGGAGAAAATGTTAGAACAAGAAGGCACAATGAGTCACGCTCCTGGAGGTTAAGCAAATTGGTTCTCTAAGATAATTAAAAGAAAACAGTTTTGTTTTAGAGGCATTAAAATTAACATGCCATTTCTTACTCCAATAAACCGCAGATTGAAGTTAATTTTTGATATCAACTACCAATTTGTCCAGGAGTAAATAATTGTATCATCAGTACAGATACTATATCAATAATTTGATGACATTGAGAAGATCCTTGATAAAAATTAGAAACCAAGTAGGTCCAAGGAAAAATAGAAACAAAGTTGGCTTGAGCTTCACAATTCTTATCCAAAGATTGATAGACTTCTTCAGCAATAATGATTAACACATCAGATGTTGACATAGAGAAACAAAAGCCATATGGTTTGTCTGATAAGAGACCCAGCGAGGTGAGATGTATAACCAAATAAGAGTTGATTAGAGGCTCTTGAACTTTGACAAAAAGCAGTAGGTCAATAGTTAGAAGAATCAGATTATTCACCCAAGTTCTTGAAAACAAAAACTACAGTAGAGGATTTCCAATAAACAGGAAAGAAGCAGCAAGGCATTTATTGTAAAATTTGGAAAGAACAGAAGCAGTATTAGGAGCACATTTCTTTAGGATTATTGCATGGATACCATCAAGTCTGGATTATTATGGGGGTCCAGTTTAGAAATGATGACAGAAACCATGGATAGGACATATCACTCAATAGAGATTCAATTCAAAGTTGAAAGTTAAGCAAAAATACTCCAGATAAATCAAGAGTAGAATTGGAAGAGAATTCTGCTTTATCAGCAGAAGATAATAATGTGGGGGACTTCACCACATTAATTTAACTTTGATAAGAAAACAGGACTCACACAAGGAGAATAACCACAAGACATTGTTGGACATAAAATATATGTATATTAACAAGATGTACAATATCAAACAACGATGTGAAAGAAAACATGCATTTAAGAAATGTTGAATTAATCAAGAGTTGCCTCCCTTTGTTTGCAATTTAAAAGTCCAGTGAGAGATAATTATTTGGTTTAAAGTTCACTGGATAAATGTTCATGAGTGTTTCATGATATGATTGTCCTTGTGATATTACTGTTGAAAAGTATTGTTGTGTCAAAAGAAGGTTTTAGTGAAGGTGTACAAATTATCATCAGCATGTGGGTGTGCGTGTGAGTGAGAAGGTTGGTGTGTGGTTAGAACTGGAGTTCCAACTGTCGTAGATTCGTTTAGCAGTTGAGGTCTCACGAATTGAGATGAGAAAAATCTTGGCTTAAATAAGCGACTATAGGCTCCAATTCGTTGTGTGGGGAAAATTATTCTTCACGTGCAAACGATCTGATTGGTTGGCATCAACCAATCAGAGAGCGAGCTTTGGGGAGACTTAAGGAAGCTTCTGGGAGCCACTTCTCCCAAAAGTGCACAAATTTGACTACTTGAAAAATAAAGCGATTCCAAAATTGTCGCATTACTGCCATTTGTAAATTGCCTGTAGAAAATGTATTAGTGATTTATTAGCCAATGATCATTTGGCATTGTACATGTGATTTTGTGTTTTGTGTATATGTTCGTGCGTACGTAGGTTCATACAACAACACCTCTGAGTGAAGAAATGAAGGATACACTTTTACCAAACCATCAGTAGTCATGATAACCAAACTTGTTAGAGTCTCTACAGTGCATCATTCTGTCAGTGAACAAAGCCTCTTTGGGGATGAAGTAGAGACAGGAAAAGATGAAATCTTTAGAAGGCTTTATTGAACTAACAAGATGGCTACATTTTATATCATGAGAGTGACAACCAAGGGAGGCTATCAATAGAAAGTCAAAGGGAGATTAGTAAAATAAAACACGTTACAGTGGAAACGGGTGAGTGTTCAGAATACTACTGAAGACATGTTTACCCTTATTATGAGCAGTCAGAAAGAGGCTTCTATTGTAATCAGAACTATCACATTAGTACTGTCAGAAAAATTGATTCTTGTGGGTTAGAGTGGCTCAACAGGAAAGTGTGTACCAAGAAGATCGTGGTTTCACCTGGTATTTCTGAGAGGGTGCAAAAGTATCAATGCCAATTTTTATCCAAGAAGAAACTTCAGTGGCATAATTTTCAATAGGAAAATATTTCACTCCAAGGAGTGTTGCATAGAAAATTACAAAATAAATCCCAATCAGTTCAGTGGTAAGAGAAAGAAGTTTTGTGAAGAGAGAGTTCGTGAGGGAACAAGCCAAAAGAAATATCAACAGACACTACAGTATGATCTGAATTGCCAAGAGGACAAAGTTGTAATGCTTGACAATAGTCAGGATAGTAAGTCAGGAACAAATTGAGTATAGAAATATGTTGATCAGAATTATTAGGAAACGAATAGGGGAAATCTACTATTTGACTGTTACATGTTAGACCATTTTAAAAATATCCTAGAAGTTACAAGAATAGTTTTTTGTTAAATATTAATAATATACCTAAAATATTTAACTTATCTGTTAATATTCATGAAGCAGTCCTATAAAACTTTATATAATAAAAAAGAAATTTAAAATATATAAAAATAGTTAAAGGGTAAATGAAAAAATAATACCATAGACTAGGTTTATTTATTACACATTCTTTTGAGGTGAATGTTTAAAAAAACATTTATTAAAGGAGGAAAATTTTTAACACATATTCTTTAAATAAAAAACGCTACTATAATGAAGCCAGATAGCTATTTAAAAATGGCTTGAATAACTTTGTATATGCGAGGCTCAAATTGATGTTGTGAAAGAACTGCCAAAATGAATAAGTCTGATGGGTTATAAAAAAGATGTATGTAGAAAAATTGGCTTTCAAAAATTTCAAGTTTTATGGTTTGAAAATACACAAAATAAAGTTCATGAACAGGCATGGTTTAAAAAGATACATTTTATGATTTTTTAACCAATGGGGAAAGTAAATTATGCCACATTGGTTTTCAAATGTTTATTGAATTAAAAGCTGATTTGTGACTATTTAAGAAGTCTAGCTTATCAGACAAGGAAAAGGGTTTCCACATTCACAAGGAAAATGTCATCTAGTTCTGTGAGGTGAACTTAGATGAAGAAGAAAAAGAAAGCAGAAAGCACAAGGGTTTGGGCATTCACAAAAAATCTAAATGCTCCTGATAACTGAACAAAAGAACTAAAAGCTGCCAACAATGATGTAAAGAAAATAACAGAAGAAAAAGAAAAGAAAGCAGATAAAAGAAAACTCTACAAATTTTGAGAGATATACAATTATCTTTCTATATTGTTTGTGAAAGTTTGTCACAAAATTAAAAAGATTAACCCTGATTTTGAACTTTTAATGAAAATACAAGATTTAGTTTGTAAAACTGAACTATTGAATCAGAAACCGAATGACACTTGTCAACCTTCTCAACTCCTTTCAACAATCAAATGAATGTAAGTAAATGAGCCTTTTGTTGATAATAATTATAATTGTTTTTCTGAGCCCAGCAGAAATGTAATTAGAACTTGTTATGTAATTGTTTGGTGCATAAAGGAAAATTTTGTGCAAGCCTGTTTTGTAAATTTTGTATTCAATGGTATTATTATTTTTTTTATGTCATTTAATAAATGTAAATTTCTTTCAAATTTCACACCAGAGTGAGAGTTTTTCGTTTGTGCCATTTCATAATACAAATTAAATTAGCAAACAGGGGGAATGAGTGGGAAAAGAGATAACCTTTTATTTGGGATAAAAGGTTATCTCTCTTCCCACTCATTCTGTTTGCTAATATTATTGAAAAAATCTACCAATATTTTGAAACTGCCAACATTAATGAGGCTATGTTTAAAATGAGTGCAGCAAGTTCCTATGGCTGAAGGTTTAGGATGCTGTAAGCCCTCAAAAAATAGTAAAGAGGTCAATCAGGTTATCAGCATACTGACAGTGTCAGTTAATGCCAGTCTACCCTGGAATTTTGAAGATGAAAAAAATTATCAAATTAAAAACAAAATCATTCTTTTATTATTGAAAACACAATTTACCTAAAAGATGGTGTAAATTCACCAAAGGCAAGGAAAATACATGCTGGAAACTTTTACAGTAGCCTCATATAAACATTAATGCTGCTTGTTTCCAAATGGTAGGAACTCAGTATTGAATTATTGGTTATTAAACAAAAAATAACAACAATAAAAATTAAACATATGTTGAGAGTTATAATCTCTAAAAAACGTATCTCCAACAAAAATCTTTTATCTTGTCAGAAAAATATTAATGAAACATTCAAAATAGAGTCCTTACAAATTTTCTTACTTTCAAGGCAAACCCAGATTTTCATCTTGCAAAGAAATACCACCACTTACAATTAATAAAGTTTGAATTAAATGTCTACAAAATCAAAAGTTTCCCTTGATTTGGCAAAAATCACAATGGCTGCTATCTCACTGACAGAAAACTCAATATTGAAAGCAAATAAAAATTTATTAAAAATAAAAATAATTGTAATCTTAAGACAATTTTATTGTTGTCCTCATCTTTGTTGCCATATTTACAATGTTTCAGGTATTGTACACTCCAGTCTTCTTCAGATGATTGGAATTTCAAACCAAACCCTTTGTGTTTTATACACTGAGGTAGATTGTTCTTGTTCCACTGCCATGCCTTTTTTAGATTTCTCAGTATCAGTTATTTCCATTTAACTCAACTCGCCAAGTTTTTGTTTTGCTGTAGCCAGGTATTGAATTCACAACTCTTTGGGTCAAGTCACTGGATTTAATCAACGCTTTTATCCACTGTAGCTCATGCAATTATGATGACAATTGAAAAGCTGAAATGGTTTTCTAATTATTAACCAAAATAATTTTATCACCTGTAGTTAACAATATTCCATCAACAGCTACATAATATTTTTTAAATTATTTTAAGAATAGTTGCAGAGAATATTTTCCAATACCTTCATATATTTATTTATTAAAGGACATCAAATTTTAAAAAACAAACTCAGCTTTTGAAAGATAATAACTTTTAAAAATATCAAATTATTAAATCAATATTATAGAAAATTACAAATAAATTTCTAAAAATATCAATAAAAATTTTTCATTTATTTTGTTGCTGACAATAGTCATAGAATATAAATTAAAAAATAAAAATATTAAAAACAGGCCATATCTTATTATATTTTATTTTATTTTATTTTTTAAAATTTAAAACTAAAGCATCTGTATGAACTTTTCTTAAACCTTAATGTAATCCATCTTGATACACAACTGAAAATTATTAAATTAGGAACATGGAGCTGTAATCACACAAAATATGTTCTACTCTAAAATTTTGAAGAGAGACTGCATTAAAATAAATAAATAAATAAATATATATATATATATATATATATATATATATATATATATATATATATATATATATATATATGAAGTGGTGAAGAGTCCATGTACACAACACATGCACTATATGCTTCACATTTGTGTAATAAAAACTTATTCTACTATCCTTTCAGCACCTATAATCATTTTTATAATCTCCCATTCCTTCATTTCTTAGGATAAATTGTGAAAGCAGAGAAGACTCCAGATTCCATATACCAGTCCTGAGCTATCTGTCTTCACATACACAGAGAATGTGGATGAACTGAGTGAAAGTGACAGGTTATGGCTAAGTGAACAAGAAAGGTAAAAAGAAAATGGTGGAGTTAGCCACTGCTTCTTGTTCTCAACATGAAGATAGATTGAGTAATTTTGTTTTCATTTTCCATGAATAAAAACATTTTTGAAGATAAGAGTAGAGCATAATACTGATACTTTCTACAAGAAAGTGATTGATGAATTTGCTAAAATGAAACAAAGATTTATAAGTTTTAAATATATTGTTATTTGTCGATTTTATAATTTTTACATATTTCTCTCATAACCATTAATGGTCATCATGAACTGCATGCCCTGATTTTAAATTCACCCTTTACCACTTAAAATCTCGATACAAAAAAAGGCAATAGGCAATTTTATAGTGAAGTGTTTACAAAAACTAAACAACATTTTTAAATGTACATATTTTTGATTTTTATTAAAATATTTATACCAGAATTTTTCCAATTCTGTCACCTTTTGATTAGTCAGGAAAAAAATGAACATAAAATTAAGTTTTGTTTCGTAGCTTTTCTACTCAGATGTCAAATTTTCCAGCATAAAACAAAAATAGTTTAATTTAGGACTGGCGATCCAACTACAAAAATAACTCAGGAAATAATTTCGCTTTTACTTGTGTCAAATCTTTGCTTGGATACATACTTTAACGATAACTGTAATTTTCCCATACATATTGCATTTAAAATGTATATATCAATGGAAGGGAAACAACTCTTAAATCATAGCTATTAAACAAACTTGATGATTTTCTCCTCGACTCTAAAATTTTTAATTTTCAAAAATTATTTCTCTATTTGTGAAATAAATGTTGCATGAATTATTTTTTTATTTTTTCTAATTATTAAACAAAATAATTTTATTCTCCTTCATTAATTAAAATGAAAAATAACAAATAAGATTAAATATATGCAATGGTATAATTACTTAACCTTAATTGATATTTTTCATTTTATATTTTGTCCCTATTTCTTTTTCCTGTTCAACTTGTAAGATCACACAGGGTAAAATGACTTATGTAATTATCATTACGATTTAACACTTGCCTCCACTTGTTTCGTGGTTGCAATTACCACCTGTAATTTAAATCTTCACTCTTGCTCACTTTCTAACTAGAACTGCCTATATTTATTTTATTGCTTATTCTTAATTATTGTTCGGAAGGTAATGACAAATTTTTGAAAATCTTATTCAAATGTAAATATTAAATTCATTTGTCAAGAATATAATCATAATTACTAGGAAGGATTACTGTGTAAGTAATTTATTTATTATTGAAAGAATTTCAGATTGTAAACAAAAGACCTATTTCCACATCTAAACCAAAGCTCCATTTCTATAAGGTTTTGGTGAAGATAACAGATTTCAGCTATTATGAGATCTTACAGTCATGACATTCACAGGAGATCTTTATTATCAAAAATAAGTGAAAGGTTGATATACAAAAATGTCTTGATTTAGTTAAAAGAATTCATGCAAATTACTTTTGTCTATTGTGAATTCTCTTATGAAGCAGGAGAAACAAGACAATAGGATATAAAGATTTGGTGCAGAGAGGCAACAATATTTATGCCCCCAAACTTTAACCATAGGCTTCTGTAACAGAAGCGGTTAAGGTATCATCTGTGAGAAACAAACTCCCAAGATATAAGTTCAACTCTCATCTAAAGCTACTTCATTATTCTTTCTTTAACAGTCAGAAGAGTTTTAATTTAAAAGAGGTTATGGTAAAAAGCAACAATACAATGAAACGTTTTGTTAAAAATTCATAACAATATACAAGTCATCACTCAGTAAATAAACTCAAGAGGATATTAAATTATGTTGGTAGGATTCTATACAAGGGATTTAACTCTTTCAAATTTCCATTTAATTAGCTCACTAAAACATTTTTTTAATGGCAAAGAGATTTATTGAACATTATCAGAATTATTTTTTATTAATCATCATCTTTCTTTCTTTCAGGACGTAGGCGATCATGGCTCTCCACTTCCCCCTATCCCTTGTAGCTCTCAATAAGTTTCGTCCATCTGCCACCTCCCCCAGACCATGTTCTGTCATCCACTTGCTTAAGCCTGCCAGGTATGTTATACATTGCTTTCCCTCTTCTCTCTTTCCCTCTATTCGACTTGTGAGTATCAGATTCTCCAAGCCCTCCTTTCTCATTAGGTGTCCCAGAAACTTCAGCTGCCTCTTCCTGATGTTAAGTATAAGCCTCCTTCTTGTTTGCATCCTCTCCAAGACCTCATCGTTGCTCACACACTCAGTCTATATCCTCAGCATCCTTCTGTAGAACCACATCTCTTCTTCATCTTTGAGAAGACCATCCAATGTTCAATGGCATAAAGGAGGACAGATGTCATATAACAGCTCAGTATTCTTTTCTTTGTTACCAAAGAGATTCTCCTGTCTCGCAATATTCTGCACAGGTTTTGGAATGCGTCCTTGGCCATCCCAATACATCTACAGATCTCAGTGTTGCACTTGACATCTCTGTCTTCTTGTAGTTTATGCTTAGTCCCTTCTTCTCGCTCTCCTTTATTACCTTCTGTAGGAGGTTTTGTAATTTCTTTTCCATAACTGCTATCAGTACAGTGTCATCTGCATATCTTATGTTGTTAAGATCGTGGCCGCCAATGCTGAATCCCAGTAAGATTTCCAATTCTCTCAGAATTGCCTTGCAGTAAAATAAACTGTGAACCTAACATTAGTAAACCAGTAAAACCGCATATGAAATGATACAGACAAAAATGAACGATATACATCTAACTTAGAAATGTATCCATTGAACCATTTGGATTT
The DNA here is from genome assembly GCA_964036315.1 of Acanthosepion esculentum. Classification (NCBI taxonomy): domain Eukaryota; kingdom Metazoa; phylum Mollusca; class Cephalopoda; order Sepiida; family Sepiidae; genus Acanthosepion; species Acanthosepion esculentum. Next base: position 2,918,200 of record OZ038488.1, read on the forward strand.
CATAAATAGTATGATTCTTTACAAATCCATAAAATTATGTGTCCAATGCACATAGCTGGGTATGTAAAAGGGGGATACCCAAATATTTATATAATGTATCCATAAATCAATTTTTCCTTTTATCATATGACAACAGAAAAATTAAGTGATAATTATTATTATTATCAATTTTCTATATTAATTAATTTTGAATTACATAAATATTTAATTTATTTTAAATTAAATAATTTTAAGTAATTAATTATATTCAGACCATTGATAATTATTTTTGATAATTGCTATCCTCTATAGCTGGTTTCATACTTCAATTCTGCTGCAATGAATTGTGAATATATATATGTATATATAGAGTGAGGGAAAAAAGAGAGAGAGGATTAATACAAATATAAATTTGTCACTGATTGATGTTATATTCAGCACCACAAATCCAGTTTACCTTTTGATAATTGTTCTGTTCACTCATCAGGAGGTATCAGCCATTGTCTGCCGATATTTTCTCATTAATATTATTTTTATATTAATTTAAAAGAAAATAATTTATTAATTTATGTGCTTTTTATTGGTGCCAGGTTAATTTTTCCTTCTGTGTGTGTGTGTGTGTGTGTGTGTGTGTGTGTGTGTGTGTGCGCGCATGCGTGCGTGCGTGCGTGTGTGTGTGTGTGTGTGTGTGTATGCGGAATGTCATGGTCATTTCTTCTTTTCATAATATTTTTGTGTCCTTATACTCTCTCTCTATTCTTTTGCTTTTTTTCCTCTCTTTCAACTCTGAGTATCAAAGATAATGTAACAATGTTATTTCTGATGTCATAGACAGGACTTGTTTTTAGGCTAATTTTTCACAAATATTCTAGGGTTTTCTTAAGTTTTGAAAATATCTGTATTGTTTTTATTTATTTCTTGTTTAAATATTTTTTTTTTAATTAATCCTTAAATAGCAAAGTAAATGCCGTCACTTACCCATTATCTAGTTTTTCTTATTTAGTAGTTAATAGCTTGATTTTACCTGACTTGATAATATCTTAAGTATTAGGGTATTAATTATGGAAGGCTAATTATTTATTGTTGTTTCAATATTTATACATACACCTATCCATCCATCCATCCACTTACCCTCACATATGCACATATAAGCATACTAACTGTATTTCATTGTTGTTTGAATATATATATATATATATATATATATATATATATATATACACTCATGTATAAGTTAAAGATCAAATGCAGATCAAATATGGATCGGAATCTGACAGAATGATAAAATAAAAGAACAAATAGGAAGCATATATCAGTCTAATATGTTTCATTTTTATTAAAGCTCCGTCAAAGATTGAGAGTAAACAAACAAAAAGTCAGAAACATTGGTATTTTCAATTATGTTTGGGTCAGTTCTCATTGGTCATGTTGCATATATTAAAATCATGGATAATTCTATGTGTATGTAGCTTTGTGAAGATTCATGTAGTGGGCAAGGAATGGTAATGTGTATTTGTAACTGTGTGTGTGTCTGTCTAGTTGAGGTTTTATCTTCAACTTTGTGTGGTCAACCCATGCTCTCCTCTTTAAAAATGTATTTTTTCCATTAGATAACTATAAGTTAGATTCTTTAAGAATGAATTCAAAGTAAAATAGTGATGTAATGTTTTAGGCATGTGTTTATAGTTGGTAATAATATTACAAATTATGTTTTCAGTTTTTTTCCTTAAAGAATTATATTCCTTTTTAATTAGGGTGTCATTAGTGAAATCAAAGTTATGTCCAACATCATTTCGATGCAAAACAAGAGTTAAAGCGATTGTTCAAATGCAAGTTTTTGCTGTTAATGCTGTATGGGGCTGCCCTTCTTATAACTTCCCAATAGATTTTGGTGAGGATATTGTTTCCTTTTTGGCTCCATATGTGTTTTGCTAGGGTTGTGTCGTTGGCATATTTTTTCTGTCAAAAGATATTTTGGGGTTATCTTTCTTTCAGGGTTTTTTCTGAGTCACTTCTTTTTATCTGTGTTAAAGATTTAGTTATGGTAGCTTTTTATATTATATCATTTTTTTTTATATTGTTTTATATTCTAGTTTGTTTGAATATCTACTGTTTCTTAGGGATGAATCATGTTTCTTTTATTTTCATTGAATATTTTTGTATTACTAAAATTTGTTGAAGATCTTTTATTTATAGATATGGGTATTTTTATTGATAATTTTTGATAATTTGTGGTTTTTAGGGAAATGTTTGTCAATTAGTTCAAAGAATATGCTGCCTATTTTTGTTTTTATTTTATTATTATAGGCTGGATTGAACAAATTTAATTTCGGTTTCCATTTTTTTTTATATTGTTTTCATTTTTATATTCTAGTTTGTTTGAATATTTACTGTTTCTTAGGGATGAATCATGTTTCTTTTATTTTCTTTGAATATTTTTGTATTACTAAAATTTGTTGAAGATCTTTTATTTATAGATATGGGTATTTGTTTGAATACAGTAGAGAATGCTTGGAATTTTTGTTAATATATATTGGGTTGTTATTTGGTTTTCAGTGTGGTTTGTATGTTCTGTTGTTTAAGTTGAAGGTTATATCTTAGAAATTTAATATTTTTTGGTTGGATTTTATATCGATTGTGAATCCTAGGTTTTTGAAGGTTTTTATTATTTCTTTTTTGATTATGTCAGTTTTTCTACTATTACAAGTTCTTACCATTAGTTCATTGTCTCTGTATAAACCCAAATCTTTTTTTTATGAATTATAGTTTCTAATTTGTCATTCTATATATTTGCCTACAAGTTCACATACTTCTGAATCATCATAACTACCCATGGTTATGTCAAAGTTGTATGGTCCATATTTTTTGTTGTAATGTAGTATAGGTTTTCTATAGTGTTTTATATCTATGTCATCATTGGTGATAGTTATATATTGTTTGGCTAAGTTTAGTGTGTTATTTAATATGCTCTCTTTGATAGATGGGTAGAAGTCTTTTATGTTGAATTGTGTGAAAGAACAATTTCTTCTGTTGTTAATGTTATTAAACCAATTAATTGTTACTTTTGTGTTTTCCCATTGGTTTATGTTTCATATGTTCCTTAGATTTAAGCATATTTTTTCTAATATATGTTTACTTATGTTCCCAATGTTGCTTTTTGTGGGGTTTAATAATTTGCATATGGATTCAGTTGTAAAGTTGTCATTATGGTCTTTTAATTTGATAAATGGTTCTACATTTGCTAGTTGTTTTATTCTATTATTTAATTTTAGTTTCGTGGCTATGTTTTTAGTTTCTTTGTTTGCATCACTTTTTATTTCATTATTTGTAGTTTTGTAAAATTTAGCAACTTCTTTATTTTTTATTGTAATTGTAATTATTGTAATTGTAATTATTGTAATTGTTCACTTCCATTTTATAGATTTCCTGAATTTGTCTGTATTTATAAATAATTTTCTTTTTAGTTGTTTATCATTTTAAAATCTTTTTGAAGTCTTATTGAAAATTATTGTTGATCTTTATTAATAAAAGTTATTGATTATGTTTATTAAGTCATTTTCAAATGTAATATGTTTTTTTTGTTGGAATGGGCATTTCATTGATTTGAATCCAAAGTTATTATTATTATTATTATCATTGTTATCATTGTCATTGACTTTGTTGAGGAAATAGAATACTTTCCATCTTAGGTATTTTATAAAGTGTTCTATTTTTTCTGTTCTAAAGAAGTAATGGATGTTTTATTTATTAATCTAACAGATTTTTATTACTTTTAATATTAATTTTACTAGATACCCATATTTACTCCATTTATTTTTTTAAATGTATTTTACATTGTTTACCAGCCTGGATATTCAAGGAATTTTATTACAGAAAAAACTTCTCAACTATTGTTCTCATCTTTGTTATACTTATTACACTGTTTTGGCCAAGTGTATATTGATCCAGGTAATCTACAGGGAGTTCCAAACTGAACTTTTTTAATCTACAGGGGTAGACCGTTCTCATTCCACTGTCCATGTCTAGTGATATCTCATCTAGTTCTTTTTCTTAGTACTACTCAGTTATTGCTCACCCTGTTTCCACTGAGTTCAAGTACACACTGGGATTGTACTCACAATTACTATGTCACCAAATTCACAAACCAATGCTTTAATCCACTAGAATTCTCTGTGGAGAATTTGAAACTTTAAACCTAACCTACCTGCCAGCTGATAAGTGCTGCTGCTGCTGCTGTTTTTTCTCACCAGACTCTACCTTACACATTTATAAGTCTACCTTTTGTCCATGCATTGAATAATGCTGAAACCTGGTATGATACCTTCGCTATGTATTTAGAGATTCTTAATAAAATCCAAAGGAGAATCTGCAATGTTATCAGTCCTGTTCTGGCATCTTCACTTCAGTCAATTTCCTACCACCATAACAGAGCTTCCCTGTGCTTTTTCTATGAAATATCTTTGTGGTAATTGTTCTGATGAGCTATCCACTTTGGTACCTCAGCTTTACAAATTTAAGTGCAGTACTAGTTTGACAGCTAGGTCTCATCATTTTACAGTTCAAATTGTCAAATGTAACCATAGGTTCTGTTAACTTGTGACTTATCAGGAATTGAACCTGAGACCTTCTCATAATAAATTGCTGGTTGGTTTAATTTAAATAAGACTGTTTCAGCCAATCAGAGGCAGGCTTGGGATTGCAGCAGGCTCTGCTTAAGACACACACAAATGTGTTCGGTTGTAAAAAAAAGTCATTTGCCTGGGGAAGTGCTAACAGTATGAGCTGTTGGATTAACTCTGTTTCAGTGCTCATTTCTGGAAAAAAAATGGCTTCAAAAATACATGCTCCACCTGTCTTGAACCCAGAAAAGTATGATTCCTGGAAGAAGGAAATGCAGTTCTGGGAGATAGCTACCAGTCTAGAAAAGACAAAAAGAGCTCCAACCATATTTTTGTCCTTGACTGGAAAAGCACTTGAGGCTATCCTTGAAATGGAAGTCTTCAACAAGGAGGATGGTATGATAACCCTATATGCAAAGCTGGATAATTGGTTCAGAGTTGATACAAACTTGGCTGCTTTAATGGCAAACACGGGTGTCTCCAACAGCTCCCAGACAAGATCTAATCTGATAAAAAGAGAAACTAATGTTGCTATTCCGGATAACAGTTACATCAAACCACAGGAGGAGGAAACATTTTTTGCCAATAAATTTGATAGCCGTCAAGTGTCTAAACCCAAAGAGAACAGAAAAAGTCAAGTAGGATATGGATACAGCATCAAATCTCCCAATCATAAAGGAAGAGTCAACCCACCTGGATGTGATGGTAGGCCCTCTAAATGTGCTATCTGTGGATCATTTAAGGTTTGGCAATGGTGGTGTTTTGCTATCTCTCTTTTATGTGGAACTGCCTTGTGTGCTTGATGGTAAAAATGTAAAAATAGGAGTTGCTGTGGCTGATTCAGACATGCCAATATTAAGCAAAGGAGCCTATCAAGGAAGCAGGTACTGTGTTGAATTTTTCCAAAGATGCTATAAAATTGTTTGGTACCATGCAGAAATTGTGCTGAAGAACTACTTATCAGTGTAAATAAAAAAAATAGAAAGGAAAAGTTGAAAATAGCTGAAAAATTACACTGCCAATTCAGCCATCCCAGTGGTTTCAAATTGGCTTCATTGGCAAGGAATGCTGGTATAAGAGTCAGGGAATTCCTTAAAATCCTGGAGGAGTTTCCATCAACATGTGATATTTGTTTAACTTACAAAAAGCAAAGCCAAGACCCATTGTCGGATTCTCATTAGCAACACCGTTCAATGAGCAGGTTGCAATTAAAGACATTCAAGGTCATAAGGTGCTCCATATGATCGATCATGGCACTAGGTATGGTGTTGTGGCTGAAATCCCTAACAAAGAAAGCTCTTCCATTATTAAATGCATTTTTAAATATTGGATTTCTTATTTTGGAACACCAAATTTTTTTCTGTCAGACAATAGAAGAGAGTTTGATAACCAAAAATTTCAAGACATGGCTCAAAATCTAAATGTGGTTGTAAGAACAACTGCTGCTCAGTCCCCCTGGAGTAATGGGTTATGTAAGCGCATCATAATGCTGTTCTAGGAGATTTTATGGTAATTAAGACATTGGCTGATGTTAAGTGTAATTTTGAGGTGGCTCTTGGTTGGGCCCTTAGTGCAAAGAATGCATTGCACAATGTGAATGGATACAGTCCAAATCAATTGGTGTTAAGTAGGAACCCAAACATTCCTACACTACTAAATAATAGACCAGCCGCTCTGGATGGGATATCCACAAGTGAGCTAGTTGCCAACAATCTAAATGAAATGCATGCTGCTAGAAGATCATTTGTTAAAAGTGAGTCTTCTGAAAAAATAAGAAGAGCCCTGTGACATCAAATACAATCAGCATTTCCACAGAAATATACCAATGGTGATCTAGTATATTTCAAGAGAAATGAATCAGAAAAATGGATGGGCCCAGGAAGAGTTATTGGATGGGAGTCTAAGCAGGTCCTAGTAAAACATGGAGGAACATATGTAAGGAGTAGATCCCTGTCGGCTGATGCACCACTCCAATCAGATTGAACAGCCAGTAGGTAACAGTGATTCAGACACTGTTGGAAATCCAGAGGTGGTACCTGGAAATGTTACAGACAGTCCAACTCAGGATGACATAGAGGAAGAATATCTAATGCTAGAAGAGTCTGGTAACAATGTAGATATTAGTCCCCTGACAAATGAAGTAATACCAGAAAGTCATGAAACCAGTAAAACAGGTGAATCTATCTAAACCAGGGTAAGTAGTGAATTGCCAAATGACTGAACAGACTGAACTGGATAACTTGAGAATAATCAGTAGAGCTGGAAAAGTCACTGGTTCCAATAAATATTTTATGAATGTCGTTCAAGAGGGCAATAGACCCTTTTGCCTTGATTTTGAAAATGCCATTTTTGTTATAAAATCTGAGGATTCAGTTAACTTCAGGTACCTTGGATTAGATGTTAATCAGGAAAAAAACAACATTGTTATTAGCCAGAACAAATATGTTCAAGGACTTCAGCTTATCCCTGTTCCTTATGTTGTTGGAGATGGAAGACTGAGACCAGGCCTGATCTCAGTTTTGATGTGAGTGAATTTCCATATTTTATAAAGAAGGGAAGATTTGATTGTATATGACAAGCCAACAAGAACATAAAAAAGGAGACTTCTCAGATTTGTATCCCAGCTCTTGGTGATCTTCAGAAACTGCAAATACTGGCATACAGTGATGCATCTTTTGCCAATTTAGAGGATGGTGGTTCGGGGGGGGGGGGGGTATATCATTTTCATTGTTGGAAGCAACAGCAAATACTTCCCTGTTCATTGGCAATCCAAGAGGATAAGGAGAGTTGCCATCCTCAAAGAAATGCTAGCTAAGAATGAAATAAGGGAAATCATATGGATTTCCCAAGAACTGTCAATTAACTGTCAGTGCTCATTTCACAGGTTCTATGCTAACAGTTTCTTCTCTCTCACTTCACACTTGTGGGACTCTACTTCCAACATCTTGCTTTCCAGCTAACTTTGATCTTCAAAAATTTAAATGCAATGTTAGTCATTATCTTCTATACTCTTAATTCCTATTCCTTTATTGTTCTTTGTCCTTAATGTTTTTCTTTTTAACATATTCTTTTACATTCAGTAATCCCTTGTATTTTAGTGGCTTTATTGCCTTGCTTAATGTGAAATGAGTAAAATATATATTGCTATCAAATCAACAGTATATATTAGCTTCATACCTTGTGATAATGACCAGATTACAAACACACACACACAAACGCGCGCACACACACACACACACACACACACACACACACACACACACACACACACACACAGAGAAGGTGTTAAAAATTTTCAGCCCAACCAAGACATATCTGGTCAGTCAAGCCAAGAACTTTTCTACACACCAGTTATATATATATATATATATATATATATATATATATATATATATTAGAGTGTGCAGATTATATTTTATATCATAAAGAAATAATTTATACAAAAAATTAAATAGCAATGTTAATGTCACTGTTAGCAAAGTGATTTCACCATTAATCACATTAACATTCCTATTTAATTCTTTGTATAAATTGTTTCTTTATATTTATATATATATATATATATATATATATATATATATACACCTGATGATTGACTAAAGTAAAAAAATTCACATTAACTAAAACTTACAAAGTTCAAAGTACAGATGAATCACAAAATTTAGTTTCATTATCACCTAGTTTTAACATTTGGGACATTTTAATGAGTATGCCTTTATTGTTTGTATTCAATCTAGTGATCTAATGTTCCTCTGATTCTGTTACTTTATCAAGTCACTTATGAACAGAGTAGGTTGCTCATTTTGTTGCCACACCCATTACTCGTTCCTTATCTTGTCTAAATATTATCTCAGTTCAAAAATGGATTAAATAAACAGCTGACTAATCACTGTTATGATAAACACTCCCATCTTATTGAAGTTGTTAAATGTTTGTATTTTTCTATTAGTTCCCACCAAAGCCAAAAAGATTGAATTTCATTATGGTGAAGCTTTTCCATTAGTCACAGCAAAAAAATGCTAAACCCTGGGGAGAGGGATTAATGAAATAAAATGAACATATAAATTTCTGCTAGTTATGAAAATTTAATTTGGATTACGACTAACATAATATCCAAAATGCTATGTCCAATATTAAGTTTTTCCTTATTTCTACCTCTTGGCAACATTAGCCTCCTCTTCAGGCAAATCTCCAAAAATCTGACAGCTTGACTGATCTAAATTACAACTAAAATGATATAAAAGACTGACCGTTTGGGGAAAGGCTGAAATATTTTGATTCTCCAAAATCAAATTTCTGTGAAAATGTAAACCCAAACTAACACCACAAAATTGAGCTTTCTAGAAAAAAGAAATGCAACTTTTTTCCTCTTTTTAGCCTTTTGTAATTTAAAATTATGAACAATGTTTTAATTGGAGATTAAAAAAAAAAGAAATAAAATAAAATCAGCATTTTAGTCTCGTTCAAAACTCATATGTTTAAACCATAAAAGAATTTCATAAGTGAATTTTTTTTAAGTGACTACTTTCAACTAGTAAAGAACTTACAGCTAACTGGTTATAATAGCATAACGTCGAAGGCTTCCTTCCAAAGTGTTTAATGATTGTAGTGTAAATAAGAGGGAAAATAAAGTGATTAAACCCTAAAAGGTGTTTTATGAAAATATTTTTTACACTTCTGTTATATATATTTTCACACTTCTGTTATATTTTCACACTTCTTTTATATATATATAATGTATAATGTATATATATATATATATATATATATATATATATATATAATGTATAATGTATATATATATATATATATAATGTATAATGTATATATATATATAAATGTATATATATATATAATGTATAATGTATATATACATATATATATATATATATATATATATATATATATATATATATAATGTGTATATATATATGTGTGTGTGTGTGTGTGTGTGTGTATGTATGTATGTCACATCCAGTTGTTCAGCAACATACCAGTGTTTTTCATTTCTAACAAAAATTTTTTAGGCAAGGAAATAAGACAAGTTACATGACCATAACAACATTATATATAGAGAGAAAGCCATCATGGCTCTCTGTGGGCTCTATTAACCCCCCCCCCCGGAGAGGTCTACCTGGAATGCTGGGAGGAGAATATTTTGGTGTGGAATGGACACTGTTGTGGTGGCTGCTCCATGCTGAAGCCTCTCCTCTCCCTCCCTTGACTGGCTATGATCAGTTAAGACCAGAAATAGAACATACAAGGGTTACAGGCGACCATGTTATCATGACAGTACCCAGCACCTCCCTGATCGGAAGGGTTGGCTGAAGGAAGTAGAAATGACTTCCACCTTTCAATGATGAGGTCCTCCTTCATGTTTTTTGTCCATATTTGCTTTCTTTTCTTCTTTTCACCTCTTCCTTCTTAAAAAGATGCAGTTACTACCTTTCCCTTTCTCTGCTTACCTTCTCTCTCTCTTGGGAAGATACGACAAATCTGCTTTTCCTTTCTTTGCCATTGCTCCAAATTTGACGGTCAAGCATATCCCATTCATTTCTGTTGAGCAACCCAGTCCTCTGCTTTGTTTGAATTTGTTCTTGTTGCTTTAATTTATTCATTGTTTTTGCATGTTAATTCTCTTAACATTTGTTTGCAGAAATGCCATCATGATGGCCTATGCTATCATGTTTGGTTACTTAGCAACCACTCCACATTTTTGGCACCTTTTTCATCGACATATTGAATTCTACTTACCATCACTGCATCTTAATTTGGTTTCCTGCCAATTTCTGGATTTACATAACGACATGCCATGTGTGTCATTTTCTTCATTCAGCACGCTGCCATTTTTGGATTTGACTTACCAGTCCCAAATTACTTTATTCAAGTGATTTCTTTTAACTTATCCTTTCATCAAGGACCATAACACATGAACATTTCCAAAGACTTGCATGTGGTTACCATGCTCCTTTTTCTTGGACTACTAATCTAACCACATTTGCATATCTACACACTCAAACTTTGGAACATTTTTATGGGTTTTTAATATTTTACATATTTGTAATTAAGTTGTTGGTTGTTTGCCAATAATAAAATTTTGGCCTTTTTATTAAGAACTCTGCCTTTGTTATAACTCAGTTTTTGCTGTCAATATTTTCCTGTAAATTCTTTATATTAAGATTCCTTTAAAATAGCAACTCATGTAGGCCACTGCATATATATATATATATATATATATATATATATATATATATAAATTCAAATTTGCGTTTTTTATTTATTTGATATGTAAAATTGTAAATTCAAACTAAGATTCAGTGTGATTATATAGCGTTTATTAAAGAGGATTTACTAAAGTCAATTTTTGTGGATTCTTATTTGCATAGAAGTTCACGATTTTATCGTCTAACTGAATGTCTTTGTGACCATACAAAAGAACAAGCACGTTAAATCTGTCTTCACTCATTATAGCTTACCTTATCTATTTTGCAACAAAAAATATTTTCTCAGAAATTTTAACAGAAGCATGCACCCTCTTTGCCCCCACACCCAGGAATCGGCCCCTGAATATTCATAGCTATGATCTGTGTATGATCAATGGAATAATATCTTCTATAAATCTTTAAAGACAACTACTAATTTGTGTAGATGTATTAGATATGTCTATGAATTTTTTACAATGTCATGTAAATCTTAGATTCTAACCAGTAACTTTTCTATGAAAGTGTTACATTCAAATTTATTGAGATATTTTATTAGAAATTGGCTAATTATTTTGCTTTTTATAATTGTGATTATGTGATCACAAGAGTAAGATTAATTTGTTCTTTCTTAACAGAAAAAATAAGTATTATACTTTAATTTTGATGAAATGGTAGAGGAAAGTTACATCAATGAAACAGATTCAAAGAAAATGTTTTTTTCAATTCTCTTTTTCTGCTAAAGGTCTAACAAAAAGATCTTAAAGTTAACTATTGTTCCAAAACAAGTAATTCTATCCAGACTATCCTTTTACATTAAGGATAAGTTAAACCAGTGAGCAATATGTCTAAACTTCTAAACATGATCAAAATTATTATCAAAGACCTACAAGATTATGATAACCTCTGCATTACAAATGTAGCTATTATTATTTTTTTACTCACCTTCTTTTCATCTTGTTTCTTTTTATCTCTTTTTAGATTCAATACTCCAACAAAATAAAATGTGAAGTAGGAATAAAAAAGGTAATGAGACTTGAACTCACATCTCCTATCCCAAGAGCCCATCTTTCATGGATGATGCCTTAACTAATTCAGCCACAAAAACCTATATTTCAATAGGGCACAAGTCTAGTCATTTTTTTATATCTTTGCTCTTAAAATCTTCATGCCATACTTTTTACTTTTTTATTTTAAATTACTGGAATTCTGACATTAGGCTTTTCTTCATCTTATTGTTGTATTTTAATACAACTTTATGGGAGGTACTGAAAGATTCTTCACCCAATCCATTTCCATAAATCTAAATAAATAATCAAACCTCATAATCATTTTTTAAATTCCTTCTTGGTTAGGCTGAGAACTCTTCAGCACACCCTCATATCTTATTTCCTAGCATCAAAGGAACAAAATTTTTTTCTAAAAATTACCTATCTATATATGATCTGAAAATGAAATATAATGGCCAAGAGGTTCTTTATAATGAATTGTCGTATAAAGCAGCAGCATTGCTCCAAAAGTATATTGCCTAAACACTGTAATATTACTGGAATTCTATAACCAGAGAATATGATCTGCTTTATCCAGCCTCCTTATTGGTTTATCTTTATCCTGTGGCAGATCTAGATAACTAAGAGAAGGGAACTCCATGAGAAAATCTACAGCATCCACTACCTCCATCATCTCGCATGCTGGACCATACAAGTAAACATTGGGTCGAATGGGCAGGGGCAGTCATACATACACTGCACCCAAATTTAAAAATAAATAAATAAAATATCTCAGTATATAATCCTAAAAGATTCTCTAAGTGACAAAGAGTTGATCTTGCAAAAACAGACAATCCTCTCATTATTTGTCTCTTTTATCAGGTGTTATCAGCTAAAGGCAGTCTCACAACATATGTGAAATGATTTTTCAAATATTCATCTACAAAGACAAACCACAATTAAGAATATCAAAAAAAGCATTATTTTTTCCTATAATGTTACAATATATTTGTTCAAATATCTTATAAGTTTCCAATTTAAAAACAATATTTAAATTTTTTCAAGAAACTTTTATTTAGATGGAAAATTATCATATTATTAGAAATGTCTTTCTCTTTGGGTAATTTAGATCAAAGTATGTTTTCTGTTAAAAATATTTTAATGTAGAAGTACACAAATATACAGACACAACAATATGAAAAAGAATTTTTATTTCTCACTGTAAAAAAATAGTGCACTATAACCTTAAGAAATGCAATAAGAAAATACCAAATAAAAAAGCAGAAAGAACATACAAAATGCAAACAAAGTAATGTTAAAGTGAATGTGTGCACATATGTATTATTAGTATGTAATTTTGAGTTTTAAGCACAGGAATTGTTAATATACTTTCATTTATTTGAGCTATTTTTCTCATCTTTCATTGTTATAGATATCTTGTACTGACCATGATGAGATTCGAACATGAGTTTCATGGTTGGAAAGCAAATGTTCTAACCATTCAGCTTTGCATCATATATCGCATATATATACAGAAGAGGGAGAGAGAGAAAAGTAAGCTTTTTTTAAATTTGTATCTATATTTTAATGTACTAACATTGCGAAGAACAATGCACAATATAAGAAACAAAGGTGATAAATCTTAAGTCATCTCTAACACAAAGGATTCCATTCTTACTAAAAAAATGATTCTCTTATGGCCATTGATAAAACTTTAAACATCATATACATTTCTTATAGTAATTTATTTAAAAAATGTTACATTCAAGAAACAAAAATATCCTAAAAAGATCTTATAATAAACACTGCACTACAACCCAAATTCTCTTTTAATTGTTGTTATTGTAACATGCTGTAACTTTCTTTAATTTACTTTTATTGTCCCATATAAAACAAAATAAATAAAATTTATGGTCCTATATAAAACAAAATATATTTTAAACTATAACATCTTGTATATTCACAGTTGATAAATGTCTTACATGTAAATTATCCTATCTTTTATATTATTAAATAAGGAAATTTCCCTACATAATAAAATCTCATATTTCTCTTTCTAATGAAGGTTGTTGTTTTAACAACTTTTTTTAACCTGTCAGTTTTATTCACATTAAATATTGGGATTATTATGAGGATGTTTATTTTTAGATTTTTCCTAAATTTTTTTCTATCTGTAATACAGATGTTTCTCTTGAACAAAAAAGCATACAGTACTGGTTTACAAGCTTTTATGGCTAATCTGAAACAGCTTTAATAGTTTAAGGCAAAATTTCCAAACATAACATCAGAAACAGGTGCTTCCACCATTGGTGCTGACTTTTTACTTCATACTCTTCACCAGTCACAGGATATGTCTTGTATGGAATTCCACAATTCAACCATAGTTCTAAGAACTGTTTGGATAATGTATAAACACATTATCTTAACTGGTTCCATAAATATTTTAGTGGTTGAGATCTGTTATCATGGCATCATCCTCTTGGACATCCCTGGTAAACAACCAAAAAAATTATTTCACTCTCATAAACAATATATCAGTAGAAGTGTTTGAAATAACTAGTGACTCAAAGGATTACAATTCTCAAAGCCCATGAATGTTGGGTACAACAGACACTGGCTAATTACCCAGAAGCAGCAACCATCCTACACAATAAACATTTTCATACAACAACTGGAGATTCTGACTAAAAAAATATGACTTTCAAACCATAAATGCCAAAGAAAACAAAAAACAGTATATGCGAGATGCATTCATCAATGGCATCACCTCCACATAAATCCAACAGTGACTACTTGAAAAATCCTCACTGACTCTTAAAGAAACATGCAAAATGGTCAGATCACTGGAACAATCAGAAAAACAATCTGCATTCTATGAACAAAGGAATACAATTATCATCCCCATAATTTCTTCAGAGGAAAATGACAGTGTAACCAGCATACAAAAAGATACTAAGCCTAAGGAGATTTGCTTCTTCTGCAGAAACCCACATCATCTGATTACCTTAACCAAGTGTAATATAAATGGAAACATTGTCAATGCCATGGTAGATTCTAGTAGTGGGGAAACTTTTATCAACAAAAGTATGACAAAAACTTAAACCTTTCTGTCGTGTCAAAACAAAAGACAATAGCCCTGGAAGACTCTAACCAACATGTGTAGTGGACCTAAAAAACGTTTTTTTCCTCCACTCATTTTCTTCACCATGAGCATTTATCTCAAGTAGGTGCAAACTTTAGCTTACAAATATGTCCGCAACCTTTGTCATCGACAGCCATTATAAACATATAAATAGTGCAGGAATTTTTAGTTCAGGAAGGAGAAATCCACCAGCTACTGAACTTCATATTGGCAGATGAAGGAAAACAGTCACTCATCCCTTTTTTCCACTCCTCCAACAACCATGGCCAAAGAACAAACTCACTGATTCATGACATCACCATGGTAATCAGGTCAAGAACTGGGAACAACCCATATTAGCAACACCAGATAAGTACTGTTTCACTGACACTTCTTTCTACTTACTATCTCACAAATGTAATTAAGAGAAAAGACATTTCAAACAACTGTGAAAACCACTTTTACCTATATGTTCAAACACTAATACCATACACAACTGAATCACATACAGTCAATATATACTGTCACTTTTGAATAAAAAATTTCTGCCCTCACTCACATTTTGCAAGATCTTCAAGAATTAAATCTTCAATTATGTTACCCTGGAATTACACACCTCTTTCACTTTACCAGAACCTGAAATCTCTTTCTCCTTAGATCAAATAAAGAGTGTAACCAACTTCTGCACATCCTGCCAAAATTCATAACCAGTGGCACAGGCACACTTATAAAAGCTATACTACAATTTCAACGACTAAATATTGATTTCAAAGGACCCTTACCATCATCTATACATGGTAACAAATATCTACTTACTGTAATTTATGAATTCACTCATTTTCCATTTGCCTTTCCCTGTAAAGGTATGACAAGCTAAACTATCGCCCACAGATGAACCAACTATTTTCAATTTTTGGTATGCTCAATATGATCCACACTGATAGAGCTGCTGACTTCCTCTCAGATGAAAGTAAGAACTACTTGCATGAAAAAGGCATCGCCACATCAAAAACAAGTAGTACCACCCTGAAGGTAATGGACAAGTAGAGAAACTAAATGACACCCTATGGAAGACTATTCAGGTAACTTTACATTCTCATAACATGAAACCCTCCTATTGGGAAAACATTCTACTTGATTCACTCCACTCAATTAGATCCTTACTCTATACAGCAAATAATGTAACCCCTCATGACAGGCTATTCAAATATAGCTGTAAATCCACATTCAGGACCTCAATTTCTACTTGGGCAAAACCAGGACCTATATCTGTCAGGAACCATCCAAAGTCAAGTCAACACAACCCTCCTGTGACCCCTGCTACACTTCTGGAAATCTATCTCATGTACATCTACCTTCCGGCATCGAAACTACAGTTAATATGCAGGATATAGATCTTAAATCTTCTGATGGAGAGGACACTTGTACAAATGACATCCCTACAAACCCTGTAGATGCACACGAATCACCTAGTTGTAAGTCCTGAGAGCCCTACCTGTGAAAATGGAAGGACTCTACATCCTGAACATAAAGAAACCAATGCTCCCAAAGCTGAAGAAGATAAACCCAGCAAATCTGTGGGAAAGTCATCTAGAATACAATGAATTCAAAGACTTTATAACTGAATAGAAGATTAATAATTCCCACATCTCCTTTTAATACTTCTTGAAGGGGAAAATGTTGTAAATTAAATTATCACCTCCCCTTTAGATCATTCCTTCCCTTGTATGATACTATACTGTATTGCAAAGAGACACCTAATTGTTCCCCCTTAGGTGAGAGACTCCTGAAAAGACCTCCATGTTTGTTTGCACCTAACATGTGTTTAGTATTAAAACCTATACTAACGGCCTTCTAGTCTCACATTCAATCAAAAATGGTGAAATTAATTGCATGATGTGAGACGGTTAGTTCTCAGACATATTTGGAGGTGTATGGCAGTTGCATGGCAGTTGCATGGCAGTTGCATGGCAGTTACATGGCAGTTGCATGGCAATGGTGTATGGCATTTGCATGGCAGTTGCATGGCAATGGTGCAGGGCAGTTGCATGGCAATGGTGCAGGCCACATGTCTTTGTTTGTTGTTCCTTGAGTTTGTGACAATACATTGTGACCCCTAAAGTAAGGACTAATGTTCATTTATGGCTACCACTATGATCTTCTCCTGCACCTATGTAGAAGCTTCAGTGGGAGACAGTCTGTCCAAAATGTATTATTCACATATATGAGACTCAGCATGCCAGCTATTACCTTTGATGCATTGATAAGATTCAATCATTAATTTACATATTCATGGGTGTCTTGGCATGGGTTTGTCAAGCTAATCTAATTGGCCATTACTAGTGAGTATTGAAATCAGTCCTGACTAGCACCACCAAAAAAAAATTAACATTAAATAACCCAACAAGGTTTTACATATTGTAAAATGAACTATCTAAAGATTATCTTTGTTTTGTAAATCACATGGCCAGTCTGCCACTGACCAAGTTCAGACAATGAAATTCCCTAAAACTATTTTTCCACTAGTGAATATGGCTTTATGTAAACAAACAGACCCACACAGCTTATTGGTTTTCTTAACCAAATTTAAAAAATAAAAAACATTTCTCCAAAATTAATCTGCCAAGGAAACCACAATAATCCAATGGATAAATCCTTATGTAAACAACTTGTTTTTTTTAGAGATAATTCTTGATATTTACTGAATTTCACTTGTCATCATTTTCATCCAACTTGGTAAGTGTAGTGGATGAGTACTGAACTGTACCCAGTTATCTCCAATACTCAGGTTCAATTCCCCTCACCCCACCTAATTTAGTGTAATGATTAACTTCCTTAATTAGTTCTTTTTCCACATTTTATTCCAACAATTATTAAACACAACCAAACCTTTTATTACAGTTCTCTCTAGTTCTGTACACTAAAGCTAGGTCTTTTGTCATTTAATTCTATTCATCAACCCCTGTCGAGCCGTCTTGGGGTTCTACTCATACTGCTAGGGTGTGACACTACTCAATTTATCACAAAAGACATAGGATATGCCCCAGTAGAGTCACACTACTTCAGAAACAATTTTCTTGGATATAATATAAATTCAAAACCATTAATTACATTTATCAGTGGCCTGACAAATAAAATGTCACAAGATTCATATTAATAAGACATGCTACTACACAACATTACATACCTGAAGACTTTTCCTATAAGAAATTTAAGCTACTTGAGTGTATATGTATCAACTGCTTTTCTGAGAGAAAACAGACATTGTGTTGGACTCTTGCTTAAACTTTTGAATTTCAAAAGTATTTTTGATACATTTTGATTTGTGGGGAAAATAACCACATTTGTTTTTCATTCAGAACAAATCAAAAGGTTTCCCTCCAAATTCCAAGAAGTGAATCTTGAGCCTATCTGGGTGAATAAAAGGAAAACCAGGAATTGAATTCATGGAATCAACAGGAGGCTTCCTCTTCTTCTTCCCAAATTCTCTGCCTCTGGGCAGAGAAGAATCCAGATGAGGCTATGCCAAAGGGCATAGTCTCATTTGGGGAAGTAGACAAACTCAACCCCCATGTATACTGGGTCTACAGACAATTTTTGCCTGAGCCTATGGGCTCAGAATGCCGCACGTTAAAAATTGGCCTTGTGTTACATCTTGCCTTATAGGGAGGTTGGTAAATAGAGTCGATGAACAGCTGCTGCATGAACCCAGGTTGGCCCGGTCAAGGAAGAAAAACAACACAGAAGAAATTTGACAACCACCAAACAAGAATTAAAAGGAACATCAAAGTCATTCCCACATCAAAAAAAATTCTTCAGTCCATGTGATAGTTCTTTCTTGACTGCTACCACAAACTCTGCTTTGAAAATTGTACCTATGCTTTGAAAACTATTCAGGGAAGTATTTTCCCCTTTATTCATTTTATTTTTATGTTGTTTACCTTTCCTGAGGACCTTATGTAGCATTAGAATTTTTATTGTAAAAGAGGCATAATTCATTTGCATTGATTATTTTTACACACGTTATTGGCCATCATTTGGTACACAAAGCATTTAATTTGTGTAATTATTTCATTTTTGTTTGTTAACAATAAATTTATCATCTGTTTTTTAAATTCAGCTTGTGTCATCTGTTTTTGTTGTGTGCCCTTATAAATTAAATGTTACCTCAAACGTTTGTTTGAAGTATTTTTTTGTATGTTTTTTTTGTTGTGTGCCCTTATAAATTAACTGTTACCTCAAACGTTTGTTTGAAGTATTTTTTGTAGGTTTTTTTTTTTTACCAAATAAAAAATCCTTTAATACAACAGCAATAAATATATTTTTATATGCAATGGTAGCAACTTTTTGACTGCTCAGATGAAATTATATTGAACTATATAAAATGTTACACAAACTAGACAATTTTTATACCATTCAAAAACAAAATGCAACAGATACTACTATCGTTGAAAGATCTGAACCCAGTTATTTAGAGAAACAAATATAAATTGAAAATAAGCAACACTTGCAAGCTAAACAAGGTAAAAATTGAACGATTATGTAAAAAAAAATGTTCTGACAAAAATCACCTCCCTTCCTAAAAGAACACATAAGCATGATAAACAGGACAGGACAGAGAGTGAGGTCGCTTCAGGATAAAAGACAAAAGAAAATGGAGGTCTAAGTAGACATGTTGTCCTTAAAAATGGGCACAAACTGTCCAAGTGACTTAATTTTCACACCTCTAGCCAGAATGTAATGTGATACATTTGTTACTCCTAGATATGTGCATAAATTATAGCTGTCAAATATCAACAACCAAGTTTTCTAACACTACATTTATACTGTAAAAATAAATTGAATTGGAAAGTTTTAATTTAGGGAAAATATCCTAAAAAAGTATTGTTAATTAATGAACAGCAATTGAAATTAGTAATATTAAATTGTCATGAGTGTGTAGCGGAACAGGCCCAGTGTATGATAGAGTGTGATGGTTTAGCCATATTTGTTGTGCGTGTGTGAAGGGCTGTTCGCCACAATTATTTTTATTTTGTCTAGGAAAGGTGTGGAAAGGATTATGCCATTATGCTGGAGGTCGCTATCCAATGTGGTGGAACAGTGCAAATTATATTTGACGTGAATAGCAATGGTAAAATACAAAACAGAACGTAGAGTAGAAAACATAACAATTGAATTTATTAAGTATTGAATATACATGCATGTGATTTGAACTGAAAAGTGAGACTGAGTTACGTCTCTTTGATTAGGTAATATTGGTACTGAGACTCATAATGAATAAGTTGATTATTAAAATGCAGTTTAGAAGATTGAGTATGTTTTGAATTGTGTATTATGCAAGTTGGTGGAATTATACTTGCATGAATTGTTGTAAAGTTCTTTTACATCTGACTGCATTAGTCAAGACGGGAGTTCTTTAAGAGTCACATTTTGGCAGTGGTGTTGAGACGTAGAGAAGTTAGGTTCAGGAGTCCGCGTGTCGAAACAGACAGAGCTACGAAACAGAGAGGGCGAGAATCACACGTGTTGGGTTTTTATATCTTTGCTGAATCACGTGTGTGGCTCGAAACCGAGTTGGCGCCTAGATAGATCTTGCGTGTTGGAGCAATCTGATTGGTTGAAACTGACCAATCAGCAAGCTAGATTGAAGGTGATTAACCAATGAATGCTTGTTGATTAGTTTTTGTACATGATGTTGGTAAAATCGTAAGAGTGCATTTCCTAGCGGAGGGTAAACTGGCTGTCGTGGAAGATTCCACAAGTGTGGTTCTGACACTTCTCAACAAATGTTAAGAAAAACTAATATGCCAATAGGCACTGTGAGTTAAGGTAATAGAATTATAAGAAAAATAATATCTGAACACAAGTCCTCATTACTAGTGAACTGAAAACTTAAATTTCAGTTAACCCTTGATGAATAAAAAATACATTGTTCTGATTCCAACTAAAGAAATAAAATATTTAAGGAGACAATATGAGATTTTAATAAGATTTTAACTATGTACCACCAAAATGGATCTTTTTTTCCCCCAAAAATGTAACCAAAAACTGTTTTAAAATATTTGTCAAAAATCAAACAAAATTTTCAGTACTTATTCATTTATGAATGAATTGTATATTGAATAGGTTATTTTATTAGAAAACTTTGTGGAAATATTTCTGTGGGGTGTTTCACCCATTTTTTTAAATATTTCATGTGTACTTTTTAATTTGGGGGTGTTCATGAAATGTTTTTACAGTTATATAAATAAACATCCCTAAAGATGTTATTTCAGTAAAAAAAAAAAAATTATGCCATATCAAGTGTGTACAGAAAATTCATCCCAAATTTTATCAAAAATAATTCCATAAAACTCAAAAAAATATTTTTTTGCAAATTAGTGCTAGCATAATTTAATAAAACATTTTTCTTTCAGAATGAACAGAAAAATAAATCTACACTTAATATTTATTTTACAAAAACATTACTTGAAATTCATCCCATTGCTGTTTGTTACAAAAGTTTCTTTTATTAAATAAAGATATCTAAAGTTTAATGTCATTTTCAAGTGTGAACCTTTTTTAAAAGAATTTTTTTTTCCTTTTAGCAACTATTAGATTATGTATGGATGTACAAAAGGGAAATAATTCTAATTTCTCACCATTCTTTGACCACTCTACTAAGTTTCATAAAAGCATATAGAATAAAAACTATTGGTTATAAAGGATTATAATAATTTTCTGAAAAAAATAAAAATAAAACATCAATTGTGAATCATTAAGAAAGAACTCAATATGAACTCAATCAATTAACATCATCAATTCAATAATCCTTTACCAGTTTTGCTCATTTTTTTTTCAGAATAAGTAAAAAAAATCACATTGAGTGCAATTACATATTTTATGGCATGAAATATGTAATAATAAAATAATCAAAGCACTGAATTAAACTTAAAAGAATCATTTTACTAAAAAAAAAAAATAACTATTTATGTATAAAAAAATAAAATTATTCATTGTACTAAGTTTAATAAACACATAAAGAATAAAAACTTATATTCTTAAATTATTAGTTTGGGTTATATAAGGTTAAAGATAATTAATTTTTAAACATAGATACTAATTTCTTGATTATTGCACTACTAGTGTACCGTATATATATTTAATTTTTCCCGCACTTTTTAAGTCAGGTGTTTAATTATAGTTTTTGTTTTAAACCTCTGACCCCACAGGCTACTTTGCATAAATAAATATTATTTTTGTTAAGTTTTAAGTAAAAAGTAAACATTGCTTTTACAAAATCCAGTTAATTAATCCTTAAATTTACTAAATTGCTTCGAAATATTTATAGGACAAATATTGGATTTTTAAGATTTTTAAATTTGTTATTTACATTTTCGTCTATAATGGCGGTTCGCGATGAGTGACAAGACAAGTGAACGTGCCAATATTTTAAAATCACCTAAAAAAAAACTAATTACATACGGAAATTAATTTTTCTTTTCATGCGGGTTTACCGTTAGCTTTAATTTAGGCTATCTTTCAAATAAAAGCTAAATTTAACTTTGATGAAGATATCTAAATTATTTTAAAATGCGTTTTTGTGGGGTTTTTTTAAAAGTCCGTATCGGTACCTATCGTTTTTTTTGTTTTTTTTTATGAATAAAAAAACGTAATATGCGCGATAAATACAAGAGAAAATTAAAAAATAATGTAAAAATCAAACATTAGGCAAAATTGCTTTTAATGCAGATGCAGAATAAGAGCATTTTCAATACAATTCCTTAGGGAGAAACAAAAAAACGAAGTCAAATTTAAGGTAAGAACCTTAAGTTAGATTTGATTCGTTTGGTTCTTCTTAGTTACAAATTAAGTAGGTTTATGTGTGTGAGTGTGAAGATACAAAAAAGGTTTCATATGGAAAGAATTGAAAAAATTGATTGGCTTGAATAGCGCTGAGACTTTGACTTGCAATAGAGAAAACCGGCCGGTTAGATGTGACGTCATGTTGCCAATAGCAATGTTAGTTAAAAAAACACAACAAAAAAAACAAGATAGTTTGACAGAAAAAATAAAGAAGAACAAGTTGAAAATGAAAGATGAAGTATAATCGGATGTTTCTCAGTAATATATAAATTATTCAGTTTAAATTTTTGTACCTGGACTCACATCCGCATGAAAACATTCACGTTAGAAATTTGATTTAAAAAATGATACCTGTGTGTCATTATTTTTTTGTTATAAATTCAACAAATTCAATTCATTATTAACTAACACAGATCAGCATAAATTTGGTTGGAGTGATCATCAAACTTTACTTGATTTTATTTTTCTTATCTTTATTTAAAAAATAAAAAGTAAAACTAAAAGGGTCGCGCGCTGGAAATGTAAATAAAACTTTGGTTGGGTAAAAAAATATGAATTTAAAAAAAAGACAAAAAACACTAAAAAAAAAGAAAAGGTGTAGTAAAGGAGGATTTTAAATTAATAAATGTAAGTTAATTTCTATTATTTTTCCAGTTATTTAATGTTATGTTAATAAACTAAGGTTACTTTTCCCCCCAGAGTACAATGTTCTTCTCTTTTTGTGCCATTTTTGTAGAATTTTGATTATAAACAATAAATAATTTAAGGAAGGGTAAAAAAAAATGATTTAAAAATTTATATCGAGATGAGGAATAAAATAAAATGCAATTTACAAGAAAAATTTATAAAAGTTTAAAGTAAACATAAAAATGTTAAGTCGTGCTACGTTCCTTTTTTAATTCTTTTCAAGATTTGATCAGCTTTTCTTTTTTCCTCTTGTATTTCTTTTTGGTTGATTGTTGACAACAACAAAAAAGCCTGACCCAAATACAAAAAAATATCTCCAGCTGTCGCGACAAAAACAATCGATGATCTATTCACATTATTTTGTTACAAAGATACTAGTATTAATTTATCTAAGTTAATATATACTTTCATATAATATCTTACAATTAAAATGCGAAATTTAAATAACAGCAAATTAATTTTCCATAATTTTAGGGAAAATTTTGCCATGAAACTTAACTTGATTTTGTCATCAGCGTTCTCTCCCTTGAACAACTGTTACGTTGCCTTTGTTATTGTTGACGTTGATTCTACAAGGCCGAGTGGTTGCATGCGGTCGCTAATATTTACATGAAATTCTCATAGTTATTTCATCAAATGAAACCCAAATAGAATAAAGTTTAGTAAACTACAATTATGGCAACCTGTTTGCTCAAAGATGAACTCCCGACTGATTATGTAAAAACTGAAATTTTCAATACTACTTGGATTCATCCGTCTTGCTACTCGGGTCTAGCTTATATTGGTAATGGTGCTTATAGTCATGTCTGTTCAGCAAATCGTGAAGGTATAGAAAGAAAAGTGGCTATCAAAAAACTCATCCGCCCTTTTTTGTCCGCTGGCGAAGCAAAACGTACCTACCGAGAGGTTTGTTTCTTGAAACATTTCCATCACAGAAATGTTGTTGATCTACTTGATATATTCACGCCGGCCTGGACTAAAATGGATTTTGATGATCTCTACGTTGTTTCAACTTTTTATTCCAAAGATCTAAAAACCCTTCTGAAAGAGGAGAAGCTCGTCGAAAGCCGTATAAAATCGATGGTTTATCAGATTATGCGTGGTACGCAGTATATCCATTCGGCTGGAGTAATCCATCGGGATTTAAAACCTGGGAATATAGGTGTTACAGTCGATGACAGGATTAAGATTCTGGATTTCGGGCTTGCCCGAGCGATTGGGCCTGAAATGACAGGCTATGTACAAACTCGATGGTATCGGGCCCCGGAGGTTATCCTTAATTGGATGAATTACAACCAAACAGCTGATGTCTGGTCAGTGGCTTGCATAATGGGCGAAATGTACAAAGGACAACCGTTAATCGCCGGTAGCAGTTTCACGGACCAAATACTGAAAATTCTTAGTTTGGTAGGATCGCCTAGTGACAGTATGCTGGAAAAATTTACGTGCTCTGATATCGTTGAATGTCTAAAAGGCTTCGAAAAATATGAAAAGCAGAATTATACAAAATTTTTCAACACAGATAATGTCCAAGCGCTTGACCTCTTGGATCGAATGTTAAAACTAGATGTGGATGTCCGCATCACGGTAAATGAAGCCCTCAAACATTCGTTTTTTAGGGATATCTATAAAGAAAACGATGAGGTCAAGGCTGCCCCTTTTAAAAACATGTTTGAAAATATGGAATTGAATACCAATGAATGGAAATGTCTCGTTTTGGAAGAAATACGTCGCTTTAAAAGTGAAACCACTACAGAAAAACACTTTTAGTTTTAAAAAGCACACAAAGCAGATTTTTTTTATTTTTTTATTTTGATGCAATTTATTTCCTGTTTTGTGTGTAAAGTGTTCACTTTTTTGCTAGAAAAGAAGAAAAAGAAAAATATTTTCTGTTGGTTTGCCTCCTAAAAAAACATTGACAAGAGCAGCAAATGGCTATTGTAAGTTGCTTGAATTAAATTGCTTTCCTTCTTTTTCGTACAGATGTTTCATCAACATAATGAAAAAAGTCGTGAATGTTAGGTTGTCGAATATTGTAAAAAATTGTCTTTTTTATTTTTACCATCTGACAAAAATGTTTATTTCTTTCTTATCAAATTTTATTCTACGTATATCAAAGGGACATTTATTTATTTTGTTTTTAGGAACTCAATGTCAGTTAACTAACAACACTCGCACTGCAAATCTGTTTTAAAAATAAATTCATAAATTTGGTTTTGTTAGAAAGCAAAATGAAAACGCTCTCTACTGCAACATTTTGTAAAATTAGTGATTCAATGAATCCATGTAAAGAAATGTCAGTTATTTATGACACTTGTAATGACTACGAGTTGTGTTTTAGAATCAACTGTAAGCATCACCAAATTTAATAAAATTTGAACCGGAAAGCACTTTCAAAAGGTAAAACGTGAATGACTTAGAGAAAGTAAAACAAGTGAATTTTGCAAAGCAGTTAAAAACTTCTTAAGCACGTCAAATGCATTCAAATGACAGTTTTCAAAGTCAATAATTTTAGAAAGCTTGTAAAATTTAAAAAGAAACAAAAATTTAGTCAGAGTTAGGAAAATTTCGATAAAACTTGTAACCAGACTTGCATGTCAAAAATGTGTAGGACCATAAGAAGTTATTTGTTGGAGATATCCCTTTTTGTTCCCTCTCTTTCAAAATAGCCAAACCTGGTACTGGCTTTCACACACAACATGCAGTTCTTGTTAAACGAAGAGCAATTTACCAACTACCTAACAAAAACTTACACCAGTTCTTACTCACAAAAACATTATTACTTCTATGTTTTTTTTTTTTAGGTATTCCTCCTTCACAATTTATTTTAATAAAAATTTAAAGTCTTAACAAACAAAAACTTTAAAAAAATTGTCTGTGATGCATGCATGTTTATTATGAAACTACAATGTTTTTGTTTTCATTGCCATCAGTTGTCACATCTGAAAAGTGATACATGAAAAATTCAAGTTACTTTCCTTGAGTCAAGGCAACCAAAAAAATCCCAGACTTTCAATTAAAAAAAATATTAAGGTCTAAGAACAAACTAAAAAAATAGATCTCAATCTTAGTGTTTTTATATTTTAACTTGTATTTAAAATTACAGATCTGTTCGATGTTTGTTACAGGGTAATTTATTGCCTAATAATTGTAAAACTAGTTGTTGTTATTTACTAATCTTAGCTTAGTTTGGCACAGAACCACAAGTATGGGGGCACCCAATAAAAAGATTGAACTCACATCTAATGATCTAAAACTGAAACTACAGCTTGACATCAGTCTGTTTTTAGTGAGTTTTGTCGTGATTGTTGTAAAACAAAACAATTATAAAGATTTTCTTTTAATTAAGAAGCCAGTACTAAGTTTTTTTAGGGGAAGACATTCATGATTGTTGTGAAGAAAATGCAAGGTTTAACTTTAACAATACAAAGCTTTCTAAAAGCAGGTGTATGTTTCAAGAGAATAATTGAGAGATGTTGACAGAAATCATTATCTGCAAGTAAAAAAAAAGGAAACTGAAAAATTTTTTTTCATTTACTTGTTAAATTTTACAAAAGCTCAATTATGAATTCAATTTTTTTCAACAACTTTACATACAATAGAGCACCTTTTTTTTAACAAGTTTTTATGAAACGGGAAATTTAGATGAAATTTATTTTAAGATCATTATAATTTATCTGCATGTTTTTATTAGTACAGAAATAAGATCAAAAACGTTTTTAATTCAATTTTAATAATTACATAGTTTATTAGGCTGAAAACATTTTATGCTCATTCTTCTAGATGTCCTCACATTTCAAGAAGTAACTAAAAAATTAATGATCTATTTAAAAAAAGTGCAAGTGAAATTTTCTGTTGATGTTAGGGTAATCAAATTTTTAACTAAGATGTAATCTTCAGGTACAGCTGAATGAAAATCAAAAATTCTATTCTACAAGCATTTTTTTAAATAGCTATCATTACAAATAATGGCAGGAGCTGATATTATTTCATTTATACATTTTATTGTCTAGTCTGTATTTAAAAGTGTATAAGTGTAAAATATAATAAAAAATTGAGATGGGCCAGATCTGCTTCTTTAATTATGAGCAATGTAATCTAAAAGTTTTTATATATATATATATATATTTAAACTCACTGAAATCAGTGCAGTATCCCTTCTAGCTCAAAAATTTTAAGATTTTATAATCAATAATAAAGATTTTAAAATCTTGACATGAATAAGAAAAATGAATTATAACATTTTTTGATTACAAGGAAGTCAAAAATTATCCACACTTTCATCATAATGTACCTAACTTTTTCACACTGCCTTCTGCTCGTGCATGGTACTATTGTGGTCACATAATCAGAGTTTGAACTTGATCGTGACAATTTTCTTGCTGCTGTTACAGTGTAAACATGGCTGCTCCACTAGCAGTATGCACCAAGGAGGAACAAAGAGTAGCGATCTGATTTCTGTGGTCGGAAGCTGTGTCAGGGGCTGAAATTCATTGAGGCTTTTAACACAATACAGCAACAGTGCACTACCACATAGAAGTGTATATGAGTGGATTGAGAAATTTAAAAGTGACTGGACAAGTGTGATGCATGAAGAAGGAACAGGGCGCCTATCACACTCCAGAGATGGTAATCGCAAACCAGCAAGTTATTATCAATGAGGTAGCATGTTCTCTGTAACTTAGTTATGGTTCTACCTATAAAATCATCCACGATGAGCTCAGCTTCCATAAAATCTGTGTGGAATGATGAGTACTGAAAAGCTTACCAAAGATCACAAGCGCAAATGTACATTCCTCTCAGACATAAAACTCAACCCAAGATTTTTCTTCTGCATACAAAAAAAAAGCATTATTTATAATGCAAACTTTATATAAATTAACTTAAAATAAAAGTTTGAAGCCCTAAAAATGTTGACAATTTTTTTAAATTAAAAATTCTTTTTTTTATTAAATCAGCTCATTTGCATTATTTGCAAAAAGTCTTTAACAGATAAATAATCAAAGTATTAAATCTAAAAGTCAATTTTTTAACCTTTACTGAAATTTATTAGTTGGAATGTTAAAAATGCCAAATTGTTAAAATATATCACATTTCATTGATTTTTTTTCTTTTTTAATGTTTTATTTATTTTATATTTTATATAATTTTTAAATTGGTGCTGGTACAAAACCTTGCCAGACCCCAAACATATCAACTCTTGATATTGAAATCTAATATTTTATCTCTACTTGAGAAGAAAAATATTGTTTGTAAAGTTGTTTTTTTAAGTCGATCATTTCCCTGCTATAATCTATGTCATTTTTTCTTTATCAGAAATGGAAAATTTTATGAAAATCTTAAAAACATCTAATATAAGTGTAATAATATAGTTTTATTCACATTACCAAATACAATTTATATAACACAAATTTGCATGTTTCATAAATAAAACACACATAAAAAATATATTATACTTGTTCTTGAAAGAGATATTGTTACTTGAGTATTTGAAATTTCTTTATAATTCCAAAGTTCATGTCTACTTATTTTCAATATTCAAACTATTTATATTCAGATTATTGTCCTCATCTTTATTGTTTTTATCAACAAAAATGTGGACAATAATTCAAATATAAATAGTGTAAATAGTGATAACTTCTCATCCTAGAAATTCAGACAAAACTTATTTTCAATGTATTCAAGTTCCATGTGTTTATCTGCTTTTCATAAGCTCATTGTATTTCATCTCATAATGAGAAAGACAATATTTTCATTAAAATGTTTCATCATAGCATCAAACCTTTTCATTTAGTTAAAGTTCAAAATAAGCTATTTTTTAAGCTGTAATATACAGTTTAAAAAAATATTTTTTGCCTTTTTTCTTTGAATTTGTTGAAACAATTTCTTTATAAAATTATGGATGCATTAAACATCTTAAAACATTCCAATAGCATTAAATAATTGAATGCTCAAGCATTTTTCTATATCCATAATGTATCATTCCAAACACTTCATTTTTCAATGTCATGTTTTTACTCTGGAAATTCCTTTATCTATTTTATCAAATCCAAGTGACATTCCAATTTTTCAGTTTCTTTTGAGGGTTTATTCTATTTTTACTATCTGGTAAATGCTCAACAGTACTTTTTTTGTAAACCATTTAATTTTTTTCAATGATTTAAGAAATGCTACCATCAGATGAAAATAATTGCAATTATCCAGGGCCAAAGATTTTTCCAAACGTTTTTTTGTCTGTGGATAATGATTACAGATGTTCACCAAAAGGAATTATATTTTTTCTATATATCCAATGGTAGTATCTATTCTCATACCAACGTTTCTCTTCTCTTGGAACCTTAGAAGCTTGTACAGCATCATTTGTAAAAGCTTAATTTAATTTTGTTCCTTTTAAATTCATGCAATTTATATACTAAAATGTGAAAACTTACACAAATTAAACCCAGTAAATATATAAAATATATTTTGCTATCTAAAAATAGATAATAACTTTTGTTTAATAGTTTTTAAGTATTTTGCTGATTAGATGTTTAATAATTTTAACAAATAAATTAAGTTTCACTTTAGTGACTGAAGTCTGCACCTAATTTGAGACAAATGAACATTTTTATGTACCCTTTTTACATATTTTCAGTCTATTTAATATTCTTCACAGGGAAACAGAGTTTCTTTAATTATACTGCTACAGTTTTAATCAAATTGTTGTCACAAAGCATTACTTCATTATGATTTAACAAATTCTAAGGATTTATGTTATTAACACGAGATATTTAATTCTTATACAAAAAACAATCTTTAAATACTAGTTTGTAAAATTATTCTTGGTTTGGAATATTTACCTGAACTCTTCTCATGCCAAATGCTGTGGCCTTATACATTCTATACATTCAAACTTAGATTCTTTCAAACCTCAATTTTTTAATTCTTAATTTATTAATTTTTACTTTATTTTAGAAAAACTATTTCTGCAACTACATAAACATTTTGCTCTTATCTTTAAAAGCCTCAATGAGATTATTTTGTGATTACTGCTATCTAGGTAACACTTTCATAAAAGGAGTAAAGGTAGTTGGGTGAAAATTAACAGACGGTTTGAATATGTGTTATTTGATGACTAGTGATAAACAAAGACATTACAGATGAATACTTATGGATGCAACTAAAGTATAAGTTTCATCTATGAATGAAATCTTAAATAGGACTTGAATATAATTTCAACATTTACAAGAAACTATGTTTTGCAGGACAGTTTCTGGGGTTATAACTCATCATTAATGAACAATTCAAGACTTTTCTATTAAAATCCAAATTGAAATTAATGTTAACAAAACTAATCCATTTAATTATTTATAGACAGAGCTGGTAATAAGTGGTTCAGCTAAAGCAGTCAACACTCGGTAGAGAAAATAGAACTGAAGTTTAATGATTCAGTTTAAATGATACAATTTTTTTTTAAAACCTAGTGTGCATGTTCATTTTATATGCAAATATTGTGCACTAAAATGCTTCCTCAGTTCCTTTGGTAACTATCAAATTACTGCATATTGTTCAAGCAAATTCTCATTTGTAAAGTTATGAACACATGCAAGATTCAATAATTTAGGTATTAGTTTTTTCTTCTGAAAATTAATGAACATTTTCAAATAGCTGTAATTGCACTGATTTCATCAATTCAAATACTCAATATTTTAAACTATTTTTAAAGATATTTTTTTCATTTTTTAAACATTCAGTCTTAATTGGGTTGTTATTTTTAGAAAGTGTCAATGTTACTAGACTGCAAAGCAATCACTTTTATAATTTTTTAAAGTAAATACAGAAATATTTGTTATACTACAATTGATGTCAACAAGTGTAATATTCAAAATTATTTATAAAAGCAAAGCATCACATTATTTAAATATTATTCATGTTAAATCAATGAAAAGTTAAAAGGTACTATAACATTCAGATATTGAATTAGTAAAAATTTACTTTGGCACACCTCTACATTTTGTAACAAATAATGTTAAAGTTTTTATATCACATTTTAAAATGCAAATAACATGCATAATAAAATTTATATATATATATATATATATATATATATATATGCTTTTTTTTATTTTTAAATTCAATACATTCTGTACCAGAAAAGTGGAGAGATCCATGAATAATGGCACTATTTAAAAAACAAATGAAATTTATTTGTAATAGTTTTTAATATTGGTAGAGTAGTTTTAAATTTGAATTCTATTTTTGTTATTTCTTTTACATAAAATATATGTATTTTTGTTCATCAGTATTTGATTATGTTCAATATTGTATTAAAATCTTTTCAAATCTTACATTTGTTCTTTTTCTCAATACCAGGTATCAGTATCATTTTGAAAGTCCTTTCTTCAGCATGAGCAAGACTTTGACTTGTGTGTCATCTTTTAGTATTCACATTATTGATATTGTATTTATTTATATGGATGTGTATAATGTAATAATTAGCAACTTAGAAAGAGAAATTGGCAAACAGAATTCAAATTCAAACAGAGTTTGTTACATTTGCTTTTTCACAAATACCTTTGGGAAAAGTATTGATCCATCTGTTCTCTCTTAGCTTTGGGTTAAATAGCCAGGCTTACTTGGCTGTGTCTTGCCTTGAGGTAGTAATCAGTCTAGGATAAGAAAAACTAATTCAAAACCAGCTTGAAAGAAAGGGGGCTCCATCAGGCTATCTTGCACTAGACACACCACTGCCATAATTTTTACAGTACATATGGTACCCCTACAACCCTAATGGGTTACAGGTGACATGTCACGATTTATTATATAAGAATAACTGTGTGTGTGTTATTTTTAAAATAAGCAATTATTTACTTTATTAT
Organism: Acanthosepion esculentum; assembly: GCA_964036315.1. Classification (NCBI taxonomy): domain Eukaryota; kingdom Metazoa; phylum Mollusca; class Cephalopoda; order Sepiida; family Sepiidae; genus Acanthosepion; species Acanthosepion esculentum. Next base: position 2,950,498 of record OZ038488.1, read on the forward strand.
TTGAATCAAATGTTTTAAATATGAATTGCTTTAAAAGAAAAGAGCAAGCAGTAAATTTGAAACATAAAAACATACATGAAAGCCAAAACAGAAATATTTCCTTTTATCTAAATGGCCCTATCAATTGGAGTCAAAAATATGTGAATAGTATCTCCATACAGATGAGTAAGACCTATTAAAAGGGACCACTTGTTGCCCATGGGTGTCAACTTGTGATGCCTGTAGATGAGATCCTGGTAGCTAAGCAGCCCATGATCCAGATTATATGATCAAGTGAACAACTACATTTAACTTTAGCACTTACTCTTAGGCTAGATGATCAATTGGAAAAGCTCAATCTTGTTATGACAAGCTCTGACACATATATAACTGTTTTATTTATATTATACTTGTCGAGTCGATAAAAAATAAAAATAATTATAACAATTATAATTATCATTAATTCACTTTCTAGACCAATGAGAATTGCCTCCACATTTCTCCTCTACATACATAAACACATGACATTCCTATCAGACAAGCAGTCAATGAAAATTTTGTCTCCTTTTCATTTTTCAGAATAGTAACATTTATCCTTTAGCACTCAACCAAAATTTGAGGTAAGAAAACCGCAGACGCAACTTGTATTTCCAACTAAATTATCTGGATACTCACTATACACATTTATAAAAACAATAAAAAAAACTCATGAGAAAGCCAGTATACACTTTACTTATTCTTTATCTTATTCTACTGGATTCCAATCCATATTTGATCGACATTTGGCTGCAATCTCACAATTTTACTCAGTATTTCTGTCTCTCATTTCTTCAACACCACATAACAACCAGATAATAAATAATACTTGTTTTGTTGTTTCCATGTCTTGCTGTTTCTCATTTTTATGAGTATTTTTGTATATATAAATGTTACAGGGTTTATAATTATTTACACAGTTTTAACTCCCCTACATACTCACAAATAGTGTCAACTAATTTACTACAGTGGTGGAAGTGTAAATCAGTTTGAAAGAACAAGCTTCTATATGGCTGTATAACCTCAGAAGTTCCAACTATACTTACAAGTGTTTACAGATTCTTTCAATTACAAATATGTCATCCACATAGCCCTGTTCAGTCAAAACAAATGGGTTTAATTCTTGACATAACCCACTCTCAGAGGTGAATAAGGGGGAGGGAGCATGGATGATGGAATTTTACCCAATGCAATAAACCAAGTAAGAGGTATATACACTGAATCTTGATTCAGATAATGAAAATGAAAAAAAAAATTTCCTTTCCAAGATTTATAGTAGTTTAATAAACAGGTGATATGTTTCTAATCTATCTCCATTTGTAAAAAAAAAAAAACACTAAGACCAACAAAAGATAGCACCTTATTAGTAGAAATCAAGAAAAAGATGACAACCTTCTATAAAAATAAAATAAAAACATACCCACATCAAACTCATCCAAGAGGGTAGGGTAAAGTAAGAAATTGTCACTTTACTCCAGCAAAGAAATAAAAATAGAATTGAAAAAAAAACAAAATATCAATGATGTCAGAAAATAGCCATAAACTAAATGAACAATAGAAACTAGCACATTGAACATATGCTAAATTCCAAGAGAGATAAGATAAGGATGCATAATAGTTGGTCAAACATTATATCACAAATTTCTTAAGATGTTTTTATGATCCATGATGATGTTATTTCATTATAATAAAAATAAAGTCTGAAATTTCATCATTCTAAAAATAGCTTTTCCACTGTCACCAGTGACAGTCTGAAACAAGGGATGCAACTGTTCCACCACAAGCAAGAGAAAGAGTAGTGAAATCAACACAGGCTGAACAGGACGCATTTTCTTTGCTCTGTGAAGATCCAGCAGTTGCCGGTTTCAAAAGCCTCTCTCAACCACAAATTTTTTTCGAATGATTATAAGCAAGTAAGACAAAATTTTAAAAGAAAAAAATAGACAATAACCCTGAGAATATTTAACATATACAAAACCAGTATTGTAATAATAGCACAAAAATTTCAACACACGTCGCAAAGTCTTGTTTGTTGTATTCAATTTCATTTTCAGTATAAAAAAAGGAATCCTCCATCAACTACTAATATATGTAACATGGGGAGAATTACATTAACGACACACACAATCTCATATCAGTGTCTTAAATGCCAAAAAGATATGCATCATGAAGATATGTGCATAAGAAAGATTCTGCCAAAAATATGGAGATAATGACCCAGACCAACCAAATGACTAAATATGCAAATTGTGGAGGAAATCACCCAGTTTATGCATGAGTATGCAAATCATGGAGAAAAGAAAAAGTAATATTCAGAGTCAAGTACAACTGAAACCACATTCTCTGGAGCAAAAAGTAAAGGTAGAGACATCAATGAATAGAATTACATACTCAAATGTTGTACAAGGAACAAACTATTTCCTATATAAGAAAACAGGAAAATATAAAGCCCTAGTAAAAAGCTCCAATTATGGCCCAAGTTCATTAACAAATTTAAAGCCAATTTTAAGTGACATGCAGCCAATCTTATGGACAAACGCTCACCATTTAAAAAATAAACAGATGAAACAAGAAACCAAAGAGAATATATCTTTCTGATTCTTTTGGTTCTGAACCAAAACATGAACAAAAAAAGTATGAGAAAGGAAAAAAAAAATCACCCATTATCTTCTAAACAACAGGAAAAGCACAGTAGATAAAAACAAAAATCAATCAAATCTCAACACAAAACAGATTTGAAAATCTAAACTATACAATAATCAGCTTGATATATATTCGACCAAAATATAAACTAAAAATATCTGAAATAGTCAACCTAATAGAACAACTTTCAATCCTCAAACTAATTTTATAAAATTTCTATGCTCTTAGGTAGTATGCAACTCAACTTCAATGGCAAAATAGTCCATACTAGCAACAACAGATGTATGTATCCTAAACAATGGATTACAGACACCTACTTGCACCTAGCTACTAAATTTATGTCAGCAATAGACCTATCAATCTCCACTACAATATTCATGGACAACCAATCAAATATTCATGAAGATCAATGTGGTAGTTAGTGATCAAGACTCTACCTTTATCAAAACAAACAGTCCAATATCAAAAGAGAAATCCACAAAATGACAACTGTAAAAAAACAAAAACAAATTGGCTCACACCCACAGAATTTTGCCAATCTCAAAACTCAATCTCAAAACAGCCAAAAACACAGACACAAATTCAATATTGTTTTTCTCAAAATTATTAATCAGCATATCACAAATTATTCCCAAACCCGTCATCAACAAATATAATAAACACAAACCCTGGTTCACCACAGAATGCAGAGAAGTCATCAAAAACCAAAAATATGCTAAAGAAGCAACCCAACAACATCTAATTTACAAAATTATCAGCAAGTCCATGAAAAATACAGTGTACCATTAAAACCACCAAAGAGAAATGTAGAAAACATACATGTCCAAACTAAACATCCAAAAACCAATAAAAAAAATATAAGAAATTGTAAGAGAAAATATAGAAAATCACATCTCATAAAAACAAATGTAAATAAATATACAAAATGAAAAGGTATAATAAACCTACTAATAACAGAATTAAAAAAAAAAAATCAATCAATTGCTATTCTCCAACTTTCTAAAAATTCAAAAACAATGTAGAAAACAAAAAACTTTACATCAAACAATACAAAATACCAAATTCACCATAACCAATCTAAAAAAATTCATAATCAAATGCAAAGACACAGCTACTGGGCAAAATAAAGTTCATTATCAAAACACTAAAAAGATCTCTCAATATGCTACTCAGGCAAATGATGGCTAAAAATAACAATTATGCAAATTTCTAAATCTAATTCAAACTCTACAAATCCAACCAATTACAAGCCCATCTCACTAACCAGTTAAGACAATAAAAACAATAGTCAATACTCATCTGACATGGCTTTTAGAAAAGTATAATGCCATAGCTGAAAATTGTCTTGATAAAATAAGAAAAAATAAAAAAGGAAAATAAATTTTCTTTTAAAAACGTGAAGATGAAAACAGGTTCAAGTTCTTCCAAGACCAAAACTTATGTATGCATTTTTGCAATAAACAATTACACCGCCAAGATCGTCAACTAAAAATAAATAGTTCCACAATCCCCAAGCAGTCTAACAAATGAAATACTTGGGGCTATTCCTTGATAATAAATTTAACTTCAAAATTTCCATTGATACACTCAGATAAAAATGTCAAAAACATTAAATCCACTAAAGGTAATGTCACAAATTATAGTAAGGCTTTTACTGAGGAACTGGGGACCCTAAAATGAGTTAAAGCTAAGCTAACTCTAAAAGACATCAAACCAGTGTTCATAAAGGTCAGGTCAATATCATAGGCATTGCGCCCAATAGTAGAAGCAAAGTTAGACTGATTGAAAAAGTCTTTGCTCACTGTTCTCAATATTCAGAGTGCCAGCTTATATTCATACAGATCACACAACTTCTTTTATGTCCAATCAACTTAGAAGATTCCAAATGGTACAGGGAGTAGCCATAAGCCAGACTACCCAATACAATCCTCAAGGGAATGGACAAGCAAAGAGATACCATAGCATAACATAGAAGACCATACAGTTAGCACTTGAAAACCAAAACCTTCCAATTAGACACTGGGAAGACGTAATAATGATGAATCTGTATGCTATAAGAACACTATTGTGTACAAGAACTAATGCAACACCTTATGAAAGTTTTGTCAAATTTCCAAGGCAAAGTTCAGCCAGTATCTCCCTCTCTTCATGGCTCTCACAGCCAAGTACTGTTTTACTTAGAAACCATGTTTGACTAAGCAAGTATGATTCTCCTGTAAGGTGGAGCTGCTCAAGGCGAACCCACTCTATGTGTGCATCCAGCACCCCAATGGGAGACAATCAAATATTTCCCTCAGGAATTTGGCCCCTGCCAGTGAGTTATCCAACCAGAGAGAGGAGCAGCTCTCCCTTGAAGCAATATCTCTCTCTCTCTCTCTTGATAGTAACAACAACACAATGCCACTGGATTCACCTGAAGAACAAGGATCCAGTAGTGACAATTCAGAGATCAACACCAGAACAGATCCCTCAAAATGAGAGCATACTACCACAGGCTCTGATAATTAGCTTTCAGAATCAGAGCGTCCCACTCCAAGAAAGAAACAAAAAGAATATGAAATGAAATACTTCTGGACAGCTGTTTCTGTAACACCTGAAAGCCCAGATCAGCTGTCACCAAGAATCCCAAAGAATTGTCAAGAGACCCAGTCACCTGGATGATTTTGTGTTGGACTAGGAGAAAACAAAGCCGGTGAGAATGTGGTAAGACAACCCAATTACCTCTCCTGTCTTATGATTTGTATAAATAAGTTATGCCATCTTAGCCAAAACAGCAAGACTCTTCAGTTATGTTTAATAAAGTCACATTAAGCAGAACTAAACTCTGAGTTTTCATTACAATAACATAATTCCACTATGACCCAACAGAAGGGAAAACATTCACTTCATGGTTTAAATGATACCTTCATTTAACTTTCAATTCAATTGTTTAAAGCTCACAAAAGATGACAATTATGTGACATTTGTTGGTCACGTCAATCGGGAATCCGAAATATTTCAATTAAATTCACTCAAAGAGGAACAGTTTAAATGTTTGATTTTTATCACAGGATTAAAATCTTATATTCATGCTGATGTTCACATCTGACTTCTTTCAAAACTAGAACAGGACAGATATTACATTAAAAGCCCTCACCACTGAATGCAATAATTTATTAAGCATCAAAAGAGACCCTGTGCTGGTCCAAAAAACAAGGATTTATCTATAACCAGCAACATACACACAAGCAAACAACCTTGTGATGAAAAGAAATCTTCCTCTAAATGTTGGCATTGTCGTGACTGGCATCATGCATGATTTTGTCCATTTAAGAAACATAAGTGCAGTGTTTGTCACCAAAACGGACATAAAGAAGGATTTTGCAATCCAAATTCACACAAAAATTCAACCCCCAAAGAATGTAAAAAATGAAACAGAGGAAAAGTCCAAAGCAAACACCTGTGTTTTCGACATTCAAAGCGGAGGTCACGGCCACTGACTCACTGGGCATCATAAGGAATTCATTATTTTCTCCGATACAAATCAGCACTCACAGCACTGAACCATAAAGACACAACAAACTCCCTCAATCCCAAAACAAAAATAATAAGACTGACATTCTGATTAAAAGCAAAAGTATTATTCTCTTTGGGATGCCAAGCTATGTCAGTATACATGGAAATGAAAAGGCCAACACAGCTGCCAAAAAAGTGCTACACACAAACATATCAAATACCAAGATACCATAAACTGGTCTGAAACCAACCATCTGCAAACTTATTATCAAAAGTTTTGCAGAAACAATAGAACCAATGCAAGAATAGCAAACTACAATACATTCAGCCAACAATTAAAAGATAGCTCCCAGGTTACCAAAAATAAGAAAGGATGATGTAGCCCTAACCAGACTACACATTGGTCATACTTATACTCACTCATATCTGCTTAAAAATGAAGAAACCCCTAATGTGCACATGTCAGGAACCATACACAATGAAACATATACTTATAAAATGTAGCAACGCCAACCCAATCCAAATACTATCAAGTAAATAGCTTAAAGATGTATTTGAAAATAGTAACCAGATGATATACTGAACACAAAAACCAGAAACCAGAAAAATGAAATCTACCAGAATACGCAAATATATAAACAAAATACCTAAAAAAAAAATACAAGATACTAATACTGTTTTGACATTAATGACTCATAGTAGTGGATATGCCAGTAAAATAACAAATCAATTATCTTGCATCCACAAAATGGAATACCAGAATGACAGCTGCACAGCTGCAGAGATATACAACTTTTTTCTCAGGGTACAACTATGATATCATGGTTCAAAACACAAAACAACATTCCACTGTGGATGGATTATCTCAAAAGCAAACTACGAACAAAAGAGATGGACACTACCAGCATGTTTCACATTTCACAACTGCAGCAGCTAACCATTACATACAATGAAATCAGGACAGCAACAAGATGTGACCCAACATCTTTCACTCATCCTGAAGAAAGTGTAAAAGGGATGGAGTGATGAGGTTAAGGAATGTCAATCTTACGTCACAAAAAGGTATGAGCTATCAACCCCACAAAGAGTATTGACCTGGGGAATGAGGGTCATAATCCCCTTAACCATATGGAAGTGGGTGCTGCCCAAGGGATATCTGAGAATAAAGAAAATGAAGGCATTGGCTTGAAGTTATGTAGTGACCCTCAATTGACTGAGATATTGAACTAATAACCAAAGAATGTGAAGGGTGCCAAACAAATTTAAATATACCTCAGCATGCCTATTGATATCCTTGGAAATGACCAAGTTCACCATGGCAACACATCCACATACATTTTGCTGGGACATCTCAAAGAATCCTATTTTTTTATCACAGTAGACACCCATTCAAAAATGACCTAGGGTATCTATTATAAAGACCACTACTGCCACCTATATGATATAGCTGGTGCCAGAAATGCTTGCTCATAATGGAATACCAATGGAACTGGTTTCGGAAAACAGCCTCCAATTTACATTGGAAGAGTTTCCAACATTCATGCAAAAGAATGGAATCAGACACCTCCATTCAGGCCTATTTCAGGCAACCGTGAATGGGTTGGCCAAGCAGTTGTCCTTGTGAAACACTACAGAATGAAGTTCAAATGAAAAGATGGCATAGTATTCAAGTGACTGGGTCCATTGTACTACTTAATTAGGGTAGCTGAGAATATGGTTGTGGAAGCACCACATAAATCCAGGAGTCCTCTGGCTACAAGCAGGCAGAACCAAGCCCCTCACCAAAAACAACTGGGGTGGAGCCGACAGAATCAAGTGAAGCAGCACAACAACCATCACTTGACAATCAATCAACAACACCTGAGTTGTTGCCTTGTATTAGCCAAGCAACTAGTGGAGACAGCAGTTCAAGACAAGAAGGGCCCTAAGGTAAACACAACTGAAACGGAAACACCCCTACTTGAAAGATGCTAACTCCTGAGAAAGCAATGTCCTCATCCCTAGAAGACTGGACTTATAACACAGTCATAAAAGATAAATGTTTATTAAATGATGTATCACCACAAAATCTCCCTAAACAATAAAGTTAGTTTTGATTAGCAGGGAGGAATTGTTAGAAGTCAACACACATTAACATACAAAACTAACATATATAGATATAGCTACTATTAACATACAAAACTAATCCCTACAAATACACTGCTAGCTTTACATACAAAATAAAGCAGTTGAATTTAGACCACTACTAAGTCGTTCAGTCATTTCTCATTCATGTCCTATTTTCTTTGTCCTGTTACCAAACCCTACCCTTTATATAACACTATCCAACCTAATAAGACTGAAAGAAAAAAATAATTAAATCACCCATACATTCATTAATTGCTAGAAACATTCCAGAAAATAATAACCCTACGTAGGTTACAAAGCCATTTAGCTATAAAAGGAAACATAAAAGCAGACACATTGGCCCAAAATGCTAACAATATAAAAATTACAAACATTAACAGATTTAAAAAAACAAAATCATGACACATATCTAAAGAAAAAGGTAGGACATATAGGTCGGTCACAAAAACAAGGAATTTTATGAAATTTAACTGACAGTTGGAATTGAGACTGCAGAACCATTCCTCAAATACACTGTGCTGACTCAGACATATTTCTCCCATGTACTCCTAAGGCAGAAAATGCACCCAGATGTACACTTTGTAGACACCAATGAACTATAAGACACATAATGATAGACTGCAAAGGATATACACATACACTGTAAATATCAAACTTTGAAATACTGTTTAAAAAGTGCCCCCTTCCAGAAGGAAGCAAGTATTTTTAAATTCTTATAAATACAGCACACACCTGTCTACAAAGTATATGTAAAAAAAAATCCAAAAGTTAGTATTATTTTATGTTCAACCCTAAGACAACAAGTAAAATCTTTATTTTACTTGTTGTCTTAGGGTTGAACATAAGCAGATAGTAAGGTGTAGAATGGAGCTTTCCTGTTTTTCATTTGATGTTACCTACTGCAGATAAGAATGCTGCAGTTGACATACTTTCTGTGGTGTGTGACTTGATGACAGGCACAGATCTCTTAAAACTATACAAGGAACGTGCCATACAATCTGAAGCAGAATTTTAACTTATTCTGTTGAGGATGTCAAAAGAATCTGGAATTCCTATCAAACATGTGTGGAACTTAAACTTAGGTTCAACAAAGCTAAACCTGGAACCTTAATAATGGCCACTCAGCTTTTGAAATACATAATTTAGACTTCAAGGATCCACTACCATTGCAAATGTGAAACAAATATGTTAACTAGATCTTTGTCATTCCCTGCCCAGACATAAAATCAATAATTGTAATCCAAGGCCACTGCTCCCTTTTTGCCTGTATATAGTCACTCTAACTGTGGAACCACTTTTATGTTGGAGCAACTTACATAAACAGTTCTTGTGTAAATGAGGAATGGTCCTAAGATAAACAGCATTCTATAATTCCCAAAACAACAGTGTAAAAGATATAGCATAATTTGGAAGACCATACAGTTGTCTGCTTCTAAATGTAACACTTTGTTCAATTATTAAGGAAAGATTTTGCCATCAGAACATTATTATGTACCGCAACTATGCATGAGATTCTTTTCCTAGTTCCATTTGTGGCTCTTGCAGCCTGGAACAGTTACTGAAACACCATGTTCATTACAATAAACACAATCCTTTAGTGAATGAGGTGGAGCTAATTAAAGTGAGCCCTCATTATGCACTAGTCCAGTATTCAGTTGGAAGACAAGCTATTGTCTCTGTAAGGAATGTGACTCTATCAGAGAATGAATCTGAACCTGTAGCTGCACAGGAAGAGGAACCTGCACTCTATTCCTAGCTTACTGAAAAACAACCCTACTGACATTGCAGACTTCCCGGGGATGTCAAAGCCAGAATACCTACCATCACAACTAAATCAAACTCAGAGTTCAATACAAGTTCTGGTGACTAATCCAGAAATAAGCTTATCCAAATTTTGATACTGACATTCCATCTTCAGATACTGAGTGACGTAAGTACCAAAGAAAGTGGAAACATTTCAACTGAGGTCTTTTGGTCTAAAGCCTGACAGGCTAGACAATTCTGAAATACCATCAAAGCCTAGAACCCATATCGGAGATGACTGTCAACTATGAGCTACCCAGGTACCCTCAAAGAACCTGCAGGATGGTCTGCGGATGGATTTTATCCCCTAAGAATCAATAAATACGTTGAGGATAAAGTAGTTGAAACAGAAGTAATTATTTCCCTCTAGTATTACTCTCTCTATATATAGATATTTACCCCAGTCTCCTTTTGGATAAAAGCTGAATAAAGTCAATTCGTTATTGTTTATTACAGGGGGTCAAATTGCATTTTTTATGTTTTAAGATATGGTTCTATGTAAAAGTTCACATTAAACTCTAAGTAAAAATGCCTTTGAAAATAATTCTATGTTCTGCAAAATTTATTTCCAAATATAAAAATATAACTTTTTTCAAAGAAAATGTGATTTTAATATTCATCATGATAGTGATTCAGGCTGACATATACCAACTCTTCTTGAGGCTTTCAATTCATTTAGCTTTTTCAGCCATTTCTCTTCTTTTCGACGCCATTGCTTGCTTTCATCCATAATTACAAGTAACTGAAGCATCTGCATGATAAAAAAATATTTGCATTAGAAAGATTGAATATAAAAATCTGACATGAGGAAAATATATCCCTCAATATTGTGCATAATATTTTTCTCTAAAATTGCATATTAACATTTTATTTTGTTAACTTTCAGACAAGCACTTTGTTTTCTAATAAAACACTTAACAGCCAGTTATAACATGAGTGCTGCTAGCAGATGTTTTCCACTACACTTAGAGATGCAGGTTCTCAAACTTTATTTTATCACGTTCATCTTTCCTAAGAAAGGAATTCACTTTTCTTTACCAATCCTTAACCAAATACTGAGTCAATACCTTCTGCCGTAATGTGTTGTAGTAGTAGTATTCACAAGTTGCTCACACTTGCTACTCACAAAATCTAACCACCTGATGAGAGGATATTGAGCCTCAAATTCATACCTAAGTTCAAATGGAGCTCCTATATACAATACATTGCTAAAGATGCAGGTAAAATGATTGGCTCCCTGTACTGCTCAAGTAAGTACCTGACTCCCCATGCTATCCTCTACCTTTATAAGAGCCAGATCAAGCTGAAAATGGAGTACTGTTGCCATATTTTGCAGTCTTGACAGAGTTCAAAAGCATCTATGAGTCCTTGTTGGAGAAGAATTATTTTCCACTCTCCAACCTCTCTCTCTCACAGGCAGATTGGGGTGAGTCTCTTCACTGCTCTATTGCCACTACCATGGAAAGTGCTTGGATGAGCTGTATTTCTTGGTTCCACCAGGTATGACCTTCACGGCTAAGACTCACCATGTCACTTACATAATAGCAAAGCACCCACATTCCCTCCGTATTCCATCATCAAGAAGTTCCACTCAAACAGCTTCTTCCCACAAACCACTGCCCTATGGAACAGACTCCCAAGAGGATGATTCCCTGATCATTACAGTCTAAACTTGTTCAAGTCTAGAGTCAACCATTATCTTCCCCTTCCCCTTCTATCTATATAAACTACCCCTTAACATAACCCTATAACTCAAGTGGCTCATGGGCCTTATACAGAGTAAACCTTACAGTAAAAAAAAATCAAAAAAAAAATCAGATATTTCACTGCTGCTGTGTACACATTTTTTCATGTTTATTTTTATTCCTGCATTTTTTAATCTTTCCAACACTATTTCAGTTTTCTTTTTTAATTCTATTTCATTTCTAGCCCCTATGCAAATGTCATTTTCATAGCACAATATTTTGTATATCATTTCCAATGACTTGTTCTATAGTTCTTTGATAAATTGCACTAGCCATTTTAATTCCATACTACATTTTTGTCCACCTCAATAAACCTTTAGGTATGTTGATTGCCATCACTTCTTGGAAGTAATCATCTATAGGTATCTGGCGATAAGCTGGTTCAAATCTATCTTCATCAAGATTTTCATTTCTGCTAATGAATGTAAGAATTCTTCAACTTTCGGAATTGGGTACAAATATTTATGCTTTAATCCCACTCTATAATTACCGCATATTCGAGGGTCTCTATCTGCAATAGACGATTCCTATTTACTGCCACCAGGTGAAACATGTTTAAGGCCTTGTTCTACTAATTTTCTTAGTTTCACGATTATTAACAGGACCAACTTCCTTGCTTGATAATAGGCAGAAGACACATTTTCATTTAACTTGAGACTTACTTTACAAATTTTTAGCATGCCAGTTTCTTCACTATTCACAGCATTAATTAATTTTGTGGAATTAATTTTGAGTACATAATTCCAAACAAGTCCATGATGCTTATTACAGTTCACAACAATTACGGGCATTAATTCAAATCATTTATCTAATTCAAGCAATCCTTCTTTGCATTTGTATAACTGAAACATCAAACTGGTAAAGATATAAATAATTCTTTTGTAATTTTGGCTTTCCTAGTTATTCATAAAAATTTCTGTGAATGAGCATTACTTTGCTGCCTGTATCCATTTGCCTATCTAAATTTGCATTTATCTTAACTTGCATTAAAATGTTCTTTCCTTTTAACAAAAATATTTCTTTCTCATTTTCATCTCCTCGTTGCTTTTGAGTGACACTCTCAACGTCTTTCTTTTTGACTCTGCTTAGTTTGGAAGTAGTTCTTTTTTGCGCATTTTCTATACATCTTTCCAAGTGCTGGGCAATTCTCTTTCTTTCTCTGATGTACATACTCACAATATTGGCAGTTGTCTTTTGTTCCCTTTAATAAGTATGCATTGGTAATTTCTAAATCATCCTGTCAACTTTCAGACCGGTTGAAATTCTCAATCATTTCTAACTGTTGTATAAATTCCATGGAAGCATTCAAAAATATGTTTCCTAATTGAAATTGCTGAAGTGTTTTGTATTGATGCTTTTCTTTAATCCTTCAATAATTCTTATCTATACCAACTCATCTACTGTGGTCTTTTCTCTATTCCCAAATTTTTCAAAATCCTAGTATCAGCTAGTCTCTCTTAATCGGTGCAGGTATTTATTGACTGTTTCACCAGGTTTCATAGACATCCATTCTGTCATATTGACCAATCTCTGTTTTAGTTATATATTCCTTAATATTATTTGACTTATTTTTTGAAAAGTCAATTCTTCTAATTTCAGGGGATGGGCCATTTTTAAAACTTTTCTGATAGCTTCAACTCCTGCAGTTACCAGAAAAAGGCCCATTACTTTGTTTTCCCTCCTCTTAGCTTTGTTGCCTTTCAACTTCTTGGTTCTAGTACTTGCATCAAAACACCTCAACCATGCATCCAGAAAATCAGGGTCCTCTAGGATTAACAGGCATCCTATTGGTTGTGCCATTGTCATCATGCGCAGTAGTAGTAGTATTCTCAAGTCACTCACAGTCACTACTCACAAACTATCACCCCCAATACTTGAGTTTTTATCAAATATCACATCCATAGACAAGTGATCAAACTTACATTTACATATTGTTACACTTTCTGTTAACAAGACCAACAGAAAATCAAATTTATAAAGTAAAAATTCAATCCATTAAAAATAAAAAATTAAAAAAAACTTACCTCTGCATTTATCAGTATTGTCTCACTGTTGTATCGAAAATAGGTCTTGTTTTTGAAAGAGAAGAAGTCACTGTAAGGCTTTATAAGGATTTCTACAAGACATGAGAACATGAAAAATTTAATTACATTCATCTATGTTTTTATCTTGATAAAATTGACTAAAACATTATGAACAACATTATTTTTTTTATTTTCTTTAACATTAAAAAACATACCTGCTTATTGTTACTGGATGCATGTTTCAGCTTCTCCTGAAACTAAAGTTGCTAATATAAAATACATTCAATACATGCAAAACAAAAGCTTAAAAAAGTTTAAAGCTTTTAAACAAATATTTTTCCTTATCAAAATGTCAGTATATTTTCTCACATAAAGGATGATATCATTTACCTATGACTAAACAACCCGAGATGCAAAGATCATTTAGAGCCGCATATACACTAAATCAGGTTTGATTAAAAAGAACCTACAAGATCTGTCGGTTTCATTTTTTATCATATTTTTCCAATTTTCAGATAAAGTGTTGAGTATTGTGCTCGAAGTTGTAGATAAAGTTCATATTTTGTTATCACAACTTCAAACACAATACTTAACACATCTGAAAATTAGAATAATATAATAAAAATGAAACAGACAGGCCTTGATGCTTTTTTTTTTTTTTTTTAATCAGACTTGTTTGGATGAATACTTGCTGCCTAAATATACCTTATTATATTAGGTATAGATATTGATGAAAAAAAAAACCCTAAACTTTTTAAAAATAAAAATACTATGAAAAAAAACACTCTCTTAAAACACTTTAAACAAAAGATTATGGAATTTTTTATAAAAACAATTGTTGCATTAGAGACAGAATTAAGTTTTATTTGCATTATGCAATCATTGTTCAGTTTTGTTTTTCAAACTTTCATCATCAACCATCCCCACCCAGAATTTGTAACAAGTCTGCCAATTATTAAATTTTAATAATATTTGACTTTTACTTTAAAAGAAATGGTATTTTCTATTCCAAATGAATAACTTTAGAAAATAAGCTGGGGGAAAAAAGTCAAACACATTACATGAATTATAAAGATCTTAAAATACTCCAGAATGATTACAGAAATAAGACAAAGAAATGTAAATATATTTTCAAATTATCTTTCCTACAGTCAAGATTGCCAATTCCATGAAAAATTGTCCTTTTAGCTGTATGGTAGACTATAGAAGTTACTTGTTGAATGATGTTTACTCTTATCAAATACAGACTGCCAAACTTTTTAAATTCATGTTATCCCTAATTTTCTCCCTGCTGAATGGACTTTAGATGTAGGAACTAAGTCTTAATAGAAACCACTTTCCTTCTCCTATTTAGTTAATTACCTAATCTAATTATTAATCACTTTTCAAGAATTTACTTAGAGCAGCAAACAAGGAGAAAGTTCTTAAAAATTTAATTTGTAAAATTAATGAAAAATGTATACATTTTAATCTCGATACACTCATGGTAATTTCTTTAAATATTCATAATGATGTGTTATATTCTCTTTTGGCCAACTGCTTAAAATTAAAACTTAAAATCAATAGTGAAAATGCAGATCTGTCTTTTAGCATTATATAACTATATGTGAAATTGTCAACTTATTTTATGTTAGTTCTTAAAATTCTTTAAAAACAAATAAAAGTTAGTGAGGTCAGTATACTTTTAAATTTAGTGAAATGTGTTTTTAAGGTGGCATTTGTTTTTGGCCAATTTCTATGTCCATCACTATATTATAGAAATGAGGTGAGTACTGCACAAAATGTTTCTAAGATAAAAGCTTAACATTGTTTATCTGGAGTTTAGGTTTTCTTGGTTAAAAAACAGCCAAGAGGTAACTAATGGCTTATCTACATTTAAAAATATATTAAGAGACTTCATTCTATGTTTGAGGTCTCAGTGATATAAGCTATCAGTATTTTCATTTTTTTAGTTAGTTCTGTAGTTTAAAGAGAGTTGGGTCATGAAAAGTACTTTATTATACAAGAAGACTAAACCTATAATAAAAATTGAAAAATTATGATAAGCCTATGCAGACATATTAAAAAGGAAACAATAACACAATTTATGACGAGGTGATGAACAAGTTCTTGACCAAAACAAGAAGCCCTCAAAAAAATCAGAAAATCTGATGTTTGGTCATTTGATCAGGTTTTGGGAAGACTAAGAATTTTTCAGTAACCATTTGGATTTCAAGGAGTCTTTTTATGGGCATTTTCTTTTTCGTTTTACTAGAAAGTAAGATTAGAAAATAATCTTAAAATATACAGTGTGTTATAATATATGATTTTGTCTTTTTACCATTTCATTATATTTTGTGATTATACTGAATTCAATTCTATTGTTAACAGTGTATTTAATTTTTTGAAAGAAATTATCAAGACCCAAAAATATTTTGCTGACTTTCAGTTTTCTATAAAAAAACAAAAAACAAAACGCACACATTCTCACATATGATGAAAAGAGAGCTAAGTAAATTATTGCAAAGATTCTTCTTGTAGAAATGATAACTCACCAGCAATGAACAAATCAGGAATCACATTTTCTCCATTTTTTATTGGGATGAACTCAACATCAACATTTGAAGACATGTATACAGTGGGCTTCATTAATGTATTGAAGATTGTGTCACAAGCAAGACGAAATTTGTCCTTCATGTCTCTGTCCACATTTATTCCTTCTACTTTCTGGCTATTGTAGTTGATGCCAAAGTAGATTGTACAATTCTTTTCTAAAATGAAAATTAAAAAAACTTATAGTTTTGTAAAAGATTCCTACCTGTGGAATATTTATAAAATAATTTTTTTAATCATTTCACCCCCAAGCAAGGCAATAATGCCACTAGAACACAGGGAGTTACAGGGAGTGAGAGAATGAGACGACTTTAGTGGGAAGGGTTGAAGAAAAAGACAAAAAAACAAACAGGGTTCAAGAAGACAGAAGATGGTGATTGATGTTGCATTTAAATTTTAGAAGATTTTAGTTATCAGGGAAACAAGAAATTGGAAGGGTGTTCCACAGATGAAGTGCAAGAAAATAAATAATTACATAATTTAATAGATACAGAGTTGAAAACAGATGAATATCCTTAATGAAAATTAGTAATAATGTATGTCCAAGGATAGAGCCCTGAGGAACACCTGCATTAATGCAAAAGGATCCAGAAGAATGGCCATTCAAATCTTTCATTTTGTGATCGGTGGTCAGCTAAAGGAAGGAAAACCCTAACAGAGTACAGAGGTTGGGCATGGGGCCAATCACCCAAACTTATGGAACAATTCAATTCCAGAAACCTTACCAGCCTTGAGGCCTTGTGTGCCACAACGCACCAGGCAAATAACATAGCATAACTAATACTGATGCACTAGCATCAAACTTGAGACAGACAATGTTTGTCATATTAAACAGCTTTTGTCTTTACAATAATTACTTGAACTGAAAAAATATTTATAACAATTTTACTGATTGTGTAAATAATTTGAAGTTGTAACTAATAATCTAAAGTATTTAGTGTTAAAGAGATACAGAGTCATTTTATTTTTAGTCAATATTTGTTTTTAAAAAATACATCATATGACATTAAATGATACTTTATTTATTATTAATTTTCAGCTGCTATGTGTTCCTTTGTAAAACTTTGCTATAGTTTTTTCATTCCTACTATTACCATTTACATGTTTCTCTAACTTTTGTAAACTTGAGAAATAGTTTATCTTATTCAACCCATGATGTTTGCCATCTTGATAAATTAGTAGTTCTATGACACTATGTGACACTGGTAAAGTGTTGTGTCGGAAACCTACCACCCCTCTTGAAGATGAACTTGTCTGCATCTGTGAACAAAGACTTTAAATAGTGGCATGTCGAGAGACAGAAGACCGAGACGTTCTTGGCTGAGCTAGTTATAGACTACTCAGGCGATTTCTGTACCAACCTATTAAAACCCTTTTTATTGTTATGTGTTATTTGGTGTTTGTCTCTACAACCCCCAAACCAACATCATAACATAAAGGAAAAGGGTTAATTTAAAATATGAACTGGAGAGAATATATAAACTGAAAGAAGGAACAAAATGGTTTCCTATCGACAATCTGGCTTGAAGAAAAGACAAACCTGAAAAGAATGACTTTATCGGTTTGGGAAAAGATACTATCAGAGGCCATGTGGAAGGCTTCAACCCACAGGGTTCAAGAAGGAATAGTGAAAGTACATTTGAGATTAGTTGAGAATTTTGAAAACGGAAGCAAAAATTGAGAAATTGATTTATGTCTGCTTAATTAAAGTGGAAGTTATGAAAACATGTCTCATGATTACCAGATGGAAGCAGGGGTCAATTGAGTAATAATATTTGTTAATTTTGAAGACAAAGGCACAATTGAGAAACTGATTTATGCTTGCCTGTACTAGAGCGTAAATAGTTTTACTGATTTTGGAAATATAAGCAAATCAAGAAATAGGATTTTATCCTTCATGCAAAGAAATTGAAATATGAAATGGACCTGTAAGGTTCATGGGTACAATTAAGAAAAAAGATATCAAAACAAGATTTGCTAATAGTGGGTTGGCAGAACAGCTGGTAAATGTTTGTTTAAATAAACTGGACCAGGGACTGAAAAAATTCAGTGTTGAAAATTAAGATAATTATAATTAATGATTAAAAGTAAGAACCTCCCTTTTTCCCACTGTTTAAAAATCAGATTTGTCAGAGACAACCGAAGTGGCAGGCTTAGATGAAATACTAAGAAAGGAGGAGGAAGGAGAAATTACCCCTACCCATTTAGAAGTAATGGTGCAAGGCATAAATAAGAGAAGGAATGAGTTATAAGGACAGAGTGATACCTGCAACCATCACCAGTAGGAGAAATGTTTCTCCAAAATTTGGAAAGATAATTAATATTGCAAAACAGACAACAAAGAACTCTTGTTCAAATCAATATAGAAACCTGGGGGTTCACCAGATCTACAAATACTGTCAGCCCCACTCCAGTCTTTGGTTAAAATCAATATAAGCAGAGCACTTAGGGAACCCAGAGAGAGACGAGAGACAAGTGGCAAAGAACAGACAAAGGTGCTACTGAAATCCACATGACTTGCTACCAAGAGAACCCCTGACTTTGAGACCTGTTCCAAGAATAAGCACCAATAGGCAAAGTGTCACTATAGAGATTTTAGTGGGAAGAGTTAATGTTGTTATACAATGAACTACATAAACCAAATCGAAAATTGACCCGAAGAATCTTTCGTTTTTATTTTGTCTGCAAGAACATTTCTTTTTTTTCCCTCCATAACACAGCTACACCATGGCTCAAATCACTGCTACAATTACTAACAATACTAGATCTCTAATGCTCTGTGATCAAGAAACACAACATGAGAGGAGCAAAGTGTGAACCAGGGCAGCCAGTGACCAACAGCCCATTGACTAGTGACAGTATCGACCAGCATGGGATTGACCTTGCAATCAACTTGTTGTCTTACAACCCTGAGAACCAAGTCATCTTCTGGTATAGCTGCATGTGTCAAGGGTCATATCATCTGGTCACTTCTGACCAGGTTCAACCCAGGATCGGCCAGGATGTGTGTGTTATAGCTCCTGTTGACTTATTCTAAGCCAAAACAAAAATAATTTAAATTTAAGCATTCATGATAATTAAATTATCTGTAACTTACGGCAATTGAGCATACCACAGGCAATTATTCCAACTTCATCAATTTGGGCTGGAAATGATGTAGATTTTGGCATAATAGCATGAGTGCTGTCACTTACAAATGGCACCACACTTTCTGGTGGAAGAAAGAAAAACAGCTATTTTTTAGTCATATTGTAGCGGAACTAAGAGCCAACGAGTGGCATGCGTAATATGTAAGCTGAATAGTGGACGCTTACGCAAATGTAGCAACAGTTCCTAGAAAAATGAAATACTGGACGAACGAGGAAAGAATCAAAATGGTGGCGCCCATGTTTTATGACAGGTGGGCTCGGATGACTAACGCAAAATCTCGTTGTCTAGTGATTCGTATGTAAATTATGGTCAGACATTGGCTGTATAAAGCGAGCCGTTTTTTTGGGAGAGACAGACGTATCTTTGCTGGTGAGAAGTGAAGGTTGAACGTGTTACCCCATTTTGTCGTATTCTTACCCGGTGCTGGACTTTCGTGAGTTGAACGGATACGTCGACGCCTACACGGCACAAGCTGATGTCTGCACACAAAAGTTGAGAGTTTGCTGTCACTCCCACTCTCCGAGGCACTCAAGCCCATAACGGGATGCAGGTCCCTCACATGGTGAGGCATCCCGTCAACAAGGACATTTTGTGGGCTTATCACACCTGTAACGCGTCCACGTGTATAAGGGGACGTGCACCGTCCAATTGGGGTCTCCATCCAGACACAATTGCCCACGTTGTATCCCCTCTGCTGCTTGGGCCTATCTGGCGGGGGTGCATCGATACCCTTCAGTCAGACGTGATAGCGATGAATAAGGTTAGCAGAGGCGGTCAGCGGTGACATATTATCCTTAGGAGTGACATTGTACCAATAGACTGCTTCCATTATGGTGCATTATTTCTTTGCTGCAATTCATTTGACATTTCGATAACATCGTTCCACTATGCCATTTCCGGAGGGAACATGCGCACAATGAAGATGCAATCGGACTCCCCACTCACTTAGAAAGTCCTTGAGGCTCTTGCTGCGAAATATCGTATCATTGTCAACAAGCATTTCAGCCGGCGCTCCACGCTCGCAGAACAGGCCTTCCAGGTGGCTGATAATGCTTGCTGCTACTTGTTGCCTCAGACGCCGCCAAATTGAAAACCGCGAGTCAATGAGGGACAGATAGTGTCGGCCTTGGTAGTGGGTTACATCCATTCCCATTCGAAACCAAGTATCACTCACGTCCAATCTCCCCTTCGGCCAACGCGTGGGTGGAGGATCAATCGACTAACACTTCTCGCACTTTCTCACCACAGCCCTATCCGACGCTTTAGAAACTGTGGGGTCAACCTGTCTAACGAAGTACAACGTTCGCCTTATTCTGGGGTGGCCACTTCGGTGATGGATGGACCTTATCCAGTCAGAATTGTGCTTGTCTGGCAACACGGTGCTTGCACAGCACGCGGGTTCAACCGTCCTGACAAGGTCAAGCCATCGCTATGGTACTCTCGTTAGGCTATCCGCTCGGTTATCTTCCAACTTCACCAGAACTACATCCACAGACAGTTTGTATTCTTGGACCAAGCTTGCAAGTGTATCAAGTCGCCGTCTAATTAGCATCTCACTTGCCGCTTTGGTGCACACTCTAGCCTTCCCCGTGAGGGTGTCCGTGACCCATCTGTGTACACAGGCAGAGTCAGTGTGAAGATGCAGTGTATTCGCTTCCCACATTAATGCCATGTTTACACCTTTTAGCATCGCATCAAGCTCCGCCAAATTTATGTGCTGCATATCCCTTTCCTTTCATTATGTCTGCCACTCTCCTCTTAATAAATGCTGCAACCACCCTAGACTTATTCTGCTGAAAAACGGCCACCAATGGAATCAGGCCTTTTGGAGGACCCAGTTCTTTCTTGGGATATGGAGTCAGCCATCCATTGTCCAGCCACACCTGCAATTCGCGCTGGTATTCTTCCTTGACGCGTTCAGGCACCGAATACTCTGACACTCGGTTCTGGAGCTTTTCTGGTGGGTTATTTTCCAACCATTTCCACAGTGCTGTCCATGTCTTCGTCCTTTGGTTGAACTCTGCGCTAAAGTCGGGCTCGTTGATCTTCAAAGTAGCACAGATGGGCGGATCAGAAAACTTGACTTCGCCCACCTCTGTGATGCATACACCGCCCAGCTCCTTAATAATGTCCATCCCAAGGAGCAGGTCAAAATCTAATAATGCGCTGTCCATGACCAACACACTGACTGTGATGGGGTTACCGTTGTTGATACTGAGTTTGATGTTTCCAACTCCCCGGCTTCTGAGAGCCCTTCCATCAGCCGTTAGTACGTCTATCTTTTGTCTGCTCCACTGTCGACAGATCGAACCGTTCGTGAGTGACGAAGAGCAGTCCGAATCTACTAAATTATTCCATTGATGCGCACCTTAATCACAAGGAGCGCCTCTTTCATGCTCGGTGCGGGGGAAGAGACCAGCGCTGACGTCGCGTCCCCCATTCCATTTCCCGGACACTTAGAGGCAATATGACCTAATCTATGACATTGGAAGCATCGTAGATCGAGATGTGCCTTTCGTGCCGACTCGCTGCTCATTTCTTCGCGTTGATAGCGGCAGTCTTTAGCAAAATGATTCGGCCCAGAGCACCGATAGCAGGTGACATCGCCATGGCGACGGATGGCTGGGGTCGGACCCTCTTTGACTTCAATTGGTTGAATGACTGCGGCCACTGGTTCATCAGCCTCTCTTTCCTCGTTCGTCCAGTATTTCATTTTTCCAGGAACTGTTGCTACATTTGCGTAAGCGTCCACTATTCTGCTTACATATTACGCATGCCACTCGTTGGCTCTTAGTTCCGCTACACGTATACAACATGAATTGGTTAGCTCTAAAAAGAAATTCTTAAACAAGCAGCAAAGAATTAATAATTTTAGTTACAAACAATTTCATTTTTCTGAAAAATTCAATTTTTATTTTTACAATGTCAGATTTGTTACAAGTTAAATCAATTAAATATTAAGGAAAGTTTTTCCTTACTAATAATTGTTGTCAGCAACAAAATACCATCAAAATAAATTAGCACTATACAAATAAAACATTTAAAAAATTATTTTATTCAATAGAAAACCAATAAAGTTATATCCTTTTATCTAGAAAGGCCTTTTTGACTGAAAGAGCTGTTAGTATGTATAAATAAAAATCTATTTGAAAATTGCAGTTATAGACAGTCTGATGAATCTTTTTAAAGTATTCACTTTTTCAATTCATTGACATACTTTCTTAGAAATTTTAGGAAGCATTTCTGTAATATAGCAAGTATTAAACTTAAAAAAAAAAGTTAAAATAAAAACTATATCAAATTAATTCTTACTGATTTCATAGCTTCTTATAACTTCTTTACTCTGGGTAGATGATTTATTCCACAAAATTATATCTGTCTGTATTAAAAAAAATATACATATAATACAGGAAGCATAAAAAATTTACAAAAATAATAAATATCTTAGGTGAGCTCTCAGCAAAAACTATGTACATTCAAATTGTAAAGTTGGCCACAAAGATTTTTCTTTAAAAACCAACTCAAAAAAAATTTTGGATCAATAAAATAAATGCAACTAAAACTACTGACCAATGACACTAGAGAAGTTATTTATCTTGTTCAGTTTATTCTGTAATGGTATTTTGCAATATTTAGGCAAATGCATTTTTATAATTCTATAAAACATCTTACAAGTAATACTTTTAGTAAATTTCTTCTAGTATAAACTATAGATTCAACAAGCCAAGTACAATTTTTTTTTAAATGATAACACTAATTTTACCTGATTAGTACAGATTTTTATAATCTCTGTTTAATGTAAACTATTGTAATAATAGCATTCGAAATTCTATTCTTACTTAATATGACTATGAATAAATCCTATTCAAAACAGAAATTCAATACAGATTTTGCATTACTGTAATGAAAAGCCTGCTTCATGATTCAGCATGAGATTTTTCAATCACACTGAAAAAAATGACTTTAGGCTTTCTCAAATGTGATAATATTCAAGTATCCTCACTGTATGAGTCACTTTGGTTAATTGTACACCCCCTCCACTACTATATTTGATAGAAAATATATGACAGAAGACATGGAGATATTTCTTTGCAGAAGATTTTTTTATCTAATTGTGACATCATACTCTGCTCATCGTCACTGCACAACCTGTGATGACATCCAAGGTTGGCTGTGTCTGCATATACACCAGACTCGCTATGTTCACAGCTTTGTTTCCTTCATCATGATCGAATTCAACAAAGAATAACAACAAATCTTTTCAAGACACTGATTGAGAATAGCAACAATACAATTTCTCACTTGACCATGGTATTCTTTCTTAAGCTTCAAGAATGTGGAGTGCTATCTTGTTAACCTCCGGCTACAGAAAGAGGGGACCCTCACATTCACTGACCATCTAGGCAGCTGCTGATCCCTCATTCCTTGCTAGCCTCTTCCTTACCGACCACCAGTCACTTACTGCTGACTTCCTGCCTCTCTGTGCTTATATGGATACTAGCTGTGGTCCTACCCTCCTATCCGTCCACTTGTGTTCTGGAAAAGTAGACTGCCCAAAATCTGGATGGGTGGTCAGTTTTTGAAAGGACTCTAATCATTATCTAAAATCAGTAAGAAAATTTTATGTTTGCCAATTCAAAAGTGGGCTGGAGACAGGAATCCTGAAAACTCTGGCAATTAAGTTGACTCAAAGATGGACTGGAGATGAAATTCGTAAGAAACTCTGATAATTGACTTAAAAGGAAAAAGGAATCTATCTACTTATCTCCTAAGGATGAGTGAGAAATCATGTTGTTACATAATTTTTCATGTTTTC
This sequence comes from Acanthosepion esculentum, assembly GCA_964036315.1. NCBI lineage: Eukaryota > Metazoa > Mollusca > Cephalopoda > Sepiida > Sepiidae > Acanthosepion > Acanthosepion esculentum. Next base: position 2,974,908 of record OZ038488.1, read on the forward strand.
TTAGAAATCATTTTACAGATAGTTCAAAGCTGGAGATGTACTTCTCAATAATTTCTCCAAGTACATTCAGCCACTTTGGCCAATTTCAGGGAGTAGAGTTATTTTCTATCAGGGTAGGTGCTTTCTCCAGTTTTATTTAGATCATTTTTAGCATTAGAGTTTATATCCCTAATTTTTTATCAGGTCAAGTGTTGTGAAATCATATTTTGAGTTTTAATTTTTATCACCAGATGTTTGAATAGTTTCCTGTGGATACTACTATTTCTATGTTATTGTTGTTTTTTTTTTCAAAAGAAATATTTCCATGCTCTTCAATCAAATATGCAAAAAAATTTGCTGTCAAAATATACACTATATATAATGGCTTACTTTCCAATTACTTTTATCCATCATTGGTACTTTAAAAAAAAAGAAGACAAACAGTTTAGAAGTAAACAGTATAGCATTTGTGTTTAGTCCCAAGGCAAAAATGATTTTACAGTTTAAACATAGTAGTATGTGAAAACAAATTAAAATAAATTTTTAATGACAGTGGCTGGTTTCTTTTGATGTAAAGGGCCTTCATGATTTATAATTGCTTTTACAGTTGGAGTAGCAAAGTACTGTTGCATTATCAGCCAAAATCTTAACAGATATTCTCTTTTTATTATATATAATATATCATGTTTAAACAAAGTTTTACTATATATATATATATATATATACATGGTTAGAACAAAAGTTTGTGGTGTTGAGCATGTCATTTTGTTTCATATATAACTGAAATTTCCAATATCTACGTATTCTAAAAGGCAACATTTCAACATACATGATTTGTGTGTGGATTGTAAATTTTAAATATAAATATTTTTAAATGATGTAGGAAAACAAAATACATTTTCATCATTTCAAGGTTTTTATTTTGAGAATGAGCTATTTCTAAAGATGGAGCCATATTTGAGAGTACTCTTCATAAGTGGTTTGCTATATTCAAAAATGGAAATTTTGATCTGGAAACCAAGTACATTCTGGCAGGCCGGTAGTCATTGACCAAATCAAAATGCTGATTAAAAATAATTCAGGACACACAACCCAGGTCTCTCCACATATCTAATATGAGAGGAAAATAATTCAATGAACTGCATTTCCATCAGTAATTCTCTGTTCAAATGCAAGCAAATCAACCCATTTTTAATAGAGCAATCAATCACAGGCAATGAGAAATGGATTGTTTACGACATTGTGGAGCAAAAAATTGATTCATTTTTTATGGCTTTGTCAGTTATTTAAAGCAGGAACATATTTTGGATTGTAAGAATATTTATTTTTTTCTTTTTGCAAGTAAATATTGAATTACCAATTTTCTTTGCAAATGACAATGATTTTTCCAGATACAAGTCCTATTTAACCCAAAGTTGTGAGAGAGGAGATGGTTTCATATCTTACCCAAGGGTATTTGCCCATAAGTGAATGTAACAAACCCAGTGAAACCAAAAAGATTGTGGGGAAAACAAAATGAATCATAATTAATCACTCCAAGAACAAATATGCATCTGAAGTAGGTGATAACTGTGTATCTGATAGGATTGGAAGAGTATTGTATATTACAAGCTCCTGACGACAAGTACTGTTCTCAATTGGACTGGGTAAAAGCAATAATCAATGAAAAGCATCTGGAATTGACCAATTGAAAGGCTGTTGTTTTCCATCAGGACAATGCCAGAACTCATGTCATTTTTCAGACCCATCAGAAATTGATACAGCTTGATTTTGCACCTTTGCGTTATCATTTATTTCAATCCCTAAAAAATTCTCTTAAAGAGAAGAACGTATTTCAAAAACACTTAGACCAGAGAGAGGTCAAATTCAAGAATAAAATCTTGAAGCTGTCTCAAATATGGCAATAGGCAGTGAAACAAAATGGCATATATGTGGTTGAATAAATCTATGTAAAAATGCCTAAATATTGTCTTTGAAATTCACTTAAAAATATTTTTTTCCACCACTATATTCTTCTTGGACCAAACCTCTTTCTGATTTACATAAATAATCTACCTAAGAATATACTCCAATCATTTATAAACGTCTATGCCAATGATACGATGATATACAGGTACACCTCTTGACAATCAGAGATTGGCAGCTGACCTCTCTTCCAATCTAACACTAACTTCCCCATGGGGGAAAAAAACTGACTGGTTACATTCAATGCCTCTAAAAACAAACTGGTTAGATTACCTCACCTATGATCAGACACCAAACTACCACCAGTCACGATTAACGGATGTCCCCTCGAGGAGGCCCTGTGCTTTGAGAGGATATTGGGCCTCAAACTCACACCTGACCTCAAGCAGAATTCCTATATACAATCCATCACTAAAGATGCAGGTAAAATGATTGGCTCCCTGTACCACTCCAGTAAGTACCTGACTCCTCATGCTATCCTCTACCTTTATAAGAGCCAAACCAGACTGAAAATGGAGTACTGTTGCCATATTTGGGCAGGAGCTGCCCAAACCTCACTTTCCAGTTCAAAAGCATCCCCGAGTCCTTGTTGGAGAAGAATTATTTTCCACACTCCAACCTCTCTTGCACAGGCAGTATGTGCAGAGTCTCTCACTGCTCTATTGCCACTACCATGGAAAGTGCTTGGACAAACTGCATCCCCTGGTTCCACTTGGTCTTACCTTCACAGCTAGGACTCACCATGCCACTTATTTAGTAGCAAAGCACCCACATTCCCCCCATATTCCATCAATAAAAAGTAAATTACACTCAGAAAGCTTCTTCCCATGAACCACTGTCCTATGGAACAGGCTTCAAGAGGATGTTTCGCTGATCTCTACAATCTTAACCTGTACAGGTCTAGAGTAAACCGTTATCTTCCAGAAATACCCAGGTTGACCTTCTTTTGCAAGGCATGGATTAAATTTTTCTGGTTACAGTTTTTGAAATGTTATCTAGTTATTCTTGTCAGATGCATCTTTGTATAAAAAATGACATTTTCATGAAAGCTGTGGAAACATTTGAGCTGTAGAGATAATACCTAATGGATTAAAACAAATCCTAAGCCCAAGGTAATTTTCTGAAGTAAACCTAAGAAAAAAAAAATACATACAAATTATTATTTAACCCATCAAGATTTATCAATGCTGGTGCAGAAGCTTAGCATATATGCAAAATACTTACTTGTAGTTGACGGTCAGATAAACTTTCTTCAACTAACTTCAGAGCTGGTGGATACCTTTTTCTCAAGGTAGGTTTTCCACTATTTTCAAATAAAAGCAGAAACTAGACAATACTCATTTCCAGAATTTACTTATTTATATATACAAATTAAAAACATTAAAATATTCATTAATATTAAAAAATATTAAACATTAAAAATATTTGTGGAAAACATAATAGAATTTGCCATTTATACCAATAATAATATATCATATAATTATTATATAATTAATGGAATAGTTCAAATCTAATAAATTGCAAATTCTATGGCTGAGATATGTATGAAAACAGTCCTCTTTTTGCATAAGCAAAAATGATTTTATTTATCCATTCAACATACTTTACTGTCTTTTGTCTTTTTTAGACAATCCAAAGGATATGTGTTAATGTTAGAAATTTAAGAACTAAAAAATAACAAGAAAAACATCCATGTGATATCAGAGCTGTCACAATAAGAAAACAAAATCTTTTTGAACCATTAGTGAAAAAAAATTAAATAAGTGAACCAATTGTTTTTTTTATCTTATAAGCCTAGATTTAATACAGATATAAAATTGTTACTTTTAATAAATTACAAGGTAACCAAAAAAGTTCTGTCCGTTTTTAAAGGAAAAAAAGAAAATGCTTCACAGTATGTGTAACTTATATTTAGTCTTCGAGGTAATCGCCATCAGCATCCAGCACCTTCTGCCAACGTGTCTCCAGCTGTTCAATGCCCTTGCAGTAGAACTCGGGGGTTTTTGACGCAAAGAAGTCCGTGAGGGCTTTGCACAAGTCTGCTTCATTGGTGAAGAATTTCCCATGAAGATGATTATCCAGGGAGTGGAAGAGGTGGTAATCGGATGGCGCAAGGTCAGGTGAATACACAAAGTCTCCCACCCAAGTTGCTGTATGGTATCCCTGACCACTCGTGCGACATGCGGCCTGGCGTTGTCATGGAGGAAAAGCACACCTTTGCGATTCACCAGTACTGGCTCCTTCTGGCGCAATGCCTGTTGCACATGTTTTTATTGCTGCGAGCATAGGTCTCCAGTGATGGTTTGGCCCATTGGTAGCAGTTCATAATGAACAACTTGACGACCTGTCCACCAGATACAAAGCATAATATTGCGTGGGTGCATAGGCGGTCTTGCGGTGTGAGGGACAGCATCCTAAGGAGACAATCAATGTCTGGAACACTTAGGAGTTTCATACAGAACCCACTTTTCATCACTGGTAAGCACTCGATTGAATAAGGATGTGGTACGGTGGCGAGAAAGCAGCGATACGCAGGCTGCCACTCGTTGTCCCTTGTCGACCCCCAACAGCGTTTGCGGAACCCACTTGCTCAGTTTGTACGTCTTACCTAGGCGGTGAAGGTGAAGTCTAACTGTTTCATCGGAAACGTTGAACTGTCTTGCAAGTTCACCACACGTTAGACTACTGTCCTCTTCAATGACCACCTTCAGGACTCCGTCATTCAAGACCTGTGGTCGTCCACTGCGAGGCTCATCATGGAGAGACAAATCTCCCGACTTGAATTTTCGAAACCAACGCCTTGCAGTACGTTCATCCACAACACTATCCCCAAATGCTTGACATATGCAGCGACTTGATGCAGCTGCTGATAAGCCCACTTTGAAGTCGCAAAGCAAACAGCCCCGAACGAGATCTCTAGACACTTCCATCCTTCTCACAGCTGTCCGGCTTATAACTGATGGCTGGACATGGTGCGCATGTTTTTTATAACGTCTGATGTTCCTACATCCGGCTGTCCGAATTTGAAAACAATTGCTACACACATTTTGAATATATTTCAACTTCATTCAATGACTAATCAAAAAACGGACAGAACTTTTTGGGTTACCTTGTATAAAATAGATAGATAAATAAATTGAAATAATTCCAATGCTTTAAGGATATCACATGTATTCCAATTTTTTATGGAAATATCAAACGGAAATTTAAAAGAAAATTATTAATTAATATATCTTTTTAAGTGCAGAAACTTTATTTAAAGTCCAAAAATGGACAATTTTTCCATTTACAAGTTTTCACAGTAATGCAATGTTTTATTTTTTTTTTAGATAGTTGAAGTTTTATTAAGCAAAATAGACAAAGAATTAAAAGTATGATAATATTTATTTCAGTTTTTAAAAGTGAAATTAATTTTATCGGACTTTTAATTCTTAGTCTACTACTTTGCTAATAATAACTTCAACTGTTTCTTAAAACAAAAAAATTTAAAAAGACATTGCATTTTTTTACATTGTTAAAAGAAAAATGAACCGTGTTTCTGTTAATGTGGCATTTAATTTATGACTCCTTATTTATTAGAATTCAAATAAATATTTAAAAAACCAATAAATTATTAATTAAAAGTACAATGCGTTTTTTGGGTTTTTAAAAAGAAATAAAACAGAGGGTATATAAACAAAAACAAGTTATCTTTATTTTAATATCATAAAAATTTTTTAAAGTTTTCCGAATTGAGAAAAAAGAAGTTTTTACATGTCCCCAGTTTTATTTAAAAAAAAAAAAAATAAACACAATTGTACTTTTATTTCATAATTTATCAGTGAGAAGTTATATAACTAACTAGGACAGTTACTGATGAGCAGTCTTAACCCACTTCCCCCCATTGGCCTTGTGCCACAATTATGTATGAAATACATAATAAATATATATTCCTTTTTGTGTGCTTATTAAGATATAAAAAAAACTGGCATCATACAGGCATTAGATTCTGAGAAATGGATAAAAATATTAAAAATTAATGGGTGTACAAATAATTTTGTCATTGACTGTATGTGTGTGTGTATATATATATATATATATATATATATATATATATATATATATATATATATATATATATATATATAAACTTTAAGGGGTGAAATGTGTATTGTAATATTGTATTCCTTCTGGGGAGAGGCAGCAAACTTGAGGGCCGCCCAGAGCAGCAAAAACACTAGCTATGCCACTGTTGTGATGATGAAAAAGAATAATGTTACTACATGCTTCTAACATTTACTTGCAACTACTGCACCTGTTCTAAGAAAGAGAAAATTTGTCATATTTTGAATAAGTTTAAGAAATAAACATTTTAAAGTTAACCTAAAATATGAACAGATTTTATTCACCCTTTTAGGCTGTGTGTGTATATTATTAAAAAAAAATTAATTACCTTTTCATATATATAAAGAAGTCAGAGTGTTTTCTTTGTGAGTTAGAATACAAAAGAATCTTCAAAATTCTTTCTATGAAAATTTTGCAAAACTTCTCATCAGTATGGACAAAATACAGTTTAGTTATTATTTTCATACCTGAAAAAGTAAAGGTATTTATTATATATTTCATGTACATCATTTAAAAAATGACTATATTAAAATTTATCTTAGTGCAAAATAATGTATGTATTCAGCTTTTGCCTGGATTGTATTTTCTAAGCATATTTTTTGTTAAATAATAAAATATATAATAAAAATTTTGTTATCAACTATTGTGTTTACAGAATGACATTATTACAGTACCATAAGTAATACATCTTTAAATCATTGTATAAGATTCATATTAATTTTGAAAACTTCTAAATTGTTGTGATTTATCAAGTTTAAAAAACAATGTTTTTACAAACCTAACAAAAACCTTACAAAGTATTTAGTATTCACCCATTAAGCTTTAACCTATGAACTATTACAAAATACACAGTTCATTAATGTGTTAAAAGAATTTGCAGAATATATATTGTAATTTATCTACATTTAATAAAAACAAACAAGTATGTAAGCCTACCTTCTGTAGTTTTGAGAAAAGACATTATCATTTCAATTAGAATATAAGAGAGAAACCAGTCATCTTCTGAAAATCAGACTGAAGCAACATAGAAAATTCTGGTTTGGCTAATCTACCTTTTCTTGGTTGAGGTGAAATAACAGACTGGGATCATTGATGGAAGGTAAGAACCTTGAAGGAAGTTATATACATTAGCATTACAGACAGGCATGTAGTATAATTCAATTATTACCTTAGTTTTTTTTTTCATTTGTTTAGAAAACAAACTCCTGCTGATACTATGCAACATTTACTTTTTTGATTGAAACCCGCCCAGAAATTCAAAGACTCACATGCTGATTGTTCAAGTGTATGTATCACAAATAGTAATAATGTTACTACCCAGGGATAATATATTTCAATTAAAAAGAATGCTTGCTTTCAGAAACTTACCTCCAAGTTTGTAAAATTCTAACTTTCCTCTATAAAATTTGAACATGAAGTTGTTCAAGAAAATCATACACTGTCTTAGCAGATTGTCAGCATTGCCTCCAAACTGGATTTTGTTTTGTAAATACATATCACAAATCTCTGAAAACATATGGAGAAGAGAAAACCAACAAAACATAAGGAACTAATAAATTATATAAATAAAAATGTTTTCAGTTTTAAAAATTAGAAAATCATTTTCTTTTGCAACACAAATCTCAGCAACATATTAACAAACATCATACTGTATTTCCTCAAATAGCCCTCCACATACACCATAAAGAAAATCTGTTTTTTTAAATTTCAATAAAAGCCTCAGTCCAAATGTGTATAAAATTTGTTTATATCAACTTACAGGAGTGGAGCAAATTAAAAATACATGGTTCCATTTTGTTCAGAATAAAAGAAAATGGTTACAATGTATTGACTGCTATTAAACAAAAACAATAAACATTTTCATTTCAGTTTTGTCTATCAATGCCAATTTTTTTCAGCTTCCCCAGATATATTTCAGCTGTTCTTTTGTTAGGACTCTGTACTGTGCAGATACAACCAACACAACTTCAGGATATCTTGTCATTAAGGTAGACATGTAAAGCATTTTTATCATCATTTTTCAGGAAATAACACAATAATGCCAATACTTCAATCATAGCATAACCAACTAATGAAAAATTTTCCTCGCCAGATTTGAAAATGCCAATTATAAATGTATCATATTGCTTAGCTTCAGCTTTCGTCATGCCTTCTAACTTCTCATTTGTAAGAGGTTTTCAGCTCACTTTGTAGACATGGTGTCCTTGGATAATGGTTCCAAATTTTATTTCAGAGAACATTTGCTTATCAGAAATATATGTTGCTCTTGCCCTCTTAGTTGTGTGTTCAGTCAATAGTTCAATTAAACACAGTAATCACTGTAATTTAATGACTTCATCAGAAATTCACACCACCTTCTTGTACCAAACATTCAACAGACATTAAAAATACTGACTTATAAATACACAAGCACTTTACAATAAGGTTTAAAGGGATCTTGAGATTTCTATTAGTTCAACCTTTAGCCAATTAACATAACCATAAAGAAATTGTTTCTAATTTATTTTACTGGTTTGTTTAATTTTTCCAATGTAATTGTGGCAAATGAAAATACAAAAAATTAAAATGAACACAAATCTAAAATCTACTTCTCACATAAATCAAAAGATTCATTCTTTTACTTTGGAATTTAAGCTGTCTGCTATTGAACACAGTGAAAAACATGACATAAGAGTTTCTGCTAGAAAATTCAATACTGATGTGAAAAGTGAATGGAGAAAAGTAAAAGAAGCCACAATAGAAAAGATGCAATGTGTTGCTAAAAAGGTTAGATGGAGGACATAAACAAAACAATGTTGCTTTGGAAGAACATTTGATGGAATGGATGACTCAGCAAAGAGCAAACAAATTACATGTTTGCCAAAAAAATTTACATGGCTATATGAACTATCATTATGGTAAGAAAAACACAATTTAAAAAGATCCTGATGAACTTATTAATAGACGAGTCTCTTATGTTATTTATATGCGACAAATTTCCCAGAAATTTCCATGTGAAACAGTTAATGCTATTATAATGGATAAGACTGTTCTCAGGATAGATATAGTTGCCAAAACCAATACTGAGAAAAAGTATGAAGGAAATCACTTTAAAAATTATAGATCACAAGTACATGTAAACATTTGTTTATCAGCTCAAGTCAACAGGAAGAAGTAAAAACCATTCATTATCTTCAGCGGTGTGAAACATGAAGTGAAAAGTTTGAATGTGAATTTTAAAACCAAATATGCTGTAAGGTCTTCGTCCACTGCATGGATGTATGAAGAACACACTCAACTGGGTTCAAACTATTTTAGGTAAATTTTCATATCCATGGTGTCTGCAGTCATGGGATATATTTGATGCCCATATAACTGACAACATTCAAAGTGCTCTGAAAGCATAAAAATTGACAATATATTAATTCATCTACATTTAACAAAAGCAAGCACATCCAAACCTTTGGATGCATAAAATATATTCAAGGTCCCACTCTGTCTCATTCAAAGAGTTGATTACTGAGCAATATGACATTTGATTAACCAGTGAAAAGCTTGAGTATACCAAGAGTTGTAACATGAAAGCACAATCATTGAAAGTTAATTGTAGAATAGATTTTAGACATTAGATAATCTCAGTGATGACCTTACTCAAAGGTTATTTAAAGCATATACACTTAATCTTTTGACAGTTCCAAGGATTCTAAAATTTACTGCTCAAAAATAGGACAATCATGTGCAGCTGGTTTTGAAAAATTTCAGCATCAGCTTTGCCAGCCATAATATAAAATGCTTGATGGAGACCCATTCAACCTCTTTAATACTGAAGTAGCAGCATAAACATTTGATTAGACTGACTCAGACAAAGTTTTGGATGTTTAATATCATCAAACATTTATTTCTCTACCTTGTGCTTTCTTGTTTAGTCATTGTTTACACATTGCTATTTTTAGGTGGGGAACACATCTGCATATGTCAGTTTTCCATTTGCATGCCTGTAGCAATTTTTAGAAATCATAATGCAAAATAAAATTGATGTGATAGCTTCACTATCCCTCATATGTCCAGGTACCTCTTTTGTAAATTTCATTTCAAGTTCTAAATAAAACAAGAGAATTTCTCCTATTCATTTATTTTATTCCAACTTTTCACATAAAATGAAAATTGATTATCCCTCATTCATATTTTCCAAGACTTCACTTGATGCTATTCACAAAATCAATTTTACTTTGCCTAATATCTTTTCAAAGGTTTATTGAATTTTTCTTAAATTTCAGAGATTATTCCCATCATTGATTTTAGCCTACAATATAGCATTTTATTGTCCTGTTTGTCAGTGCATATTTCTATCCAAGAGTTTAAGGAATCATAATATATTCTAATGGGCTGATACATTTTGGTGAAATATGTTTTGCCACAATGATTTCAAAATGCATTGTTTTGATTTTATAATTTTTAAAGGATAAACAGAATCATTATAAGTTATAAAAGTGTCTCAGTTACTTCACATATGAGTATTTTTTCAATAAGTGCTTCCTTCTAAATATCCAATTTCTAAATAAGCACTCCAGTCACTTATTCAAGGAAATACAGTATTTTGTTTTCATATGTAAAGTGAATAGAAATGTTTTTTTTTTAATAAACAATACCATGTACAGCTTCAGTTGTATAAATTATATCTCACCTACAATGTACTTCAAAATCCCAACACTAATCAGATGAACTTTGGTATTATGTTTAACTTTTATAACAAAGTTCGCAAAGACTTTGATAATGTCAATCATCACATCACGTGTAGAACATTTTGCTGTTTTCAGAAGAGTCTCAAAACCAAACAAATGTATGAAATAATTCCCTAAAATAAAGAAAAACAGGAAGATTAGTTGCAGTTTGAATTATATATTATGGAAGTTGCATCAAATTATGATAAGAATAAAAACTCATAGAACAGAGAGTTTAAATCAATGGTTAACCATCTTACATATAAAATTCAGCTAATATTTTACCATTAAAAGCAACATATAGCCTATATATATAGCCTATCAAAAAATATATCTAGGGACATCACATTTTAGAACATTACCAACAATTAATATTGGGTACATCAAATATAGCAAATTCAAAACCAAAATTTTGGAGTCATCACCCAATTCATCATGCAGAGGAAAGTTGGCCATGTTACAATCCCTGGCAAAAATGATGGAGTTAGCACACTTAGAGGATATTAAAATTTATTTTAATGATAACACTGGGTTATTCCATAATATTTTCATAGACATTATATCATTAATTTAAATAATTTAATCTAGTTTATTTAAGGTATATTCTATAAAGCTAAAGTAATATTATAAAATGAAAAGGAGTAAAAGTCAATTAAACACAAAAATTTATATTGTTTTACTAACTTTACATAATGACCAACAAGCAAAAAATGCTTTCAGAAAAATATATTGTGGACATCCAATAATATCTGTAGTCAAACATAAGCCATGTAAATTTGAGAATCTGTTAACAGTAGCATAATCTACTCTAGATATCAGCACAACTCTTGTATTATGGTAACATTTGTGAATTTTAATATATCTGCATACTATCTAAATGAGGAAAGTACAAGAAAAAGAAATTTTAAAATAGTAAATAAAAAAGTAACTTACTCATTTTAAATTCCTCCCAGTTTAGAAAACAGAGGCAGCTAACAGCAAGTTTAACAGGAGAATCTAGCTTGTTTTCAGAAATGATGGTCAAAAAATATTCCAGAAAATGGAGAGGAATGGTACTTTTATGTGGTTTTGTAGGAGTGGATAAGAGGTGATTGACAAGGCTGAGAGAAGCTGTTGATAATATAAGAGAATGTTTATCATTCTTATAGGCTGACTTATCCAGGATAAAATTAAGTTTCTGGTAAATTCCATTTTCAAGAAATATTTCTCTCATTTTGCAATTTTGGTCAACTGCAAAAATTCTATTAATAAAATCAAGGGCTGCCATTTTTCGCACTATAACTTGATCTTCAATTTCAGGACAATCCAACAATGAGAATATATGTTTGACCATGTGATGGTCAACTGTTGGGGGTAATATAGCATCTTTTAACTCAGGATGAGACATCATTTAAAATTTATTTTTTTTGATTACATATCAAATCATACATATCACACAACTGTGTACACCACTTTCAATATTGATACACGATGTAGATATGAACATGGAATCAGCAAAAAGCACTTGACCCTGTGCAAAGAAAACAAAATTTTTAAAGTATATTAAACTCATATGTTCTTGCTTTAAAATGTGTATGAAAGAGAACAAGAGTGGAAAAATGTACAAAAAAAATATATTTATGACATGACATTTTATTGTTTAATGTTAAATTTACCAAAACATTATTATAATATTGCTAATGTTTCAGAAACACACACAAAAGAAAATTGTTAAAAGACAATTGTCAAATTTTAATAATTTTGCAAATGAAAGCTAAATTACTAACTTTAATTTTTTTTCTGGATGACATATGCATCATTTTAAAAATGATTATTGGGTTCAGTTTACTGTCAAATTGACAAAATTTCACAAACTCATATTTTATTGTATTAGTCAACAATAAAATAAATATATTTCACTTTACTTGCTATACAGACTGGATTTTTTTTTAAAAAGTGTGACAAAGCAATTTGTTTAAGTATCTTTGGAATTTAAATTTTTGAAGATTGTAAGTGGCAAGGAAGCAAGAAATCAGAAAGGAATGTCACAGGTGAGAAGTGTGAGAAAAAACTGTTAAAATAGATGTGGAGGTTGCCTCTAGATAGTTCAACAGTAAAACAGTAATATATAGTTGCCAATCTAGTAGCATGCTTAAATTCATATAGTTTAGGCATGAAGGAAAAAAGCTCATCAGAACAGTTTCCAGGAAAATATTTGTAGAAAAGACAGAAGGAAGCTAAGTCACTGTAGGGATCCCATTAAATATGTATGCCTTGTGGGGATGGAATGCCTCCAAGCTCTATAGCTCTCAAGTCAGTCATTAAACTGGAGTAGGCCAGTCATAACCAGTTCCCAATGAGGAAAGTATCTGACAAAATCTATCATGTTTTGGGATGATGATGGAAGGTTATGTATCCTTCTTTGTACAACCTTCACGGTGTCGCTGTTGACATGATGGAAATGTTTGGATGTTTTTGGTCTGATATTCTGGTGATCTGTGAGTGGTGGCTGATGGAGGTAATGACATTTGGTGGGCGGGGCAAATGATATCCACTTTAAGAGGTTGTCAGTATTGTCTCCTGTGCTGTTAGTTTCACTAGAGAGTGGCATAAAATCTGAGCCCTATATATTTTTCTGACACCTTTGGTTCACTATATATTACATAGTGTGTTGTATGGAGATCAAAAGTTTGGTTGGTTGGTTGGTTATTTTGTTTTACAGCATATCAACCCCAGTAGGTCATTTAATGCTGACACTGTTTTGGAATGGATTTTAGCATAGTTTGGTAGAATATATATATATATATATATATATATATATATATATATATATATATATATATATTATAAATTAATAGATTTAAAATATGGTTTTACCGCTACACAGTGATAACCATGTTTCAGAAATGGAAGCTAAAGCCCCTGAATTTAATTTTGTTATTAAACCAAAGACATTAGTTCCATTTCCTCATCAAGCGAATTTTGGAGTAACTACAAAATTCAGGGGCTTTAGCTTCCATTTCTGAAACATGGTTATCACTGTGTAGCGGTAAAACCATATTTTAAATCTATTAATTTATAATATTAATGCTCTGTAAATTTAAATTTACATAGAGCACTATTGTGTAAAAATAAAAATATCTATAAGAACACCGGATTTTATATCTTACTGTTCTTTCCTTTTTATTTATATATACATAAGCGGCCCAATATCTGTAATGCCTTAAGGGGTTTTGATTGTGGGGCACTTCCTGATAAGATGGCAGCAATAAAACACAGGAGTTTTGGAGTTATTTCTGCTTAACATGGTGTCAGAGGGACAAACTGGACAATAAACTGAGTGAGTACTACTTTGTTTAAAACAACAAAAAATGATGTCAATCAACCCACCCCAAAGTTTTGACTGGACAGTAAGAAATTTGCACAAAGCCTTTAATGAGTGGCTTGAAGAAGTGAACCTTTTTTTGAATTTCAGAAATTTGAAGGGGAGGGTAGAGATAGTACCGCTAAAGCTGCAAATGTTGAAAAGAAGAAAAGGAGTTTATCTATTTACCTTTTAGGAAAAAAGGGCCAACAAATATACAAAACCCTAACAATCAAGAATGCGAAAGGAGAAACGATTGAAAATGACGACAAAAAAAAACTCAAAATGGTTATCGAAGCATTTAGGGACTACTGCAAACCCATGAAAACGTTGACTGTAGACAGAGTGGAAAGAACAAAGTGAAAATGAAAGCTTTGAAGACTATTTGTTAAATTTGAAATCGAGTTCTGAAGATTGTGAATGGAATAACGTCACTGAGAACGATATGATAAAATTACAAATAATAAAAGATAAAAAAACGCGAGAAATTCTCCTGAGGGAACCAGATTTAACCCTGACACAGTGTACTGACCGATGCAGAGCTGCAGAACAAAGTAAAATCCAGTTGCAAAAAATTGAAAAATACGACAAATTAAATGTTGAGGACGACACATACGAGAAAGATATCAATGCGACTGGAAGAGAAAAAAAACAATATGATTGCATTTATTGTCAGAGAAGACATGTAAAAGGAATAAGAAACTGTCCAGCCTATGGCCAGGAATGTTTTAGATGCAAAAGAAAAAAACCATTTTGCCACATCAAGAATTTGCAGGGGTAACTACAGTGAGCAAAGAGTTAATGAATGTTTTCACGTTGAAGGGGAGACAATTCATAAGGTTCATGCGAATTTAAAATTAAACGGGAAGCCCATTAAATTCATGATAGATTCCGGAGCAACTGTAAATGTAATTCCTGCAACATTCGTTAAGGACAACAAAATGGAGCACTTACTAAAAAAAGGTAAGAAACTTGATATTTCAGTATACGGAGGGAAAAGGGTTAGAACCGAAGGAACAATGAGGGTAGAACTTATCAACCCTGTCAACAGAAGAAAAGTGACAGCTTCAGTCATGGTTGTGAATGAGAAGGTACAACCAATTTTAAGCTGTAGTCTTTGCCAAAAGCTAAATTTAATACGGTTCAACCTAGATCAGTTTGACTCGACAGTTTCAGCTGTAGAATGCAATGTCCTCAAAGAACAAGCCCTGAAAGACATCAGAAATTTAGATGTTGATGATTCCATCAAAGGGATTTTACTAGAATACCCAGACATTTTTGAAGAGAGAGTTGGTGAATTTGAAGGTGAATTAACACTCAAAATAGAACCAGGCACAGTTCCTACACAACAACCCATAAGAGGTATCCCATTTGCACCGGAAAAACAATTTAAACAGGAACTAGAAAAAATGATGAGGGACAATATAATTGAGAAACTGGAAGGACCTAGCTCATGGCTCAACAGCTATGTGATTGAGAGAAAACACAGCGGAAAACTTTGGATATGTTTAGACCCCAAACCATTAAACAAGGCACTGATTAACAACTACCACTGCCAGGTACCAAGCTTGGAATCCATCACACACAGGTTTGCAAATAAAAACGCAATAAAATTTAGCAAATTGGATGTAAGAAGTGGATACTGGCATTGCAAGCTGAACGACAAGGCAAGAGAACTGACCGCCTTTGGCACGCCTCAGGGAAATTATCGATACAAAAGATTACCCATGGGTATCACACCAGCCAGCAAGGCATTCCAAACAAAAATGATCGAACAATTCCAAGGGATAAACGGGGTTAGCATCATCCAAGATGACTGTCTGGTTGAGGGATTTGGAAACAACTCAGACCAAGCCATCAATAACCACAACCAGAATTTGCGAGCATATTTGCAGAGATGCAGAGAAAGAAACATTAAAATTAACCTTGACAAATGCAAATTCCTCACAGAGGAAGTTACCTACATGGGTCATACACTGACTAACACAGGCTTGAAGCCCGATGAAGAAAAAATATGGGCAATCACAGAATTCCCAGCACCTCGCGATCTGCATCATCTAAGGCGCTTCATAGGAATGGTTAAATACCTCTCGAAATTTGATCACTCACTGATGACAAAATGTGAACCTTTAAACAGGCTAACACGGAAGGACCAGATTTTCCAATGGGCGGAGGTGCAACAAAGAGCATTCGAAGACATAAAGAAAGCTATAGCAAACACACCTATCTTGGCTTACTACGACTTAGAAAAGCCAGTCACAATACAGACTGACATGTCTGATGTAGGTGTTGGAGCTGTCCTCCTACAGAATGGGAAACCAGTGTCATACGCATCAAGGGTGTGGAACGATTATGAGAAAAACTATGCACCAATTGAAAAAGAGATGAGAGCCGTTGTGTTCGGACTACACAAGTTTAGCGACTATTGTTATGGAAGACATGCAACAATAGAGTCAGATCACAAACCATTAGAAGCAATCAGCAACAAGCCTCTAAGCGAAGTACCAAAAAGACTGTTAAGAATGATGCTCTCAATACAAAATTTTGATTACAAAATAACATACAAAAAGGGCAGTGACATAATTATTGCTGATGCTCTTTCACGAGCCCCAGTAGAGGATGACAAGTTCCAGTTTAATTTCAGTGAAGTGAATCTATTAGAATTTCTTGCTGTAAGTGAACAGACCAGAGACAGACTAGTCAGTGCCACCAAAGAAGATAGGGATCTACAGAAGCTCATAAAACTAATTAAACAAGGCTTTCTAATGCGATATAAAGCCCTTGAACCTCAGTTGAAGCACCTGTATAAATTCAGAGACTACCTGTCAACAAAGGATGATCTAGTATTTTACAGAGTCTTCGTACCTGCCTCAATGAGAAATGACATGAAGAAGGTGGCGCATACAAGCCATTTAGCAGTTGAAAGTAACATGAGACGTGCCCTAGACACAATCTTCTGGCCTGGAATGAGGCAGGAACTACAGGAATGTTACATCAACTGTGAACAGTGTAGCAGATATTCTGCAAGAAATAGCAAAGAGACACTAATCACAAGACCAGTGCTGGAATACCCATTCCAACATATTGGCCTCGATACCATGATACTGGATGGAAGGAAATACCTAGTCTGTGTGGATTATTTCTCTAATTATACCTTGGTTTATCGACTCCAAGGAACATCATCAGGTTGCACAATCAAGCTGATAAAGAAACACTTCATGAAATATGGCATTCCAGAAGAAGTTGTAAGTGATGGGGGCCCTGAATTTGATAACAAAATGATGAGAGAACTGGCCCATAAATACGGATTTAGATGGAATCCCTGCTCCCCAGAGATGCCAAACTCCAATGGAATGGCAGAATCGACTGTAAAACAAATAAAATGCATCATAAAAAAATGTAATAATGAAAACAGCGATCCTTGTCTGGCCATACTAGAATTCACCAACACACCATCAAAATCCACAGGAATGTCCCCAGCGCAGAGATTCTTTGGAAGACAATTGAGAAGTGTACTGCCTACGATGAAGAAATTTATATCCCCATTTAATGCGGAAGAAACAAAAACTAAAATACGAAAGGCAAAACAACATCAAAAGAAATACTATGACAAAAATGCCCATGACCTGATAGAACTAAGAAAGGGCGACCAGGTGACTGTGCAGCCATATGGCAAGAACCAATATTGGAAAAAGGCAGTTGTCACAGAAAAGTTTAAATACCGACGATACATGATCGAACTGGAAAGTGGGAAAAGACTAGTGAGAAATAGGAGACACCTAAGACTCACAACTAGACCAAAACATAGCAACATGATGGAAACAAAGCACATACAAGATATCACCAACAGTGGTAGCAAGGAAAACACCAAACAGCAGCAACCAGACAAAACTGAAAGACAACCACGTCTGAAGAGAGTCACTGCAGGCAGGTCACCCAACCGATATGGTGAATGGCAACTCACATAAAATAAACACTTCAGACTTTTGTATGTATGGGGGATGTTGGTTGACATATATACATAAGCGGCCCAATATCTGTAATGCCTTAAGGGGCTTTGATTGTGGGGCACTTCCTGATAAGATGGCAGCAATAAAACACGTATATTAATACACAGGAGTCTTGGAGTTATTTCTGCTTAACAGTATCTATCTGGTTTTCTTCTATGATCTTTTTTATCCGTAAACCAAAAGGTTTGATGGACGTTTCTTTTTGCTGAAAAAGCTCTATGAACTGTGGTTGAAAAGTAGTACTGAAAGCTGGATTTAGAGGGCATGATGAGAGTTTTAGGTAATATTGCAGAGCAAGTTTTTCATGTCTTAGTTTAAGAGATGGTTCATTTACCTCTGTATATAGGTTCTCAACAGGAGAGGTGCTATATGCTCCAAGGGCTAGCCTAAGTCCTTGGTGGTGTATGGTGTTTAGTTCTTTCAAGTATGTTTTTCTGGCTGCTCCATATATAAAGCAGCCATAATCCAGTTTTGATCTGATTAGAGAGCGATACAATTTCAATAATGTTTCTTTGCTTCCTCCCCAATCAGTGTGTGCTATGGTTCTGAGTAATTGTATTGTTTTATTACATTTTGTTCTCAAGTATTTAATATAGGGAATGAAGAGTTTGCAGTCAGAAATGACTCCTAGGTATTTGTATTGATCTACAATTGGGATTTTGGTGTGGCCGAGTTTCAGTACTGGATCAAGGTTGAGTTTAAATTGGTTGCAAAAGTGGACACATTTTGTTTTTTCTTTTGAGAATCTTAGTCCATTTTCTGTGGTCCATTTATTGAGTTTATCAAGGCAGATCTGGAGTTGTCATTCTATATGGTTCATGTTTTTTGCTCTATAGCATATCAGGAAGTCATCCACAAACAAAGCACAGTCAGTTCCGCTATTTATGTTTTTTACAATATCATTTATCTTGATACTAAATAGTGTGACAGACAATACATTGCCTTGAGGTACACCCATTTCTTGTCCTTTTTCTTCAGAGAAGATATTTCCCATCCTAATGTTAAATCTTCTATCTTGTAGGAAGTTTTTTTATAAATATAGGCATTCTACCTTCTAGGCCAAGGTTTTTAAGGTCTCTTACTATGCCGTACTTCCACGTTGTGTCATATGCCTTTTCGAGAAAAAAAAAAAAAATTGCCACTAGATGTTCTTTTTTAATAGAAGCCTCTCTAATAAATGTTTCCAATCAGATCAGATTATCTATAGGACTTCTTCGGCTTCTAAAACCAGATTGATATTCTGTTATCAATTTATTGCTTTCAAGGTACCAAATAAATCGGGCATTGATCATTCTCTCTAGTGCTTTGCACACACAACTGCTAAGAGTAATGGGTCTGTAGTTTTTTGCATTTGTATTATCTTTTAAAGGTTCCAGTATCTGTATAACTGTGGTTTATTTCCATATTTTAGGGATGTCACTAGTTATCCATATATTATTGTAGATTTGTAGGAGGTAATTTATTGAGGTTTTGGATAGTTCTTTTAAGGATTGATGAATTTTATCTGGTCCAACTGCAGTATTGTGGGCCTTGTTGAGGGATTCCTTTAGTTCTGTTGTAGAGAAAGGTTGGTTGTAGCTTTCAGTATTTTTGTTTGGAAATTTGATTTTTTCTTTTTCTGCTTTTGTTTTGATGATTTGAAAATTTTTGCTTTGGTTTTTGGCGGATGAATTTTGTGAGAAAGTTTTGGCTAGATGATTTTCTATATCTTTCTCATCAGTAATCTTCTGATTATTGTGAATAAGATGTTTGGTGGGAGTATTGCTATTTTTGCCAGTTATTTTTTTAATCATCTCCCATACTTTTTGGGGTTTTGTGTTATTTATTTTGGCAATGTAATTTTGTCATGTATTTTGTTTGGAGTCTTTGATGATTTTTCAGGCTTTGACTTTGCTGTTTTTATAAGTGTTTAAGTTTTCTCTTATTGGATTTATTTTAAATTTCTTTAATGCAGCTCTGCGTAGTCTCACAGCTTTTTGGCATTTCTCATTGAACCATGGCCTATTGTATTTTGAAGAGGTGGAGCTTTTTGGTATATGCCTTTCAGCTATATTTAACAGTTTGTTTGGAAAGTATAGAATGTCTTCCTCTTTGTATTTATTGGCTTCTGGGGTTAGTTCGGTAAGACATGATGTTTTAAATCCATCCCAATTAGCCTTTTTCAGATTCCAACTCAGAGTTCTTTTATTTACTATATTGGTCTTGTTTTCCAATAGAATCGGAAAGTGGTCACTTCCAGTCATAATCTAGAAACAGATTAGGGTCACATATTGATAGGTCTATTGCAGAGTATATGCCTGTTGCTGGATGCAGATATGTGTTTGATCTATTGTTGTACATGCACAACTGATGTTTATTTAATAGTAACTCTATTATTTTGCCCTTTTATCTGTCTTCTTACTTCCCTACATCTCATTGTGGCTATTGAAGTCTCCCATTATAACAAAGGGTTTTGGTAATTGTTCTATCAAATTACTTAGCTCCGATTCTTTCAGTTGTTCGCTTGGAGGAATGTATAACAAACACAGTTATTGTTTTGTGGAGGGTTGCTGATATAGCGACTGCTTGCAGATTTGTATCTAGTATGATTTCACTGTGTGGGATATTATTATTAATGATTACTGATGATCTACCACAAGGTCTATCGGTGTGATGTTTAATATAATTGTATGAGTGGTGAGTTTTAATGTTGATGGTATTGTTGCTTTTGAGGTGAGTCTCTTGAAGGCATGTGATTACTGGGTAGTATTTATTTATAAGCAGCAACAATTCAGCATAATTGACCCTTGATTCTCTGATATTCCATTGGATTATATTGTTCATTTAATTTTAAGATTTGTGAGTTGGTTGGTTATTTTGTTTTATGACATATCAACCTCTTGAGATTTGTGAGACTTTTTATGAGATTTTTTATTTTGAGGTTTGCTTATTGGTGGAGTTTTATTTTCAATCTCCATCTTCTCAAATTTGTTTGATGTGCTTATCGGGATGGGTTGTGTAATTTTTTTTACAAATGTTTTGTTTTTTAATAGTAATATCTTTTATTTTATCTTCAATTATGTCTTTGTTAATATCCAGAGGTCAGATAGGTGATCTTTGTTGCTTTACATTTGTGGATTCAGTCATCTTAGAATTTTCTATGGGCATTTCTACATTGGTATCCTTATTTAATTTTGTTTTCATACAAGACTCACTCTGTTTTATTTCTTTTAAGATTTTCTTGGAATGTTGGCCATTCATTTGTATTCAAATTTATTAATTTTTCTATCATTTTTTTATACTTATATATTAGGGTGATGTCCTGGGGTTTTTGATTTGCCTTTTGTACTATATTAGCATAGGTTTTTGTTCCCATATAGCTTTCAACAATTTTTCTGGCTTCTAGGAAAGGTATTTTTTGCATGCTTTACATACATTATTTTCTTTTCTCTCTTGTAGATATCACAGGTCCTTGAAAAGGCGGGTGTTCTTCATGGCAGTTAGCGCATTTCACATTACTGCATTCATTCTCTGTGTGATTTGGATCACATTCAATGCACTTTCCACACAGTTGGCGTCCTCTGCAAATGTCTTTGTGGTGTCCAAATTTTTTATATTTGAAGCACTGCAGAGATGGGTTGCTATAATATCATTGTTTCTTCGAATAGATTTTCTCATATTCCTTTACACCCAGTTTTATTAATGCCCTTTCAATTTCTTCTTGTGTTGCTAACAAAAGTTTGCAGCTTCTTATCACACCTTTTGAAGTGTTTAATTTTTCATGTGTATACGTTCTACATTTAATGCTGTGAAATTTATCCATTTTGAGTAAATTTTCAGCATGTTTTTTTGTTTCAACTTCCACTAGCAAGTTACCATTTCAAAGTTTTTTTACGTTTTTTGGATTCGACCTACTTGATATGATTTTTTCTATCAGGAAAGGTGATAACTTATCCAATTTGATTTCCTCTAATGATTCAATAATAATGAATCTTGGAAAATCTGTTTCAATCTCCGAGTCAGAATCTGATAAATATCTTTTGGATTTTTTGAAGGAAGAAGCCATGATAGGTATATATTTTTCATTGGTTCTATGCTCTACCACCCACCATGGAGTCCAACTTGTGTTGGGAATGAACCAAGGGGGAAACCCATTCAGCTTGGCTGAGACAGGGATACGATACCAGTATAATCATGTCAAGAGCAAGATTCTGAGCCTCTGCTAAATTCTGGTTTTTATTACACAACAATCTAACAGGGTCAAAAAGTCTTTTTCCTCTTAACACAATTGATGTTGCAAGCCATTGACCACTCTGTTGCCGGATCAATAACTGCTTAACGACCAGGACTTCATCCTAGTGCATTATGGGTCACCACCTACAGTCAACAGGTGGCCCCATTGGCGGGGGTTTCCCCTCTGCAGAGGTGCAATCAGCATATTCTACAGCCCCAGCCAACAGGGCAGGGAGATCAAAAGGAGTGGGGTCAAGTACTGGATAACTGCAACACTGTTGCACACTTTTAGGTTGTATGATTGTTTCCAGGGCCTCCACTTTGGCAGTGAAAGCTTCATTCTCCATTGATAAATCCAACCTAGCCTTTTCTATTTTCATCCTCATTTCTTTGTCAGCAAACATAAGGTGTCCCTTGACAGCTTTAGCACAGAGGCCATAGCAGTGGTGGCAGCTGCTGTTGATCTGCTTGAAGCTTTTTTAGTAATAGGAAACCTGTGATCTAGTTCTGAGCAAGGGTGATTCTTTATCCATGATGAGAGAAAGACACTATTGTCATTAGTCTTCCTGGTGATTTGATGTAGCAGTGTCTGGAGAAGGTGTGAAATGTTATTCTAATTGACCAGAATGCCATGGTTTCACTTTACTGCCTCCTGATACACATCTCTCACATGCATGTGTACCTCAGGCAGGCAGATAAACATTTTATGGCAATGAAAATTCTGAAGACAAAGTCCTGTTTATCAGCAGGTTTATTGAAAAGCAAAAGGGTAAGACTAGAAAAAAGAAATAAATACAAACTTGAGATTAGCCGGAATAACAAAATGAATAAAAAGAAAAAGGAAAGGAAAGAAAAAATATAACAAAGGGGCCGAATGCAGAACCTAACTGAGAGACCAAGGATTTACAAGGGTAAAGGAGGTAGCAAGTAGTTCACTGACAGGAATATGTTATAAAGATTGCAATAATAAGTCTGCAGAAAGGAAAAAAGTTACAGTATGACACAGGGTGAGAACAGTCAACATGTAATGAAAGGGATTCTACTTGACGAAGTACAGCAGCAAAAATAAACGTATACAAAGTTACCTTAAACAAATGTTTCAAATAAGAAGATATTAAAAGAGATCAATGCTTAGAGAAAATAGTTAAGAGGTTACATACCAGTGATGGTATAGTTTGGGGATAAGGAGGATAAGAAAGTAAGAACCACATACCAAGATCTTGTGCTGGTTCCAGTAATTACTAAGGGTGAAACAAAATTATGTTAAAACAGTGATAAATCAGAAATGTACCTAAATTACAAAAGGAAATAAAACAATGGAGGTGCTGTACAGTGGTAACAAAACAGTGTCAAAAATGAAGAATTACTGCAGACTTCTTAACACACTGAGAGTTCCTAACCCAACAATGACCACCAAACACAAACTTCTAACAAGGTACCACCATGGATTTCCTAAAGAAATCTCTAAAAACATTTCAAATAATTTAACTGCTTTCTTTCAATTTAAATTTTGGTTTTATTTCTAAGATAATAGCCTAAAGCTAATCTGTATTAAAAGAAAGTTTAATTTCCATATATAAATAAAGTTTTAAATATTTTTAAATCATTGGCCAATGAATCACTATTATAGATGAAAAATGTAAACAACAAATTTTAAAATCTCTTAAAATCAAATATTTCTCCTAGAGATGTGTTTTGAAGTAATTTAAGTAATTTAAGGATTAACTGGATTTTGTAAATATAATGTTTACTTTTCCCTTAAAATAGGAGTTCTCAAGCAGTAGGAAATTCTCCCACCCAAAGAAGAAATTTCAGGGGGAGGGAGGATTGGGATCACAGATTGGCAGACTCAAACTGTTAGCTTTCTAGTATTACATTTATAGTTAGGATACGATTCTTCACATATTCAATATGGATTCACATCCCTCATCATTAATGAAGAAAGGCCTTAATGTGTTATTTCTAGTAAAGCTTTGTGAAATGATTCTATGAAACAACAAAGTTGAAGCAATATTTGCAGAATCTGCACCTCAACACAAGGACCAAAACCTTTTTGAATGTCATGAGAATGCTCTCAAAAAGATGAAGAGGGATTCAACAGAGACATTCCAAGAAACAAACCAAAAGATTACTGAAGAAACTTTGATAAATCTTAGCTCTCTCAAAATGGTGTGAAATGGATTGGAGAAAAAACTTGCAGGAGTTCCACTATCAAACAGTACTGTTCAAAGGGGGATTAGCGACATGGCCATTGACATCAAGGATTAAGTTGAGCAGGAGATCAAGTCTGCAGCATTTGGCTTATTTTCAATTCAACTCTATGTCTGATGTAGCATCATGTTGATGGTGTGTGCAACATACATTTAAAGAGGAGTTTCTCTTTTGTTCTCCTCTTGAAACAACTATCAAGGCCTCTGATAGTTTTAAAAGGCTTCATCTTTCCTTGAATCAAAAAATCTTTTGTGGGATAATATATGTGGGTGCTGTACAGATGGACCACCAACTATGTTGAGGATAAAATCAGGATTTCAAGTTTGTGTGAAAAAGCAAGCACCAAAGAGAAAGGCTTTCATCCATCATCAGGCACTGGCCTCAAAAACACTTCCAGCTCCACTGGAGAAGTTTTTGGATCAAAAAATTCAAATTGTGAATTTTGTCAATGGAGGAGCTCTTGCTTCTTTTTCACACAAATGTTCAATGGCTGTCAACAGGAAATGTAACTGAGCAAATATTTGAGCTTAAAGATGAACTCAAATCATTTTTTTTGAAGTTCAGGATAAGATGGAATTTTTTGCCTAACTGGATGATGAGGAATGGTTTACAAACCTTGCCTGTTTGGTTGATATTTTTGAGCAGCTGAATAAACTGAATCTTCTGATGCAAGGAAGGAGTACAAACATCATAAAATTTGTGGATGCCTTGAAAGCTTTCATGAGCAAGCTGGAAAATTGGAAAAGAAAGGTCAATATAAAAAATGTTGCAATGTTTGAGAAGCTGTCATCTGTTCTTGTTGGTGTTGAAGACCAAGTACTTCCAAAGTTTGTAAAAAATGAAATTTTGCAGCAATTGACAGCACTTGAAAATGTATTCAGCTGATATTTTCCTGAACTCAGTGATGATAAGTTGTATTTAGTGTAAAATTCATTCAAATTGTCAATTGAAAAAGTCCTGATGATTACCAAGATGTATTTCTGGAGCTGAAAACTGATTCAGGAGCAAGAGATATGTTCGATGAGAAATCAATCAGAGAATTTTAGGTCAAGAATTTCCTATCCAAGAGTGTCAGAAACAGCAATCTGTGCATTGGTTCCATTTGTGTTAACATAACTTTGTGAATCATGCTTTTCAACTCTGCTGCAAATTAAAACAAAATAACATAGTGGTTGAAAATGACCTGCATTGTGCCCTTTCAAGCACTCCTCCGCATATCCCAGGATTGGCAAAGATAAATCAACCACAGTTTTCCCATTGACTGTAATTTTCATCTGAATAAAATGAATTACACACTTACAATATCCTGGCATTCTACTGAACATTTTGTTTATTGAATTACAAAAAATAAATCTAACAGTTCCTAAAAAATAAAATAAAATTCTTTTAAAAAATGGTATTCTACATTTTTCGATTCTTTAAACAAATGTCTTTAAGAAAAAAAAACTCTTATGAACAAGTAGGTAAATTTCAAAATTGCACTGAAAAATTACAAGAAATATTTTTTTTAAATAAATGTTATTGTTAATTAAAGTCTGTCCAGTCTGAACGTTTGGAAATTTTATTTGAAGAAAATTACTATAAATATAAGTTTGAGGAAATTTTTCGAAAGTTTTGGTAGTGAAATGTAAGTGTAAAAAATATTAATGTGCTGACATTTGAAATGATGCGCGTCTGAAGTCAAAGCATACGATAGTTTTTTTGTTTTGCCGCTCTTTTTTGTGGATTTGGAAGCTGGGGAAGGCGTTTCTTTTTAATTAGAGGAAATTATCCTGTCAGAAAATTATTCTTGGTCGAAAGAGATGTTTTTGTTTTTTTTTTTCTGGCTGCGTGACCACGTAAAATAACCGTTAATGTTCGACTTACAGTGTCGAATTAATTATATAATTATTTTCTTAGATAGACTTTAATTTTATAAATATATAACTAGTTGCTGTCTATCGAATTTTATTCAAGAATGGGAATAAGGGTGTGTAGATTTTTTCGTGTCGGGTGATTGGTAGAAAATTTTTTTATTGGTTTCGGAAGAGTTCCAAAAAAGTAAATTTGTTTGATAACTTGAGAAAAGTTATGTTTTAAGGTCTGTTTGTGGAAATGTAGCAAGTTTGATAAAGAGGTCAGCTTGTTCATTTTCGCCTTATTGTTTTTTTTTATCCAGGCAGTCTGAAGGACTAGGAAACTGGAAGAAAAAAGTTATTTGGATTTATTTGATTGAAAAAAAGAAAGCTTACGGTTTGATGACGGAACTGTAACTGATAAAGAAAGCAAATAGTGCATTTTTAGGGCATTTTATTCCAAGTCTTCTTTTCTTTTTTTTATAAAAAAAAAAGTTATTAGACTAGACTAGAGACTATTGGAAGAGGTGAATTTATTCCTAAGAGGATTTGTTACCTTTTTTTTAAGTTTTGATTATTGTTGGCTCTCAGAGTTAACGTTTTACCAAAGTCATTCGATGCGAAAGGTTTGCCTTGTTCTTAATTTAAAATGAGATTTTAAATAGATATTTCTCATAAGTAGAACATTAAAAGCCCAAGTTAGGCGTAAATGTTTTTTTTCTGCAGCACAAAAAAGAGAAAAGAATTCTGAAGAAAAGAAGAGAAGTATCCAAAGTTCTATCCCTCTTCTAATAGAAAAGAACATTTTTTTGTAACATTTTCTGTAAAAGAAAAAAGGTTTGAGTTGTCTGTTTAAAAGAAAACTATATATAGTTTAATAAACAAACAAATAATTATTAAGTAAACTTTAATATTTTTTTGCTTTGTTACCTTAATATTGCCATATGGAACAGTATTATGCATGCAAGCAATATTTTGTGTTAAAATAAAGATTTATAATCTGTGAATTTTATATTTTTGTGTTATATTTTAAGTAGATCGTATCGATAAAAAGATCGTCTGCTTCATTTATTTTTTTTCAGTGAAGAACGCGTCTAGAACAAAATCGGCTGCTTTGTCTTGCCTTTTTTTTATGATAAAAAAAAAATTCTTAAGATAAAAGTTTTATCTTAAGAATTTTTTTTTTTTTTTTCAGTATAATAATTTAAGATCATACACAGGTTAAAATCTATTTTTTCTTCAAATGACAATTTATTTTTTAGTTTGAATTATTTTTGGTAAGGTTCGGGATGAATTTTCCATATGTTCACACTTGTTGATATTACATAATTTTCTTACTGAAATAACATCTCCAAGGGTTTTTTTCTTTGTAGCTATTAAAAAGAAATCCACGAATATCCACCAAATTAAAAAAGAAAAATTACACTACACACGAGATATTGAAAAGGTAAGGGAGTAAAGAGGCCCCCCACCGCAAATATTTCCATAAACTCTTCTAACAAAATAACTTTCAGTAATTCATTCAGTAATGAATAAGTACTGAAAATTTTGTTTGAAATTGTATAATTCCCTGACTTAGTAAATATTTTAAATTTAAAACAGTGGAGTAGAGACATTTTGCTTTCATTTCGGAAAACATCCATTTTAGGTGATACCTACCTTCGGCTTTAAGTTAAAAAAACTAACTCAAATGAACACATTTTCCAATCCAAGTGTCCCTCAAATTGGCTGCCAAATTTTCGTTTAATTTCAGGCGGATGAATGTTTACCGGCTATTTCCGCAGCCAGTCGCAGCCTTTCTTCCTTGCTACAACAAAGATGAACGAAGGAAAAAAGAAATTGGAAAAGAAAGAACTAGAGAAGTAACCACAAGATTGACTTGACTTCGTTCTCCTTTCAATCCAGGTCGATTTTACGATCTGTACCGCATTAATCACTTGTTAGTTAACCAACTGGTTGATACTGAAGTTACAAAAATAAAAGTAAGTAAAATAGTTTTTACTGTTCTGTGATTTAGGACACCGTTACAGACTCATCCTTCCTGTAAAGTGTAATGTTGACATTCAAAATTTAATGATTTTTGTTTCCACCTTTGCGGCAAGGGAAGTAACTCAGAAAAAATGTATATAGAGTAGGCGGAAGTGAACAACATCAAATCAAAAGAGAAAATGACAAAAAAATTAAACACTCTTCAATTTTTCAATTTAATAAAAATAAATAGCCAATGAAATCAGCTCCCGCCAGTAAATAAACACGGAATTCTGGAGCCTACACAAAACCATTCATTCAACTCGACAGAAGAACTGACAGCAGTAAAGTGACGCGAGTTAACCTGGGCGTCTTGTCTTTTCATCAAAGCAACAGCGGACTCTTTGATCTTGTCTCCCAATTCCATTTTCTTCCTCACTGAAAGACTATATTCATGTTCGTGATAAGTAATTATGGTTAAAATTTGTGTATCCTACGTTTAAATAAATATTTTATTTGAACACACAATCTTTTGTCTCATTTTTTATTATTATTATTATTCAAACGGTGACCCATGGAATATTTTCCCTAACAAATATATTAAATTTTAAGCAATGTTTAACCTTGGTGCCCGCAACAAAAAAAAACAAAAAAAAAAACGGTGTATCAAAAGGACAGTAATTTTGATTTCATTGACACCGCTATTATTACACCATTTTCTTTTGACTCCTTAGGCAATGTTTATTTACAATATTATAAAATATGTGAACCAAGTATATTACAATATTACCTTTTATAAGGAAACAAATTTGAGAAGAAATCTTTTTATTCAAAAATTGATATTACAAAACAAAACTATCAAAATTGTAAACAGACAATGCAACATTTACACTACAGTAAAAAACACATTACGTTGATACCTCCACTAAAAAATTAGTATGCTGTCATACATCTTACATTTTTCTACACAAACCGGATGTTGTCCCCTTGAAGACCTAAACAGACTGTATAAATGTTTTCTGTGCATAGGTTCCACACATACAACCACTTTAACCAAAATAAAATGAACAATTTATTGACCAGTCAGAGCTACTCTTACTACAAAAACACAAACTTTAATCCAGAGCCAAACAATGGATATATATTCTCTAATTAAACAAACTCAACACAGACCAACTTGGGCATCAACACAAACCAACCTTCATGCCAACACCATTACACTGAAAGTGAAACAACTCCAACAGAAATGTCTAATTTCACCATTCTCTCTCCCTGTTGCCTTAACAGATAAAATTTACTGGTTTTGTATTGTATGTAAATAAAATTACACCTTTATTTGCCCATACTCAGATGTATTTTTAAAATGAAGTTATTTTAGAAATGTCTTTTTTTGTTGTTTTTTAGAAAATCTTTGTTATTCCACACACACACACACACACATTTAATTTTATGTAATTTTGTGCCACTGTGGAGGTCAATTGCCTTCACTAATTTATATTAGACATAAAATAATAGCACAAAGAAACAAGAAAATTCAGACAAGAGAAAATGTACAAATAGATTTTATATAACAAATGTACAAAACAATAGTTATGAATGTTGTTTAAAATGGTGAAATAAACTTGTCTTTTTAAATTTTTGCATGAGGTAATGTTCTAGTTTGATAGACTGCAAGTTGTGTGAATTTTGAAAAATTCAGTTCAATGTAATAGTTTGTATTCAAAATAACAGTTCAAAGTTTGTGGGAAAAGCATGTGTGGATGTGATTTACTTAGTGTTTGACGTTTGAGTATCTATTGCTCCATTGTTTGCCAACGTGAGTTTAGTTTGCATTGAATGAAGGAAATAGACTGGTTATGTTAAAAAGGATTTTTAACTTATAGTCTGGACTTCAGTTGAAAGTTATTTTATGATGAGTGTTGTCATGTAGCATTTTCAGCTGATTTTCCCCACTGTTTCTTAATTGTTTGTTGTTTACATAAGCAATATAAGTCACGTGATAGGAACCAGAAAATGTCTTAAAATTATGGCGCAAATGTACATTTGATCATGGCAAATTAAGATCAGACATGCGGACGTAGTTGACGATATGCCATGTGATATTTTTGAACCAATCAAATTATGTTAGTTGTGTAATTTAATTTTGGAGCCTATGTCTTGTTTAATTTTTGATGTTTTGAGAACAATACAGGATCTGGATCCTATACCAATTAATTTTTTTATTAGTTAAAAGCAGAGTTTCTTGAAGAATTTAAATCAATATTTTTTTAAAAATATAAAACATCACTTATCAAAAGTTTGCTCCAAATGGTAAAATAAAAAATGTAATAAAATTAAGACAATATTTAATTAGAAAAGCTTTTAATTGCTTTTATGATTTAGATATATTATGGATACTATTTTCTTAAAAAATTTTTTTTGATAAATAATGAATTTTTACAAGAATATTAATTTTTTTTAAAATTTTAATTAGAATAATTTTTAAAGTTTTAAATATTTTAAATTTATGCATTACTCTGCACCACTTAGGTGATACTGTTATTAAGTAAAAACTATATTTACTAATCATAAATGGAAAAGCTTCATCAAACATCAATATTTTAAAAAGAATTTTGAATTATGTCTGTAAGTGATAACTACAGTAAATTTAAAGTCAAAATACATAAAATTCAATAAACATTAGATTACTGAAAATATTTTCCTAAATTTTTAAGATTACTGGGTAGTTCATGTTATATTCAAGTAAATTTTAGATATATCTGGTGTAAAAAAATATTCAGTAAACATCCATCATTAAAGTTGTCAACACCTAAAATAAACATTAAAAAATGCATTTCTGCAATATTTTAAACTTAAAGATTAATTAAACTTTAATCAGCTAATATTCCTCGAATATAGTTTCAGAAAGCTACTTTATTTTTCAAAGGTTTTTTTAATAAAGAGAATTACATTGTGATGACAAAAGGCTAAAAATGGCGCTAAAATCAGTGAATGTTATCGACTTCAAAACACTAGTGATCATTCTAAACACCTTCGTAATCACCATTAGACTCAACCAACTCTTTCCGATGTCCTCTGCACTGTCTTCAGATTGACACCCAAACTCTGAAATGTTCATATTGGAGCTTCCAGCACAAATGCCAATGCTTTTTCTTACTAGCAGGTTCTTGTAGTGTACTTTGTAGAATACCTTTGTCATAGTCTATAAAACATAGATACACGTCCTTTTGCATCTGTATTGCTCTTTCTGATAACATCCTAAGCATGAATATTGTGTTCCTTGTTCCAGTGTCTTTGATGAACACATACTGTTCTTGTCCTATCTCTGGCCAGATTCTGCTGCATGCTCTATTTATTAGAATACGGATGATGAGTTTTGTGACATGGCTCATTAGGTTGATTGTTCAGTGGAGCTCACATTCCTTTGCACCGGGTTTCTTAGGTAGTGCTATGAAAATAGATCTGCTGAGATCTTCCAGTATGTCCCCAGTTGCAGATTTAATTTATTATTTCTGTGATCTTGTCTATGCCAAATTCATCCGAGGCTGTGAGCATTTCTGTTATGATTCTGTCTGACCCTGCCGCCTTGTTTCTGTTCAATTTGGCCAGTGCAGCTTCTACTTCGGTTTTTAGAATTTCAGGTCCATTGGTATGTGTATTGCTGGTTGTTCTCTTTTGCCGTGGAAGAGTTTGCCAATATACCCCAGCATTGAAGAATTTTTTCCTTCTCTATTATGAGTGTGCCATCCTTTGATTTTAAGCAGCCTGCTGATGAGCATGTCTTCTGTCCTACTAGTTGCCTTATTTGTATCTTATATCTCTTTTGCTGATGATATCAATCTCTAAGGCAACGGGAAACCACTCCACTATCAATCTCAAGTATATTATGGCTGACAAATCACATATTATGAAACCTAACGGCATGAAGGGGGTTAAGTCTATGGAAGTTAACTCCTCACCTGTTAAGGAAAAACATGCGCAACAGGTGTCACCTGACCATCATCCAGCGGCTGCTAGCACTAACGGCGTAAAGGGGATAACATTCCTCGGAACCTATCCCTTGCCTGGAAAGGAATGACATGAGCAACAGGTGTCACCGGACCGTTATCCTGCAGCTGTTTGCATCAAACATAAAATAACCTCAGGACATGGAACATTCGGACACTGAACAACTGCGGCCAGCTAGATAATGTGAAACAAGAAATGAACAGGCTAAAAATCAACATCCTAGGCATATGTGAAACAAGATGGCCAAACAACGGAGATTTTGTCAGTGACGAGCACAGGATTATATAATGAAAAAATTTCAATTGGCTAAGACTGCAAAAAAGCCCGAGAGAATTTCTTTTTGTTCAGAAAAATAAAAATGTCTTCAAAAATGAGATTATGAAGTTGCTCGAGAAATGAGAGAAAGTACTGACACAAAACAGGTAAATATATTGTTCAGTGTTGAAAAGTCTTTTTAGTTAATAAACCAAATGAACTTTAATTTTCTTTAAAAGCATCTTACAAATTGAATTAGTATTAAAAGTATTTACAATTTTGGTGATTAAATAATCAGTTTTGAAAAAGAAAAAAAAAGGATCTGAAGTATTAAACCAGGCAAAATAAAAGTCACTTTGGTTAAGGTTTATCTTTAATTTTTAACTAAAAAGTATCCCAGCTCATAAGAAGTTTATGGGAAAAACTTGCCTATTATATATATATATATATATATATATATATACATACACACTGGAAGGCTGAGTGTCACATATAGGTATCCTGACCAGGGGATTTTGCCGAGTAGCGACAACCACCAAATGACCAGGACACAGGCTGGTGGCAGCGACAAAAAGTCAACTTCAAAACACTGGTAGAAGAAATCTTACAGCTTTGCGCCACGACTGGGAGTTGACCATGGGCCGACGGCTTGGTGTCACAAGAGTCTGCTTATTTGTCATCAGTCTACTAAGAGCAATGTATCATCAGATATGTTTTTCTCAAGCTATTACCAAACTCCACAAGATATGCTCTGAATTGTAACATAAAAACTGCATTAAAACTATCTAGTTATTTAATTGTTTAAGCTTTTAATTGCTATCATAAATAATATAACTGAAGGATGTAGTGTGAATAAAAAAACTTTTTTGATGACTAATGAATTATTACAAGAATCGTTTCCCCCAACCCTACCTTTTTAAAAAAAAATTATAATTATAGCCTTTTTCCTAGATGGTCCAGCTGATGTCCAATCACCGCGACTGATCAATGAGTTAACCACTTTGATCTGAGCCTTGCCTTATCCCACATTGTGTTTGATTTTGATCATAAGGCTTGCAAAGATTGAATCGTCAACAGGAAGTGTTATATTGATTTGGTCTGGGCAGAGTGAAAAATAATTTGAGTAAAAGAAAATGTCATTATAAATACAAACTTTGTATGCGAGTTGGTTAATTCTTGATATTAAAAATATTAGTTCTTCATGCAGAAAAATATCAACCCTTCCTGCTTTGTAAGTTAAACGTGACACTTTGGTTGGTTTAGCCAAGTCTCAACAAGGCTTCTGGCACAAGGCTTATGTTGGAGGTTTCTTTCAGGCAGGAAATCATGAGAGGTGAAGTGGTCATCTCTCGTCCAGCATCTGGAACAATTGTCTCTTGGACGCTTCAATCTGTTTATATGGACCTTCGCCCAAAACTGGCATGGGATATGACGTGGCCTGGGGTTCTGGTGATTCCCCTAATTGCCAACAAGAGCCCATTGTTGACTCTAGGAAATTAATTACATGCTCAATTTTGGGGAGATTCACTCTTCCACGAATGGTCACAGGATATCGATCCACCCCAACTCTTTCCTTCTCATTTTGACACTTCTCACCAATCCTTCCCAATGGGTGTGGGCAATTCCTCTGCCTTGCTTGATATGTCACCTGTACCTGCCACCTTGGCGTCCCTTCGGCCAATCTGGCTCTCAACTGCTTGGTGTGGCTTAATTTATGGTCATTAATTAAAATTATCATTTGAATTTTTGCATAAAGGGAATTCTTAGTCTGGTTTTGCTTAAAAATCAGAAATTTACCAGATGGTTCCTCCAGCCAGCCATTCCCCCAACCCTGCCAGGGATATTGCACTCCCTAGGTTACACAAAGAAAGCATATTCCTCTGATCAAATCTTATCCATCCTACTTATATTGTGTTTTCATAACTGGTGCTTTCTCAAGCTGCCTCATTAATCAGCTGTCAGCTTAAAGATCATCACATGGATGGCTTCCTTGTGGTAATATCACTCTCCTTCAAGTAATATTTCTGTTTCTTTTAAAAATGAAGATTTTCTCTTTTGGAAAAGAGAAATCTTCCTTCTTTCCCACAGTCAGTTCATCATTCTATTCATTAACGCTTCTCACCTTGTTTTTGATTTAACCCCTTTCTTTCCATTTACCATGTCAAATAGTGTCACATAATTTTTTAAGTTTAGAATGAATTTCTAAAATTGAACAAAGCATACTTGAAAATATATGTGGCATATTATATGTACAAACTCTCTGATAGCGATATCAATACACATCAGTGAGATCAAGTTTGCATGGCACTGGGTGGGTCATCATTATTTTGGACACTGCCCTTTAGTTCTTACACACATACAAAAAAAAAAATGTAAATATATATGTGGCATATTATTATATATATATATATATATATATATATATATAAATATATATAAAAATATATATAAAATGACACAACTGTCAGTAATTATTTCTAATCACAAATTCTTAATTTTTTCCTGATTTTGCTAAACAAATTTTAAATACAAAAATTGTAAAATTTTTGTTTAATCATCAATTTTATTCCTGCCATTAAATTTTGTCTTTTGTAGGATGGCAAATGATTTCTATTTTGATTAGATAAGTTATCTGCATGTATTAAAACTATATTTGTCAACAATAAGATTATATAAGGATACTATCCGAATAACCAGTAAACTTGAAGAGAGAAAATATGTACATATGATGATGATGATGATAGCTATCATTTCTCATGTTTGGGAGTTGATGACATTAAATTATGAATCATGCACTACAACAAAATTTTTTCTTAACTTTATCTTCAAGATATTAACAAGTGAATCAAAATATTTTTTTAATGCAAAAGTAATTTTTTTAGCTGTATCAAGACATTGCTAAGATAATGGCAACATTAAGAATTCTTTTATCCCGTCAAACTTTCTGAGAAAAATAAATTTAATTTTCCACAATACTGTCCAAAAGATATTAGTGCAAAAGAAAAAAAATATTTTAAGAATAGTGTATTAATATAAAAATATAGTTTGTTTATTTTTACAAGCTTTTTTGTTTTTGAACCATTTGTCTGATGAGTTGTTTCAAATAAAGCACCACTGAACTTATCCAGAATTGACAGCATTTCTAGGTTTTCCATCATAGATAATTCTCTGGCTCTGTTTTCTGTTATACATTTCAGAAACTTTTTTCACTTGTTCAAGGGACAAATGGCCCAGATGCCAGTAGAAGATTTCGTTGTGTAAAATGTAGACCCAACACAGGGGTGGATTTAGTTGGAAAACTCCCAAGCAATAGATTGGGGTTATCATTCCTGTAAAAAAAAGAAAAAAAAAAAAAGAAAGAAAAGAAATCAATACAAAAATTATAATTTAAAAAAATTAAATGTATTTTAAAACAAAGTTAACTGAATGATATGTAGTAAAATCATTTCTCATACCGAAATAAATAACATTTCTACATGAATTTAACCACTACAGACAGAAAAGTTTTTTCTCAAGTTGCAAATATCTTTTTGTTTTACTTCAGTTGATCATGTTAACCATCTAAACAAATCCAATATTTGGGGATGGCACTGAAGATTTCTCAATCCACAGTTCCATAACCAAACCATTATTACAACTGTTTTTTTTTTATCTACAAGCCATAGCATTAAACAAAATTGAGATAGTTCATTCTGTATTTGAACATTACATTATAAAGGCATTAATAAGAAATAATTGAGGAAATATAACATGCAATAAGTGAAAGAAAAATTCCAATGCACATCTGAAATCTCTTTAATTTAATTATGACACCAGCCTGAAGCAGAGATAATTCTTACAGATGCTTATAAAGTGAAATGCTACAAGCGAGTGGCAATAGTCAGTATAAAAAAATATTCTGGCATTCATAATTTACCATTAAACACTAGAGTTTCGCTCTAAGATTTACAATCCTATTGCAATTAAGGTATACCTTAGAAAGTGTTTCTTTGCTAATTTGTATCAAATCACATTTTTAATTTGTTCCAGATAATCATAAAAATGTAAAATTATGCTTATTTTTACTGAAAATAAATATAACTAGTTAGATTGTTCCCACGAACATATCCAAATGATTATAATTCTTCTTTTGTCTATTCATTTTCTTTAATATAAACTAACTAAATGCAGTGTTCAGCAACAGCAATAATAAATATGTACACAATATCACATGAATAAAATCTATGTAAAATATTGAACACTTTCACTTTGAATACTTGCAGATAATTATGTGCAGTAAAAGAAATGCAAAGCAAAATTTAAAATAGTAATTAATCATTTAGTTTTTTTCTTCCAAAAACTTACACGTGGATTGTGCTAGGTACATTTGTATCTCCATCAGAATCTTGATCTTCAAATACTTTCATAACATCCCATAATTTTACACAATTGTCTAGACCACCTACAAAAAGAACAATAAAGAGTTATTAATTTTGCATTAAAAAAGCATATCACTTCCATAACTGGTTTTCTTCAAAGCAAATAAATTGCTAACATTGATTTGTTCAAAGTTTAGCATATTGCAACATTTATGAAGTGCCACATGACACTTAATTTCATTATTATTTTGCAAGACAATAAACTAAGTGTACTTATTAATAAGAGTAACATCAATATTACTAAATTGAAACAGTTTAAAATCAAGTATTAGAATCATGCTTATATTATTTATAATTATGCATATTAAAAATTATAATGCATAGAATTATCACAAACAGATAGCTTACCCTTTGAATATGTATGCATTCACAATTTAGCATAAATTAGGAAAAAAAATTACAAATTAAAAATTTCAGTTACATGCCTTCTTTTATGAATTTCATAAAAAAAAAAAAAAATCACCTGAAGCTAAGATAGCTCCTTCTCGACTAAAGCACAGGGCATAAATAGTACTGGTGTGTCCCTTAAGTACAGCAACTAAATTTCCATTGGCTAAATCCCAAAGATGAATTACATGGTCTACACCTGTCAAGAAAAAGTTTGTATACAAAATATTAGCAAAAAGAATGAAAAGATATTTATTAAGTTTAAAGTTTCAAGTGTTCAAATATATTTGTCAAACTTAAAAATAAAAACAATATATTTCTGTAAAAGAAAACTTGACCACACAAAGTTGTCAAGTAAATGAAACATTTTGTCTAGAAGCATTAATTTGCTTTAAAATTGTTTAAATAGTACTGTTTTTTCTTAGAGAAATTGATAGATTTTAGAAAATTATTTTAAAACATTTTCTGCTAAAACACATTTTATATGAAAAAAAATTAATGTTAATAACCCCATATGTATAGAAAAGTTAATAAACAATAGGGGTTATGTTCAATTATGTTCACAAATAACATTTCAGATGATAACCAGCAAGAATTCTACATGTGAAAACATTACTGTTCACCTCCATCGACTACCCAGCTATTATTCTCTTCAGACCTGTAAATGTATTGTAAACAGTCTTCATCAAAAAGTTTAAGTAAATGTTGCTCATTTACTTAAACTGCCAGAGCAAATAAGATTAAAATTAATGAAAAAGTTTTTTCCGTGACTATTTCTAGTGTTTTGTGAATTTTAAACAGGATTAAATAATAGTTTATTTCCTACCAAATGAACAAAAAAACCAGAAAAATTTTACATCTATTCCTTTATATATACACTAGATCTATATTTATAATTTCTTATAATAGAAAGTCACTATTTACAATTAGATACAAGCAAAAAACGTATTCTGACCTGCTGAAGCTAAATATCGGCCATCTGGTGAAAACATTAACACAAGAATCGATGCCTGGAAATAAAGTTATTATTAAATGAGACTAAAACAAATAATTGATGGAACTAATGACATGTTGCAATCAGGTTTTTAAAATGTCATCAAAAAGAAAAATAGGCAATCTTTAACGTTCATGCCCACAAAAAAAATTTTATGAAAAGGATGGTTTTTCTCATGACACCACTATTATTTTACCTACCTTCACTCTCCAGCAATGTTTATTGTTTTGAAAAGTGATGATTAGAATTGTAATAAAACCTAAACATTTGAAGAAAATGAATTTATACATTTTTTTTTGTTCTTGAGAATTTACAACAAAAATCTTAAACACTAAGAAGTTGTTTATTTACAAGAATAATTTTATATTTACTGTATTCTAAAAACTAATATAATTGTATTAAAACTAATGCAATGCAATATTTAGCATTTATGAATTTATAAAGAAATATATATAAAAATTCACACCAGTTTCCTCAATGTAATATACAGTAATCATTCTGTTAAATGTACATTTTTTTTTCACTTGATGTTTTTGTTTTACTTTCACATTTGTGGAAAAATTACAGGATAAATGTCAATAATACTCTTAAGTTTTAACAATGATAAAAGCTGTTGAAGCATATTAGCAAGTTACAAAGAAAAATGAATCGGAGCCAAATGTTAATTTTCAATTTACACAAGATTCAAAGCCATAATGGCTACTCTTACCTTATGGCCAGTCATGTAACGTACACAATCACCAGTAAGAATGTCCCAGAGACGAACTACTCGATCACTGGATCCAGTAGCTATATAATTAGAGTTTGGATGGAACTGTATGCACTATATTAAACAGAAAAGAATATTATGCATTATATCAAATGAAATGGAATTATAACAGATAAAAACATTTAACTAAAACAAAACAAATAGCATACGAAAGATCCTTTAAAAAAAGATTCACATTAGGAACGAACTGATTTGCTTATAAATTGCTAAGTGAAAAACAATATAGTAGTACAACTAAGCAAGTTTAAGTTTTAGTCTGATGCAAAGGACCTACTCGGAACTAGTGAACAGACATGGGCTGTTTGCATGGAGTGATTTGACAGATATGGAGAATATGCCACATCACAGCTGATCATTTGCTAAATCACATTTGAAATCTGAGAATGGGCATTGGCAGGCAGCAACATCAATGATTAACTTTCTTGTCTAGTCTTTCTGGTTCCAATATAACACTGAAACAAACCAATTGCTCAAAGTGACATTGCACAGGAACAGTTTGGCCATATTCCAATTATTCATAATAAAGAATTTCTCTTGAATCCCAACAAACACAAGGAAGAACTTTTTCCCCAGTAGATTCTATTTAGGTTGAGATGTTACAAACTGTCTTGAATCTAGCCACAATTTTCTTAGCTTTAAATTCTCCATTTTTCATCACCAGTAACCATTTTATCAAAAAATGACATTTCTGTTGAGCAAGAAGAGTTTAAACGTTGACTGATGTTCGTTTTCCTATGTGAAACTTCCTAAGGTTTTTCCTAAGGCTTGTAAAATAAATACTAACTAATCCAATTTGAAACATTTTTGTTTTGAAAACTTTCATTAAACTAAAACTGCTTTGCAAAATACATTTCAAAAGAATATAAACAAAAAAGACAGATATGTAAAATTAAACACTACTTTGAAAACAAAAAATTATACCAATTTAAATCTTAGTTTGAATTCCTAGATCTTGATTTTTTTAAAATCAAATATATTTTATCATTTTTTAAAATAAGGTGTTGATTTAAAAGTTTTTGCTATCCGTAGATGCTTGCTAACAGATCCATTAACGTTTGCAAGTTTTCATTTCAGTCACTACTAACATCTTTTGTATTACTTAAAGAATATTTTGCACACAGACATCATATAAATATTCACAACAAAATTTTCAAGCATTCTAGCATTACTTTAAAAATTCATTACATCTTCCAGTTTAAATATGAAAAATAATGTTTTGAAAAAAAAAAAAAAAAAAAAAACTTACATCTACATCACATAAATGATCAGAAAATAATCTCAGTGGCTGTGGATGGTCAGTTATCCAGAGACGAGCTGTACGGTCATGCCCAGCAGAAGCAAAATACATGCCATGTGGACTAGTAAGAAAATAAAGAAGCCAGCATAAATATTAAAACAAAAAGACATACACAATCATGCATCAGAAAAATCTGTTTTGTAGTTTTTTTATCAGTGGCTCAACTTGTAAAACAAAAGTTACTTTATTCATTTGGATACAGCATGAGTTAGAGAATGAGGTTTCAGGTTGACATGGAATTAAAATGTTGAGACTATTCACTTCTACTTTAGTTTTCATACAGCTGATTAGTTACTATAATTTGTATCTGTAATAAACTAACATTCCTCTATATCAGAAAAGTGCATTTGTATACATTCCTTGACACAAATAGAAAAATAAAGTGAATTTCTTAATGAATCAAAAAGCAAATTTAATTTCTGAGACCAAAGTGAAAAATACCCCATGTGCTATGGGCATTGCAAATAAATGTTTGAAATAAAAATAAATTAACAAATTTAGTTAAGTCAAACATGTAACTTAATATTGTTCTGTTCAAAATTACATTTGTATAAACATAAGAAAGTTGTGCATTGATAAAAAATCATCAAACTGACTCAAATGTTTGAGCACAAAACAGCTGAATTGTGTTAATAATTATTGAAAATACAATTACATTTTCCGTTTAGAAAAAAGTTATTTTGGAAAGTTTATTATTGCATGCCGTAAAAAAATTCTAACAAATAAATTAAAAAAATATAAGTAAATATCTACCTGAACTTGACATCCCAAACTGGATAATTGTGACCTTTGTAACAGACCAAATTAGACCAGGTCATCAAGCTCCAAAGACGAACTGAAAAAAAAAAAAAATCTTTTTACACATGAATAGGTTCAGTTTGTATTAATAGTTATTTCTGTTATAGTAGGATGATTGCATACATTTGCATCAAATTGCTTGCTGAAGGTTAGTCAACAAAATATTTACTTTTTTTATTTTTTGACAGGAATGATTCTAGTAGAAAATATCAGATTTGAAATAACTTAAAAACAAATTTCAAAATAAATATTTTTCAATTATAGCAAATCTTTTTCTCTACTACTTCAATCAACTACAGGTAACAAAAAACTACCTACTTCATTACAATTGTTGTCTGAATTATTAAATTCATCTTTTTCTGTTACACAATCCATTCTACAGCAGTCTTGAAGTGTGCAATCCACAAGGAAAGGGGGGGGGGGTTATGTTTCTAAATTTAATTCAGAAAATGATATTAAACAGGATAAAATAAATGCTAGCAAATAAAATTGATTAGATTAACTCTAGCAACATATGTAATATAGGCTATTCTATGTTTTTTTATATATAGGGATGCTCTTCTGCTCTCGTCCTTGCTAAACAAAGAAATCCATTGAAATCAAACACTGGCCTGAGTTATATATTTGTCCGTTTCCTACAATTCTTTAATCTTCGAGTGATTTGAACCTCATCTCAGAGAGTTAAGAACAAAATCAACACAAAAATTTAAAAAATGGGTTAAGTGATCCAAACTACTCTTGAAATAATGACATCTCAAAATTACAGATTATACTTACTTGTGCCATCAGATGAGGCAGATACCAAAAAGTTTCGATCAGGACTGAAACTAACAGCATTAACAGACATTCCATGGCCTAGTAAAGTTTTAAAGTCAGAACCTGAGCGATCATCCATCATCCTCTCAAGTACATCATCTATGGGAAAAGATTTTAAAAAGTTGAGATTGTCAAATATTTTTAGACAATGAAATTTGAAGCAAGCATTTCAAAACAAATCCTATTAGGATATATTACCACAATAGACACTGTTAATGAAAGTCGGCAATATGCATTGAACAGGATCAACAAGGAGATTATTCACATAATAAAAAAAGGACAGTCATAAATCAAAAGATTGGCGAAAGATCTTATTCAAAACTTTAAAAAGTAAAAAAAGAAGGTACAAGATCAAAATAGTTATTCATACAAAAATATTTGCATTTATTGAAGTGAAACTGATATTTATAAATATGAAAGTTTTTGTGTAGATGTTCCTGACAAAACTGTTGAGAGTAGAAATACATCAGGATAGAGAAAAGAAAATGCAAGTCACAAAATTAGGTTCTTCCTAGACAATGTACTCACCAGCTTCTTTATCTATAATATTCAGCTCACTTGTATTTTTCACACTACGCAGTTTTGAGGGCGTCAAGCTCCATACTCTTATGATTCCATCAGCAAAACCAGCACAGATGAGACTAGAGTCATCAGTGAAGTCTATAGCAGTGACTCTGACAAAAGCCAATGAAACCAATATGCTTTCATTAAATATCTTCAAGCATTAACAATGTGTTATGACAGTTTAATTCAAAATGGTAGTAGCAAGCAGTAAGCTTTGAAAAGGTTCGAAGTGCCAAGATGAGGCGGCACCAGCACCACAAACTCATAAAAACAGAATTTCCTACTAGATAGTTCACCCTGTAATATTGAAAATACTTCTTTACTGTTTAAACCAGAGGTTCCCAACTGGAGTCCATGTAACATTACTGGGGAGTAAAAAAAAACAAAAAAAAAACACCACCAAATTGGTGGTCTCCATATTTTAGTGGCCTATAGAGTAATTTCACTTTGGAATGGTTGTTACAACTGAGAATTAGAATTTCTACATTAATCTATGCCATATTAAAATACTAAAAATATAAAAACAACTCTAAAACTAGCAGAAAATGAGATCAAGTGATGTAAGTTAGTGCCCCTTTACTCTAGATATTTTGATTGTAAAAGTTGAATAAAAAAGGGAGGATATATATATATATATATAAAGGAAAATTATATGAATATTATAATTTATTATAAAAATAAATTTAATATATTAATAATAAATAATAATAATAATAATTTTAAATATTAATAAAATAAAAATATTGGCATAAATTAATACATATAGTAATAGACTTAACATTGTGAAAAGGTATGATCTTTGATTAGCATTGACATCAATGGAGCTGAATATAAAAAAACTCACAGAGCAGCATAAACCAGAGATCTCATTGAATAAAACTGCACTATTTTTTTAATTTAATAATTACTCACATATTTTAAAATGGTTTATATTACGAGTTATTTTACTAGTTTACATAAATGTTCCACAGAATTTAGTTGTTGAATACAAGTTTATTTTCATTAGTTTTACTTCAAAAGAAAGCACATAAATTTATTATTTCTGTAATACAATTCCTAAACTTATTTATTAGTAAAAAA
The DNA here is from genome assembly GCA_964036315.1 of Acanthosepion esculentum. Classification (NCBI taxonomy): domain Eukaryota; kingdom Metazoa; phylum Mollusca; class Cephalopoda; order Sepiida; family Sepiidae; genus Acanthosepion; species Acanthosepion esculentum. Next base: position 3,018,621 of record OZ038488.1, read on the forward strand.
TAAAATGAGCTTTTTTTCTTTCACTGAATGGTTACGGGGGTCCACCAAAAGAAATTAAGAGTAAAAGTGGTCCACAGGTAAAAAAAGGTTGAGAACCACAGGTTTAAACCATTACAATTAATCATAGCAAACGTGTTTCAGTTATCTTTTGAAAGAATCTAACAATGTTTATTAAAGATTACCAGCAACCAAAACAAATTTTAAAAAGGTATTTTTCCACTCAACTGAGAAAAAAAATAAAAGTTTATATCTTGAAAATTCATTTATGTCGTATACAACATGCAATTGATGTAGGTAACTGTTGTCTATTCTTGCATGTTCTCAAAATTAAATGAAGAATTATATTGCTGCTCATGTTGTTGGACAATGCTACAAAAGATGTAAGGGAAATGAATTCACAATATGATCAAAGAAAGAATTACATGATTTATAATCTTTATTTCACAATCTCTTTCAAAGTATGTCAGGAAGGAAGGAAATACAAAAAAATTCACTAACAAGTATGATTACACCAAAGGGTTTCTGTTCAAATCAGATTTTATTTCCATAGTTCAAAAGTATGTATACTGAATGAATTAATTTTTTCTGTAGTTATTCCAACTATACAAATACGGACATAATTTTCATTAAATTATTTCTAAGTGTTTAATGAGTTTTTCAATTGAAACACAAATTTTCCATCAAATGTAGCTGAAGTGCCACCACCGACGAGACAGAAAGGTTATTGTGCACATGTAGAACTATACAATGTGTTCACTTGCTATTTATCATCATTTAAATATTCATACAAACCTCCAGATTATTTCCATGTATTGTTCTGAGGATGTCTGCATTTTGTTTGTTGTTTATTCCTCTTTTTTTCAAGACAGCATGATTACAAAAGAGTTTACAGGTTTAGTTTGATTATTATAACTAAAGAGAATTCTAAGTAAAAATAGTAATGTTCTTCAAATCAATTTTGGAGATGGAGAGTAAAAACATTACTTCCAAATTGTTTAATACTAGTGAAATCCACACTAGACTGGATTATATTACCAGGGAGATCAATTTTCATTACATAGTTACAGCACACATTAACTAGCTAGGACCCCAAAGTTATGCAAATTGTTATAGCACAATAATTAAGTAATAAAAAAATATGTCAAAATTGAGCAATACAAAATTAAAAATAGTAGTACTTACCCCCGATAACTGTTTATAAATGTATAAAAACAAATTGAAGGCATTGTGTCAGGTCCAAGCTTAAGACGTTTCATAGCTTCTCTGAAAGCATTGATTTTCTCAATTTTATCCATGTCTTTCCTGAAAAGAGGATGAAATATATATATATACACACACATACACACTGGATGTTGTTTTCAACATATGAGTTCAGTTCTTAGAACCATCAGTCAGACTACCCGCAAATATCATTTGATTATAGTAGTGAAAGCTTGTGCAGAACCAACCACACTTTTTAGAAGAGCCAAATACAGAGAACTAGTGCACAATATGCCACAAGGTCCCCCAAAAACCCTCTGCAGGTTTTGAATTGAGATTTGTCTTTTTCCTAGATAGGTTCCCACCCAAGGCTATAGGACACAGTCTGTCCTGCTATAAACAGAGAGAAGAGATGGATTCATAGCTTTTCCAACGGTATTAGCACATAAGTGAATGTAATGAATTCAACTGGAATTTGAACTCAGCTTTCCAATTCCTCAATCCGAGCTGTAATTCATTACTCTACCGTGTGTGTGTATATTTATGCGAACACACAAACACACACTCATGGAACACTCCAAAAGTAATGCCCACTATTTATTTTTAAAGAAACAAGAATCACAAAGCACAATAACACTACTGGATAGAGCAAGTTTTCAGCTAGAAAACAATTTTTTCCCAAGATCACAAGCTATACAGTTTTGAGACACTCTTTACTACATTGGTTGACAATTGACCAAGTGTGCCAAAAACATGACTTGTTACACATATCACTGTTGCCACTGCACACACCATCTGTGATCACATCCACAGTTTCATATCTTTAATAAGATTACCAAGCATCAATGATAAATGGGTGTAATGTTTTCTACATAGAGAAATTCAATGACACACCTATGATATGTATATACTTTCAAATTAGATGACATTTGGCCAGGGCACTATCTGAAAAAAGGAAAAAATAAAGAAGTAATAAGTTATTAGCAGGAACGCTGAAAACCTATTGCTATACAACCAACATAAAATAGGAGTTATTAATTTTAGAGTAACTTGTGTCTGTGTGTGTACACACACACACATATGACGCAAAGGGTAAATTGTTGTGATTTTATATTTTTAATTTTAGACATGCATATTGTTTGTTTTTAATTTTGTCAACTGCACAGTATATTAGGGTCAGTTGGGCACCATCTGTGAGAAAAAGAGCACAATGACGCAATTCATTCTGCTAGAAATTTGGAAGCGGCATGCTGTACTGCTTGGCATTCATGCCAGAAGCTCCAATACCAAAATTTCAGTGTCTGGGTGTCAATCTGAGGACAGTACTGAGGATTCAGAAAGAATCAGATGAGTCTAATGGTGATTATGAAGGTACAGCAGCTAGGAAAACTCACTCCGATCGTTCTGATAAGGACTCCTGAATTTGTTAGTTAGGGACTCAGACTCAACAGAGGCCTACATCAAATCCCTTGAGGAGTTAGAGCTGCCCTGGCTCGAGAGAGTGGCTGCTGGAAGACCCTATGTCTGGCAACAGGACTCTGCACCAGGCCACACAAGCAAGAGAACCCAGTCATGGCTGTCAGACAACTTCTGAGACTACATCAAACCCTTACATCTGGCTACCTAACTTCCCAGGCTGCAACCTCTGATTATGTGTGGGGCGCAGATGAGTGAGAGACCAACAAAACTCCTCATAACACCAAAGATGAACTGAAGGCAAAGATTATGGCAACATTAACCAATTTAAACAAGGAGACCATCCAGAAGCATTGCAGTAGATTCTGTAGTTGTCTGAAAGTCGTGGCTAGAGCCAATGGCAATTTTATTGGATAAATTTAGTCTTTCATATTTCAAGATATTTTTGTAATTTTGGTATATATATCTGTTAAAAGGAGGTCAGTGTTATTTTCATTTTTGCATAATTTAGATGATAATTTATCCATCATAGCCTGTATGTATATACACACACACACACACACTAGATGTAACAGCAAACCTGTCCAAATCATGTAACAGCATGGGATAATTGCCCATCCCACAAAATGTGTAATCTAAAAAACCACTAATTGAGTTTCTTTTTTCCAGGTTTTCAGATGAGACATTTAGCCATCTTGACACCATTTGTCATCAGACTCACTGAAAAACACTGAGTTATTCAGCCAGAATGAGAACAGGTTAAAATCATTTTGTGTCAGCCCCATTATGTCTTCCCAACAGAGCAATGGCTGAGATGAAAAAGATCATTCAGGCCTTCAGTAACACTCTGGCTTCTATCTTCAAAGTCCATTCAAGAACCACCAAAAGAATGGTGAATAAGTTTAAAAAAGAGAGAACAGTAGAGGAAAACTGGATCAGGAGGTCATAACACTAAGAGAGATCATCATTTCAACTTAGAGCTAAATACATTCTTATTGTTCAAAGTAGAGTCCAATAGTGTTATAAAAACCTAAGAGAATTACAGTAGGATATCTTTAATCATTTCTATGTTCAAAGCTTAATCTAACAATTGAACAATTTTCGTGTTCAATGATTTGAACAGTTTTGCTGTTACACCCTGTGTGTGTGTGTGTGTGTGTGTCATTTAAGTGCTAATTAAAAAAGAAGGACATACAATTAAAAACTTAGCCTTCCTTAATTAATACCCTTAACACTTAATACGAAGCCATATAAAAACAAACTAAATAAGAAAAATGAAATAACAGGTAAACAAATATTTACTTCACCATTTCTGTATACTAGAGATGGGCGGTTTAACCAAAAAAACAACTTTTTTCCGTTTCATCTTCACATCGTGAAACTGCATCAAAATTTTTTATAAAACCAAAATCATTCAGTTTAGTGCTATCACCACTGAGTGACCATATCCAAAGAAACACTATTGAAAAAGACTTTCAGATGTTAATAAAATTAAATTTTATCAACATTTATACCATTGTAAAGAAAAAGATTAAGCAAAAATATGTTAAAAACATTTGAATAGTTTTAGGAAATAAATGTGAAATCTATTTGTTTACAAAAAGAAATGAAGAAAAAGAAAGGATATACAACAGATACACTTGGAAATCATGTCACAGAATCTTTTCAAACAGGAAAAAAAGGAAAATACATGATGTCTGAAATCTATTTGTTTCAGTTTTCAAAATAAAAAAATTTTTTTTAACTAAATATAAAAATAATGAAAATGAGAAAATTTACAGACATCTGATATTTCCTGATGAGTGGACCAAGCAATTACACAAAGGTTTGTCCACGAAACTCCAGAGTAGAATATAATATCAATTAGCTAAGTGACAAATTTTATATTTGTATTAATCATATATATATATATATACATACATACATACATACACAATAAGTCACATTGCTAGCTTTTCATTATCATCATCATGGACACTATTTCAGATAACTACTGATGCTCTCAAGTTGTTTTTCACCTCAAAATGAAAAAAAAACATTGGATAACAAACTAAAGTGGTAAAGAAATTAGACCCATTTGATTTATGCTTATCAAGATTATCTCATGAAGCCATACTTACAATTCTGGCAGTGGTATTCTTGTATTTGATGGAGCATTTGGATCATTTTTAGATTTTTTCATCAACAATGGATCCTTTTTTGGTTTCTTTTTCTGTGGAGCAAAAAATCCCAAATGAACAGATATTTTCCTTATTTGAAAAAGTGAGGTTTGTCCACTTTTTCACTAAAAAAATGGCATACTGTGATGAAAAAGGCCCCAAACTTAATAAAAAGAAAATTTTATTGCGAAAAAGTTTATGTTATTAATAAGAGGAGAGACCAAAGTATTTTTTAATTATTTTTTAAAATTTTTTATTCCTTTTTAGAACGTTTGAAATTTTGGTTGAAAATCTTGATTTTTTTTTTTAAGTCAGAGGTTAGCATTACATTTTTTCAGTTGAAAACACATTAATGTGGAAATTCTTGCAAAAATCAAATAATTGTTGGAATTTCAGAACTTATTCAAAAATGAATTAATTTATTTTAGAAATGTTTCTTTTTTAGAAAGTCATGGTAAAAATATTTTTTTTTACGTCTGATACTCCCCCTTACTTAATTTTATGAAAACTTTAAAACTAGTAACTGTGTAACTCTGTAATTTTTTTAATTAAATGAAGATGACTTTGAGGAATATAAATCATCAATTTTGCATAAAACTTTTATTTGCAAGAATAATTTAGCTCTGAATTTAAAATACAAAACAAGAAAACTAAGACATTATTTAATGAAAACAGCTTTTAATGGCTTTTATTAATAATATATATTAAGGACGTTTTTGTCTGAAGCCAAAAATTTTTCAGTTGAAAAATGAATTTTTATAAGAATTGTTTTTTTTTCAATTATAAATAAAAAAGTGATAAAATTGATACTCCTTTTAAAATTAAATTTGAAACAGTAAATGTCTGGAAATGCTCTTATTAAAAAGTTATATTTTTACAGATCATAAATTACAAAGCTTATTAAAATCTATTATTTGCATCTATTTTTAAAATAATTTTTTATTATGCCGAAAAATGTATTAACATTGTCTCTGACAAAACTATGGATGCACATTTCTTAAAAAAAACATATCATCTGTGTTAGAGTTATTTTTCTTTTTTCTTTTTAGAAGGCCATAATACACCTTTTTTAGCAGTGATAAGGAAAATTAACCCATTTGACTTTGATATGTCTGGGTTAAAGGCCAGCCAGCCAGCAATAAACGTCTGCCAACAGCTTGTAATAAATCCCACCACTTACAATTAAAAAAAAAAACAAAAAAAACACAGAATTTTATGTGTACGTAACAATATTGTTACTCTTTTTTTGTCTTATAAAATTTGAATTATAAATGTATTTTTTCATAGTTTAAATGTTATTTTTATTCCAGAATTCTCCTTCAAATGTTAGGTAATAAAAAAAAAAAAATTTTTGGTAACTGTATTTTTTTTATAGATCTACTAACCAGGCTCACTGGTTAGTAGATCTGGTTAGCACAAATTATTTCACTTCTGTCCTACCATCCGATAAACTCCCTTGACGTAAGTTGTCAAGAGATTGACGGACATCAATTAACACTTCTTAATCAGGCCCCCAAAAAACAAGCACCATGGTTGGAAATGTCTCTCTTAAAAATGTTTCTGATAAAAAAGTAAGTAATGTTTCTTTCAAATTACATTAAATATACTTTAAATTTTCTAATTTTCCTAAAATAACTTTTGAAAAAAGTATAATTGAATTTTACAAGATTTTTAGACGGGAAATTTGACTTTTTTGTTTATAAAACTGTCAATAATGGCTGACTCGATTGATTTTACGTCAATTTGGATGACTCAAAAAAGATTTTTAGCTAAAATTTCAGACGTGCTAGAAAGGATTAAAACATTTTTAAAAATACTCAAAAAATACATTGGTCTTTCCTCTTAATAATGACAAACAGTTAGACAATACAAAATTTTTTTAATCAAGTTTGGGGCTTTTTTTCATCATGCTCTTTTTAGCAAAGTTTTGGGCATACCTAGAAAAACTCATTTCATTCATCACAGTGAATCAAATTGAAATTTAAATAACGGTAACCAAAAAAAAAAAAATCAAAAATCAAAGTAACAAAATGATCAAAATGGCAAGAAAAAAAGATTTGTTGAATTGTAATATAAACTGAAGAAACTATTTCTAACTCTGTATATACACTGTCCCCACCAAAAATTATGTTCCAATGGATCACTAAAATTAGAGAAAAAAAATTTAAGGTTGAAATAAACTATCTTTCTACATTAAATAAAGTTATATTAATTTCTTTAAATCAGTTAAAATAAGAATTTTGTGGATTATTTTTAAAAATATGATGATATAAATCAAAAAGTAGTTCAACACCTGTCAAATCAGCCAAAGCAGAGCATCTTAAAAAGTACTGAAAGACCAAAAAAAAATTGAAAATAAACTGTATTTTGTCTATATTAATAATACCTATTTTAAATAATAACTGAAATAGAGAATATTGTAAATGTGCATAAAATGAAAAAAAAAATTGACATCAATCTGGTTGGAAGGAAATTTCTTGTGGTTTCTTAGAAACTGCAAGAAATTTCCTTCTGACCAGATAAGAATGTTTCCTTTTCCTTTATCTACAAAGTTTGTATTGCTAAAAAGTAGAAGTTTGGTACATTCATGGAAACCTTAATAAAACACAAATTTAAAAAATAACTAGAAACATGTAATAAAATCACTAACTATAAATTTTTCCATCACCTTTGAAAAGCAATACACAAACCATTAAATTGATTTGTAAGAGAAACTATACTTGCAAGAAATTAAATGCAAGATGCAAATGCTAAAAATATAAAATATTTAACAAAAATTCTTTAAAGACTTGAAATCCCATTTCAACACAAATTGATGCAATAAATTGCAGTTTTTACTAGCTCTGACTAGTGCTACTACTCATAATAAGTGTTTGATATTTGTTGCTGCACAGAAAATAAAACAAAATTTTGTTTACTAAATATGATACTGCTGCTGAAAATTTGATAATTAAACTGATGCTCATAATGAGGAATTTTCATATAAAATGTAGAATATAAGCATGTAATTACAGATTAGTTATGAAAAATCTTAAACATTCAACAATAAATTTTTTTTTTAAATCAAAGACTCATACTAACTTTGGAAAAAAAAAAAAATTTTAAATCATATTTTACATAAAAAAAATCAATCTTCCAAAATCTAATTTTTCCTAACCTCACATTTTTGCAGAATAGTGGACCTAAAAATAAAGCTTTACTAAAAGGTCAGAGGTTAAAATTACCACATGTACTTCACATTTTGGATGTGAGGAGTCATTGTTACTTTTATGAAGTGTAAAAATAAATGTTTTAGAGATCAGCATACAAAATTCCTGCACTAAGATTTTATTTGTTTTCTTTTAAAACTAAATATTCCTGAATGTTTCCTATTTTGTGACTTCAACCATTACAACAAAATGATTTCAGCACTAAGAAACTAATTTGTTTAAAAACAAAGAAAGATTGTTCAAAGCTGGAAATTCTGGTTTCCAGTTAGTTGTAGTGAACATTTTGAATAATTTAATGAACTATGGTGAGACTTAATTTGCATAGTTTTAGAATCATTTCTGAAGGTCATTAAAAAAATGAGTTTATCAGGGTTTCTTTCAATTATTTTTTTAATATTTATTAATTAATAAAGCCAAATTTACTCCCCAGAAATCAAATGGTTAAACTCTTAAAATAACAGAAATGTGCAAGCATAAAATAAAGTGAATTAATATGAGAAGGACACCTATTTATGAATTTCTATTAAAGCCTATCAATATCAATTTTGTTAGAGGCAATATCAACTCTCACAACTTGAACAAGCATTTCACCTTTGGTTTATCATCATCAGCAGCTTCTTCATCTTCTTCAAGAGGAATGTTGAGATCTGGTTCCTTTAGAAGGCCATAATACACCTTCACTTTATTGGCTGGAAAATAATAAAACAGAAAATTAGAATTTATAAAAAATTCTTTTCCTGCTGTTCAGTACAACAATATTTTTAGATAATATATTCAAAAGGAAAAGTGGTAAAAATGTCTGTTACAACCAACAATTGAAGCTTGAAGAAAAACTAACAATGTTAAAAAAAAAAATGTAGCTAACCTTCACGCTTGGCTTCTCCAAGAAATCCTCCAGCCACTGCATCAATCTGTTGTTTAGTTCTAGGTACCCCATCATAAACTGAAAAACAAAAGATATTATACAAGCTGAACCAAACAATCATGAAAAAAATTATTTATTTTTAACCTTCTCCGAACCAATTATAGAAATAGATTGAAAAAATTCATATTGTAAAAAAAATTGTAAATATCAAAAACATTTAAAAAGTAATTAAATTCTAAGAGTTATCTTAGAAAGTTATATACTATAGGTGAATTAAAATTTACAAAATTCCATGATTTTAAATTGAAAGAGTTAATAACTTTATGTATATTCTATGATAAAAATATACACTAAACCACTGAAAATCATGCAAAACAGCTAATAAAGATTAAATAACACTTTACCATCAATAAAAAGATGTTCTTGGATAATGTTCAATAAAAGATTCAGTTGTTTGTCTTGCAAATGCCTTTTAAGTTGATTGTAGGAATCTCGAGACATTTTAATGCTAAAACTACTGGATCTGAAAAACATTTAAGTTAAATTTTTCTCATAAAACACAAGTTGTCATAAAAAGAATGATGAAAATCTAATGAATCATTAGTCTATAAAATTTGATATCTATCAAAATATATCAGAAAATGGCTATAGCAAATGATAATTTTGCTTAAAATTGAGAGGTAGTGTAAGAAAATAATTTTCTGAAACAAGACAATTATCATAAAATAAATTACTTCTCTGTATTGTTAAAATAAATTGTAATTGAAAAAGAAGTATAATTCAAAGCAATATTTTTATAGTCAATCACTTGGACAGAATATAATAAGGAAAAAGTGGTACTGATGTGTTTAATTCAATAACTAACGATGTCAAAACAGCAAAGTAACAAAATGAACCAATAGACAAGAAAATACGTTTATCAAAATAAAACTTCCTAAAGAAACATAAGATTCAAGAACTTACTTAAAACTTTCCATCAGATTATTTTCTTTCATGTGTTCCTTTTTGGCAACTGTTGACAATTTTTGTAAATCCTCTGTATAATATTTTTCTTGATATTTGCAAAACTTTTCAAAAAACTCTCTAGCTAAAATGTAAAGCAAAGAAAAATTCATATTCAGTCTAAAATCTTTCATAAAATACAAGGTGTTTAGCATGCTAAGTTAGAAAGCTATTAATTAATGTACATTAATTTTCTATAAGCTGCTCCAATTTTTGCCAAACTTGTCATTTAAAAAAGAAAACAAGGTTTTAGTCAATATAACTGTTTTATACTTCTCACTTGTGGAACTCTCTTCTAACTTCTTGCTTTCCAGTCAACTTTGATCTTCTATGCCAATCATTACCATCTGTCTTCTTAATTTCTGTTTTTATTTTTTTCTGTCTTTAACAATGTTTTTCTTTTTATCATATTCTTTCACACTCACTAAGCTCTTGTATGCTTTATTGCTTTGCTTGGGATGAGATGATATATATAGTTGTGCGTCTGGTCAGAATATACACCAGAATGGAAATATTATTATAAATTTATAGACTTAAATGTTTTGTAGCCTTAGGATTAAAAGGGAAAAATTATGTAAATGCTCTTTATCTCATTACTACTCTTCAGAAGTTGACATTAAGATAATATTTTTGCAATAAACATCATCAAACATATCAAGTCACTTTTCACATGTAAATTAGCTTTTTTTAATGTATTCGTAATAAAGTTAATGCCGCTATTGTAGCTAAAAGTGATTTTGTTTACTCAAATATAGTAAACTGTTTGCCCTGGGGCTTTAAAAAAATAGGAAAAAGAAAAGGAATAAGAATAAGAAATTTCAGGATTTAAAATGAAAAGATAATTGTTAGTCAAAGCCAAGTTCATGAAGTATCCAATAAGGAGTGAATTTGTGTTGGTCTTCCAAAGAGGCCAATACACTAAGCTGGAAATGTTCATAAACCTGAACAAGAAAATTTTTATGCAAAATGATGAACTTAGATAATTGAAAAAAATCTTTAATGGAAAATATGATGATAATTTGTAGTTTCTGACAAATATCTATTCTGTAATATAAAGCATAAAGTGACTTTGTAACAGGAAGCATTACTTGATGCCAATAAGCAAATACATTTTTGTGTTACCATAATAATGGAATAACTCAGTGAGTGAGAGGAACGTGCATGTTAATATATTTCATTTATTTCTTTTGTTTTGTATTAGTTTTCTTAGAACATTTAAAAATCAGAATTCTTTCTTATATGTGACAATAGTTAATTGTATAAATAAAAATCCTAAATTACTCCATTTGGACTAGTACTGCAAAGTCACAAGAATTGATTAGAATAAGGAGCTATATAAGACAGCTTAATAAGAATTGGGTGAGTGCATTTGAGAAAGTGAAATAAGTGAATAACAAATCTTATGCATAAACTATCTTGTTGGAAAATTGTGTAATAAATACAACTACTATTTATGCAGAAAATATAAGTAATGCAATTGCAAAATTATTTAAATATTGCTATCATTCTTTGATAGTATAGCTAAACTAGTCTTCTATATAATAAATGCAAATGTCACTGTGTCACACTTACTCCTAGAAATGTAGCCCAACATAGCATACCATTTTGGAATCAGGCTGACTCTTAGGTAAATTAAAAACATTCCGGGCCAGATCTGGATTCCCAAGTTTTCATTACTGTGATTTTTTTTTACATGATTTTTTGCAACAAATATTTTTGTATGATAACAATTTTTATAACTTGGAAATAAATTTGGGAATAATCAAAATTAATTGCAAAATCCAGTGAAAGTCACCCACGAAATAAAAATAATTGTTTGTATGGAAAGTAAGGACCTATGTACATCAAATTGTCTTTAAATTAAGTGAAGAATTATCGTTGAACTTTCAAAAAGTAAGCTTAAATATTAATGCAATACTGAAATACAGTGATCAGTTTTGAGTTCTTCTGTAGTCTATTGTGCCTAACGCATCTATTACTCCCTAGCTATTGTAAAGAAGGCTCAATCAAGAACCCTCTGCAGGAGCTAGTTTAAATGCCACCCAATAGCTAGTTATAAATATCGTATAAAATGGAATTGAAACAAAAGCAGTGACCAATTTAATTCTCTTCATAACTACTGTTTAAAAATTGAATGAATAATTAAAAAAATTACTATTAATATATCATAAAATGAAAGCAGGAAAACAAGAATATCTCAGAAAAATAAAGTCTAATACTTACCATGTGCCTCATGTTCATTATAAACCAGTTCCAAATACATGTGTACAAATATAGGATAAAGTATTACTGACAATTCCACCTAAAAGAATATATAAAAAGTGTAAATCCCACATAATTGCCATTAAATAATTTAAAATGTTTTGGTTATATTGCAATATATTTTATAGTTGATGTATACAAGAAATAAAGTTACTAATTTACCTTGTGAACATCAAGACAAGATTCAATGAAATTCATCAAGTCTGTATAATAATCATCATAAAGTGTTGGATCGTCCTCACTAAAATAAAAAAGCAAAACTTCAATATTTATATTAAACAGTACCATAAAATATTAAAACAAGCAAAATGATATAAACATTTTGCTTGTTTTATGTATAATTATTTTAATATTTTATTTATTTTATGAATAATTATTTTAAAATGAAGACACTAAAGACATTAAGGAGATGAAACAAATACATCAAAACAACAAAAAGCAAGAAACTTGTTAAGAGCCATGATCACCTACATCCTGAAAAGACATGGCATTAAAAGTGTGTGAATTTATGCATCCAATATTGTGTAGAAATAAGACATGTAACAAGCAATGAATGGTTGATTTTAAAACAAAGCAAAACACATTGACTAATGGCTCACTTTGTAGCTGCAAAATCTGCAGTATGCATACACACAGTAATGCCTTGAGACACGAGCATATCAACATATGAAATTTTTTAGATACAAGCCAGAGTTTGAATGATTTTTTTGCCTTGAGATAAACGATGAATTTTGAGAAACAAACGAGTTTCAGTTAAGAATCCGCTTGTGTCTTTTTTGCTGTTATTTTGCAAAATTCCTTTAGTGACACCATGGGTCCAAAGAAAATAAGTGTAAAGAGCTGTGGTGGAAATTTTTTGAAATGTATGATTTCGTTTGAGGTAAAGCAGGAAATTATAAAAAAACTGGAGGAAGATGTACACGTAATGGATTTGGCAAGACTGTACGAGTGTTCTAATCAATGATAAATAAACAAATTATATAATTAAAAAATTTTAAAAAAAATTTGTTACAGTAATGGATAAAATGTAAATTTAAAAAATGTTTTTTAATTAACTGATAAAATTAATCTTCAGTATTGTTGCTAGGCTAGCTGTTGTTGTTTCTCTCTTCCATCAGTTGGCCTATGAATCATTTAAACTTCATGGTTTAGTAGTTTATTTCTTTATGATTTGTTTTTTCTCTTTTATTTTATTGTTTGTAAACCACATTTCTTGTTTATTCACACATTTTTAAGAAACCCACAAATACAAAAATAGGAATGAGTTTTAGGGGCCTGGAACAGAAATATTTTCATTGAGGAAAATTGATTTGAGATACGAGTGTTTTGATCTATGAGCTTGGTTTTGGAACAAATCAAACTCGTATCTCAAGACATTACTGTGTGTGTGTGTGTGTATATATATATATATATATATATATATATATATATATATATGTTAGTATAATATACATTTTTTTTTTTTACTCACTGAAAGCACAACTCTAGTTTTATGCACAACGTGGATGAATCAAGAACTGATTAAATTCTTCAAAGATCAAGAACTAAAAATTATTACAACTAATGCTAAAGTGATCAACTTTCTCAATGTGACCTTGAACTTGAATACTGGAAAGTACTAACCATATACAAAAGATTTACATAATGGGAAGTATATAAATATTAACTCAAATCACCCTCCCATTATACTTAAACATTTACATAAATCAGTACAACATTGGAAATATTTGATGAAAATAAAATTAAATATATAAAAGCCTAGAAAAGCAATCACAAAGTAAATACAGAATACTTGGAAAAAAATAAAGGAGATAAAAAAAACACCATGTGTTATGGTTTAACCCCACCTTACAGCCGCAATGTAAAAAATGCTGCCAGTAGAATTTTTCTCAATAGATATACATTTCAAAAATTCAGCAACATTAAAGATTTTTAACAAAATAATGTAAAGATCATCTAAAGCTGCATTAGAAATATTGAAACATATGTATCCCACCATAACAGTATTATATTGAGTAATTATATCACTAGCAAAAAGAACAGCAATTGCAAAGCAAGAGTTATAAATAATAAATGTAACTGCTGAAGCAATACAATCTGTCCCCTAAATAGCCAATGTATGAACTAAAAATATTGTATATTGAGTTAGCATACCATCTGTTAAAAATGCTAAATTTTACTTTAGTTCCACTGAAACTTTTTGGAAAATTTGTTTTAATAATCATAAACTAATTTTAAATAAAGAAAAATACAAAAACAACAGTTCTTTCTAAATATTACTGGGAATTAAAGGACAGTGGCAATACACGCATAATTAAATGGGACATAATAGAAAGAACCAAAACTTACAATGGTAAAGGCAAAAGATGTAAAAAAAATTTAAAAATGTAGAAAAATTAAATATTTAAAAAAATTTAAATAACCTTAATTTCTTAAATAAGAGAAATGAATGGTCACATGTAGGCATAAAAACAAATACCTGTTGAACCAAATTGATTTCAATTGAAGACTATATCTTCCTTTTTTAATGCATTTTGTTACTATATCTTTAGTTAAATATTGTTTTGTATGAGTGTATAATCATGAGCTTGAATTAATTTATATTTACTCGTATGTGTGTGTGTATATATATATATGTTTTTTTTAATACCTTTTCGTATCTAATAATTATATTAAACACATTAGTCACTAGATGTCTTTCATGTATTGTGCAACACATCCTACTTATATAATAGTATAAGTAGGATGTGTATGTTTTTGTGTGTGGCTTTATATTTGTCACGCGTGCACAAGGACATGTGATGTTATGCTACTGAAATGTACCTACAATTTACATATATTCTTTAGGTATATGGAAGTTATAATCATAAGCATATTTATCTTTACATCTATTTATGAATATTTTCCACCTATATTTGTGTGTGTGTGTGTGTGTGTGTGTGTATGTATGTATGTATGTATGTGTGTGTGTGTGTGTATATATATATATATATATATATATATATATATATATATATATATATAAATAATTAAGTTACGAAAAACTTGGTAATCCGTATGGGTAGTCCCAAGGAGGATGAAATCCTGAGAGCTCAATGTAAATTCAGAGCTAATAATTTAAAGAAAAACAGACCAATTTAAGGCTCCATGTAATAATTTATTTCACCATAGCCCTTTTAAAGGAAGCTGGATCATCAGACATCACTTCCAAAAGGTGAAATGAAAAATCACACTTTTGATGGGTAGTATTAAGTTTATGTAATTTAACAAAGAGGGTAGTGAGAAGTGGTGTGAGACATGATCGAGTTTAGAGAGGGTTTATTTTAATATTTCTATCTATCATACTTAGTATTAGGGGAGGAGGGAAATTACTATGTTTCGAAACTGGTCAGCAGTATTTAAGTTTAATTCCAATATTAACCTTAACCACTGGGTGGCAGTTTCATCCTTAAGCTTTGTTTTGGAATAACTATGGTATGGAATGTTTTACTCATTTATAGTTTTGAATGGAGGTGTGGTCTAGGGTCTGTTTTTTCTTTATCAAGGGGTCACTGCTTTGATGGAAGTAGGGGTGTTTGTGGTTATGTCAAATGTTTGAAGTTGTGTAAGGTTGGGTTGGGGTTTTTTTTTGTCTGGCTACAATAGGTAATCTTATCAGACTCCCTGCTAAAACTCTAACTGATTGATGTAGTAGTTCTGTTTTTCTTTTTTATTACTGTATGCTAAGACTAAGTATCCCAGCACTCAGCTTACAGCCGATGAAATTCTTAACTAAACACTAAAAATGGCATATATTTAACTCACCGTGTTATTTCATTCAATATCTCCATAAAAACATAATGCATACCAAATAAAAGCTTATTTCATGAACTTTGTTTCTATCGTATTTATTTTTATATGTACTACAGTGTGCGATGAACATTGCAGTTTGAAAATAGAGACATTTTGGTGATTTCGCAAAATTTTGGCATTTTTTTTTCACTGACGGCAGTTTAGACATCCTCAAATTTTGTAACATGTAGACTCTGCAGTGTTTATTACAATTTTGGTAACATGTTAGTTTGAAAATTAACATTCTAAGCTTCATTTTCATATATTTTATATTTTTTAATAAGAAGTTTGTAAACAATTCAAATGAAAAGTTTGATCGTAAAATTCAAATGCTTCTTGTAAAAATAAAAACACATAAAATATATCATTAAAACGCTCATTTAATAATCTCTGAAACTAAATCAAAATCAAATCTGAAACGATAGCTCCATTTTGTGCATGTGCAATTATGTGTAACCATGTGCGACTAGCTCGGCCATCATTTCAACTCCACGCGAGACTCAATACACAGCGTCAACATGGACACAAAAGAATCGACCAGCATGTTTTCTATGGACGAAATTTTCAAGGAAATTGCTAAGAATTTGTTTTAAATATTAATTTTCTATATGTAAAATGTAAATGGGATTTAAAAACCGTTTTCATCATAAAAAATATGAAACAAAAATCGATTTGTTTACTTTACGCTCAGATTCAAATCACAAAAAAAACGTAGGACTTATTGATCGAAAAATGTTCATATTCAAAGAATGAGATAAAAAACATTCTACAAAAAAATTCTAGAATGTCTTTTATGTTTTTGCAGTATTCTCACAATAATTATCAGCATTTCAGTTACCAAGTAACATTTTGTTTAAAGTTACCCCTTCAAACAATTTTCTTACTTTTTAAATTATTTAATGAATGGATTTTAGATACAAATTTATGATTTAATATTCAGTTTCCTAATTTATTATTATTTCTTAGTAATATTTATTTCATACAGATTATGATTGTTTATTTTATTCTAAAATATTTTAATGTGTCACTTTTAAGAACCACTGTGGAAATAGGTTTGTTGAGAAAATATTTTAGTGCTTCCTTATTTGTTACTCAGGTGGATGGATGACTCTAAATTTATATTTATCCCTGATTGTATTTAGTGCAATTTTTTATGAACTGCAAATAAACTCAAATTCAGTAAGAAAATGTAGACAATAATTTGTAGATGACTACTAAGTAGTACTTCAACAACATGGGATAGGATTATAAATTCATTTTTTTTCTTTTTGAAGATGACAATGTACAGAATTAGTTACAACGTTGTTTTATGACAAAAGGAGGTGGAAGGAAGATGTCTTTGCCTAAATTGGAATGTTCCAAGAAGGTGCTGCAGAAATTAATAAAAAATTGGAAAAAATTGCTTTTTAACCCTTTTGTCACAAGGTATTTGAAAGAGCACCCCCAGTGTAAGAAGCATTCATTTTATGACACAATTCAAGCAAGTCTAAAATCGGCCTTTGAAATACCTTGTGACAAAAGGGTTAAAAAGCAATTTTTTCCAATTTTGAAGTGGAATAATCCAGAATATATCCATTCTATCACTCCCCCAAAAATTAGGCATGTTACTGGTATAGTCATAATGTGATATTTGAAATTTAAGATGAATGTGGGTCTTATTTCCAGTTTTATGAAATGTCAAACCTCGGGTTATGAGTTGTTTGCACGTCATTGCAGAGGGTTTGATTTATAAAATTTGCATATTCAGACTGAATTTATTTAAGAAATATGTAGTGATACTATCTGTAATTTTATTATTAATTTCTTTATGTACCTAACAAGCTAGTATAATTTTAACTGTTGTTCTTAATTGCTTTTTAAAATATAGCAGTCCAAATATGGTATTTTGTCCTAATTCATAATAGACAAAAAAATGTGTAAAAATAAAAATAAATCTGCCAAAATTAAACAGTTTGAGATTTTTTGATGAAATAAAAACTGCTAAGTTTCTTTAATCATGTAGATTAAGAAGATGCAATCAGATAACACCAAGTACCTGTTTGAAATTTTCATCTGTGATACCTACTAAGACTAACTTATTGATGTTGCAGTTCTGGTAGATTTCGGTGTTTGTTTATTTGTTTTTTGTTGATAACTTCTTAAAGAGGCTTTATTGGGTTGTGTTTTTAAACCTATTGCTTTAATTGAACTCATTAATAGATTTTGAAATTTTTAATTTTTTTTTTTAAAATGCTAATTATTTAAGGTGAATATTTGGTGGTGTCGACAAAAAAACATTATCTCATTTCTTTGATTTAATAAATTTTCGTTTTTTTAGAAACTTAATGAGTAGTTTTTCATGTAGGCATAAAGGGCATGGGTAATATTGGAATTAAACTTAAATACTGCTACCAGTTTCGAAACATACTAATTTCTATCTCACAATGGAATCATATTTTTTTTTTAAATAATTATAATATATATATATATATAGATAGATAGATATATATATATATATATATACACACACACTTTATGCAGCGGTGTACTCGCAGTTCCACATACTTCACCATAAAAAAAGGCAAACTGAGATCATGCTAGAATAGTCACTCTGACTTGGAGCCTTTGCCTTTGTAAATAGACAGCATAATTAAATTGAAACAACAGAAGCAATATTGTTCCTTCTAAAGTAAAGAAACTCAACAGGAATCCCATCTAAACCTGATGCTTTACCTATATTCACCTCTTTGATAATAAACTTAATCTCATCAACAGTGAGATCCTTCATCATCTCTGTTATGATGGTATTTTGCAGCAGTCTAGTAATACCTGATTCATTAATTACAGATTGAAAAATGTTTAGTCCATCAAGCCATTATTATCTTTGATGAGGACAGATTCATCCTTTGACTGCAAGGGTACCAGTTTCAAGGATTGTGACTCTTATCTGATTCTATTGTATAATGCCTTTGAGACTTTTCATTTTTGTCAAGATTTCAGACCATCACTTGTTCTATGTTTTTCAAATTTCACATTGCAACATTGATTTTGCTTCTTTGAAGTTCTGTGTTCTAAAATGTCAAATTCCGTGTTCTTCCATGATGGTAAATTTTAATTTTCCGTTTTTGTTCCAAAATCATAAAAACACATGAAAAAAGATTTGTGTGGAAACAGTAAAATATACAAATATATAGCCTACTTATATAGACATCTTGATTTTTTTGTGCTTCAGCGATTTCTGGTGATCCACAAGCATGTCCCTCCAAGTTCAATCTATGATGAGTTGACAAAAACTGCATAATAATTTATTGCCATCATGATAAAAATCATCACAGAAAGCTGGCTCTTCAGCTCTGTATTTTAACAAATGTGTGCACCCACTAAGTTTGCTAGCTTTTCATTTATTCATTGTGAAAGATAATCAAACCGGCATTTAAAAATCTAATTTAATTACTAAACAAACAAGAACTTTTATTTTTACTACCCTTGATGACACATGCCACGCTATTGATATGCTAATATCACATGTGGGTATTTGCCCTGCAACAACCAGTGGTTACTGATTTGGCTAGGTTAATATCATGAATTAGGTCATGGCATTTGTGCAATAGGGCAGGTCAATTTTGGAACAGTGGTAATGTGATGGCTAGGATAGTTGGGGTTTGACATGATAAACAACAACACAAATATTTTTTCTCAAATCATTACTGTTAGTTATTTTCAATTGAAATATTTTCATTGTTCTCAACACGTGATGATGTACGCACATACGCATGACAAGTGGAGTGCAACACCTGTTCAAGTTGCCTATTGGTTGCATGAAGCCCCTTTACACAAATGTATATACAAATATCATACTGTAGACGGTAACGACACAAAATAAATTTCACAGTGACACGAGCTGTTCTTCTCAGCCGTCGCTACACAGAAAGAGACTTCAATACTCCTTTCCACCGGAATCAGACGTACAGGCTATAACCGCCTCTTAGTACGCTAGTCAGTCAGTTCGTACGTCCAACTCTATTCCACGAAGTCCGCCGAAAAACTGAATCTATCTGTGCCGCTAACGTTTCCTTTTTATGGCACTCCGACACTGCAAAATTTGCATACGTTGTTGCGCAATCTCGTTCTGAACGAGACCGGCGCGCATAAAACGCGTCTTCACACGCGGCCATGTTTCTTGCCGGATTCGCCACGCAGGCAAGACACGTCCGTACGCGCTTTGAGTTCCTAGGTAAGTCATCACACCCCTCCCTGATCTCATGATCACAAAGGTGGCAGCTCGGCGGCGGTCGTTTCCGACGGGTGCTTCTGCGTAAGGGCAGGGCGGGGGGCTCTGATCTCGCTCCCACTTCGGGTAGAGCGTCAACGGGGGAATCTGCTACTCTCTCTTCAGATGGATCGACGCATTCCACGCTCTCCTCCAGCAGCAAACTTTCCGCCCCGCTCTCAGACGTGTCGTCGGTATCTTCCTCAGACGCGTCGTAACTGCGGCGCGGGCGTAAATCCTTAACGTGGCGGGGTATTCCGTCCACCAGACATGACTGCGGGCTGATTACTTGCGACACCCGACCCTCGTTGAATTTGGTGGTGCACCGACTCATAGGCGCCTTGACCCACACGCGATCCCCGACTTGGTAGGGACCGTTCCCAGGGTCTAAAGTCGTTGTAGGGGCGTCAATCCCTTTCACCCTCAGTTCGTACTGGTGAATCCTGTTGGCGGGCGCAGTCTGGGGTGATGTACCGTCTTTTGGTATGACGTTGTACCAGTAGACGGCTTCCTGGATGGTACAGCGCATTCTTACCGCAATTCGCTTCACTGTACGGTGGCATCGCTCCGCTATGCCATTCCCAGCTGGGGCATATGCACAACGGAACCGCAAGTTGACGCCCCACCTGCGCGCGAAGGCTCCGAATTCCCTGCTGCAGAAAGCTGGGTCATTGTCCATGAGTAGCTCACGGGGTGGGCCCCGCTCAAGGAACACTTCATTTAGCTGGCGAATGACGGCCGCCGAGTCTTGTCTTGCCAACTGCTTCCAGAGAGAAAAACGCGACGGGCCGCAATCTGTCAGCGTCAAGAAATGATGGGCACCATAGTGGGTGATATCCATCCCCAGTCTGTGCCAGTTCTCACATACCTTGAGCTTTCCCTTTTTCCAGCGCACTGGTGCGGGGTCTATGGACTGACATTCCTCACATGTCCGTACAGCTGATCTGACAGCTGCTTTGGTTGTTGATGGACAGACTCTCCTTGCAAAGTAGGTGGTACGCCGCACTCCTGGGTGACCACTGTTCCTGTGGATGGACATGATTTGATTTACATCCAGTTCGTCCACATGGGTGGCGCCAATCATTGGCCTGGGCCCATTGCTCGTCTTCATCGAGTCAAACCACCGCTGCGGTACTCTTGTCAGTCCATCAGCTATATTCAGCGCCGAAGGGACCAGTGTCACATTCACGGTCAGCTGATACTCCTCCACGAGCTCCTTAAGAGTGCTCAGCCGCCTCCTGATGAGCATTTCATTTGCCGCCTTGGTGTGTACGCGCGCTCGACCAGTCAGGGTATCCGACACCCAGTGGTACACGCAAACAGAATCCGTTTTTAAGTGTAGCGTCTTGCTCTTCCACTGGAGTGCTAGATTGACGCCTTTTAATACGGCATCCAGCTCGGCCAGGTTGATGTGCTGAGCGTCATCTTTCGGTCGCAACCAGCAAGCGTCCTCCAACACAGTCTCTTGGCTCTCCAATGCTACCCCGGTCGCCAGGGAACTTGCATCGACCCACACATTCAGCTCCCGGGCGTCCACGCACCACTCCCCACGGGCCGGATCGTCCCGCTGCACAGAATCCACGGTCTCAGACACCATGCGCAGGAGAAGGGCATCATTTGTTTCATCGTCCCAGCCCATCGTAACTGTGCTTGCTCTCCTCTTGAGCATTCCACATGCCACGCGGAGCCAACCACACACTGGGAGGTGCCCAACAAGCCTTCCGCACAGCGAGAATATCTTCCGTCGCGTAACGACGTCAGGGGCGTTAGGAATCACGCTTCCTCGTTTCCACCGCAATCTTCCCTGTTCCATCGTAACTGCCAATCCCAGTACCCGTGCGCCATCCTTCAACCGCTCTGGGTCCTTGCATTCGAGCCCGAACCGGGCTAGATGTTTTTTAACGCGAGTCGCGGGAACGACATCTTCATTGACATAGACATCGTCGATGTAGGCAGATGCCGCACGACTCACAGCTTCGTCCCGAGCCAGCACCGTACTGATGATCGCCTTCATGATGAGGGGAGCCACGTTTAGCCCAAATCCTAAACGTGTCAGGCAATATCTGTTCCCATCGATTTCCACGGTCTGATATGGCCAGAGCGATTTGTGGACACGTATTTGGAGGTATGCTCTCCTGAGATCCAACAAGGACACGTTGGATCCCTTCTGCCGCCATTCTCGCAGTTTAGCTGCACAGACATCTGCATCAGCTGTGAAAGCATCAACGTGATGGTTGAGCTCTCGGAAGTCCATCACTGGGCGTACCTTCAACTTGTTTTGCTGCAGTACGGCCATAAGGGGAATTAGCCCTTTGGGAGGTCCCAGTTTTTCTTCCGGGTACGGTATGAGCCAGCCATTGCTGATCCACGTGTTGAGCTCCTGTTTATAGCCCTCCCTGATCCCTGCTGCTACCGGGTACTCTGAAACCCCATTGTGCAGTCTTTCAGGCGCACGGTTCTCCGACCACTTCCATGCTACAGTCCAGGATAGACTCCGGTGGTCGAAGGTGGCAGTGAAGTCTGGTTCATTAACAGTGATGGCTGCGCACTTGGCTACTCGCCCATTGCCAATCTGCGCCCGTCCCGTAGGCCCAACAGTGACGCCTCCCAATGCTGCTATGGCATCAATTCCCAATAGCAGGTCAAATCCTAGCGGTTTGCCGCGCACCACTAGCACGTCGATCTTGGCAGAACCGCCTTCCTCCGTGGATACAGTTACCACTCCCACACCGCAACATGGACGGGACACGCCTCCAATGGTCATGACGTCTACTTTTGCTCTCCTCCAAGACCGGCACCGATCTGCATCCACAATTGTCCGTGAACAGCCGGTATCAATCAGTGCTGAGCACGAAGTTCCGTCAACAAGGACATTTGCCACTGGGAGCGCCGTATTTACATCTTGGTTGGGGAAAAGGCTGGCGCTGATGCCTTGTCCCCTGTGGCGTTTCCCGAACAGTCTCGGGCCCAGTGTCCAAACTCCCCGCATTGAAAGCAGCGCGTTCTGCGCTTTCGGCAGTCTTTCGCCATGTGGCCTTTAACGCTACACCTGTAGCATGTCAGACTGGTGTGTGGGCCGCTTTTGGTGGGAGACGCGCCGCGACTACGGGGTGGGCGCACCGCCGCAACGACGTCATGATTTTCGTCTCCGGTAGTTGTCAGAACTCTCGCTCTTGCTAACAATTCCCCTACAGTCAGTGCTTCAACATTCGGTGCCTGTCGGAGTTCGAGGGAGATCGCATCAGGGAACCCCATGACGAAGGCTAGTTTGGTGAGCCTTTCCATCTCGGCGCCTTCGAATCCGGCCAATCGAACCAACTGTCTGACTTTATTTGCGTAAACGTCTACGCGCTCCCCGGTCCACCTGAACAGGGTTAGTTTTCTGTACGCTGAAAACGAGTCGTCCGCGAACGCCTGCTTCAGTCTGGCTTCGATTTGGTCGATATCTCCTTGATCTTCCTCCTCCACTTCCATGTAGAGGGAAAGTGCGTCCCCCTCCAAGTATAAGGGTAGCAGACTAGCCACATCGTCCACCTGCTGAAGTTTCGCCACCAGCCTAACCTTTTTTAACCAGGCCACGACATCACCCTGGCCAGAGAACGGTTTTATAATATCGCTGCTTATGCGAACCTTCGCCATAATGTGCCGAAATAGCTTGTAGACGGTAACGACACAAAATAAATTTCACAGTGACACGAGCTGTTCTTCTCAGCCGTCGCTACACAGAAAGAGACTTCAATACTCCTTTCCACCGGAATCAGACGTACAGGCTATAACCGCCTCTTAGTACGCTAGTCAGTCAGTTCGTACGTCCAACTCTATTCCACGAAGTCCGCCGAAAAACTGAATCTATCTGTGCCGCTAACGTTTCCTTTTTATGGCACTCCGACACTGCAAAATTTGCATACGTTGTTGCGCAATCTCGTTCTGAACGAGACCGGCGCGCATAAAACGCGTCTTCACACGCGGCCATGTTTCTTGCCGGATTCGCCTTTTTTTTTGTTTGCTCGCCTGCCGGGCGGTTGTTATTTTTCAGACCATTCTTGACGAGTGAACGCGTTATTGACTTTGTCCTTTAAGTTAAGTTATTGTTTAAGTTTTTATTTTTCATTTGTTTCATTTGAATATAATTTTTTTTTCTTTCTTGGCTTCGGCCAACATTTTTTATTTTTAGTTCGGTAAGACAAAGTCTTACCGGCTTTTTTATTTTCTATTGTTACATTTGAAGAAAAGAAAAAAGAAAAAGTTTTGTTTTAATTTATCTTCCTTTTCGTTTTTTTACCCTCCCCCGTTTTATTTAGCGACTTCGGTCGCAATCCTTTAATTTTTTAAGTTTCAGCTTTTGGTGTTTAATTTATTTCTTTAGCGGCTTCGGCCGCAAACCTTTATTTTTTTAGTTTGGTTTGACTAGTGTCAAACCAGACATTTTTATTTCTTTCTGTCGTTTAATTGACGAAAAAAAGTAGGAGTTTTATTTATTGTTTTTTCTTTTATTTCGGCTGCCTTTGGGCGCCATTTTTATTTATTTTTTTTTAAAAAGTCTTACGAGACTATTTAGTTTCTAGTTTTTCTTTTCTTTTTCTAGAACTTTTAGTTTTCCAAGTTTATTATTTTATAGCCTTGATTTAAAGTTAGTGGTACTTCTTTATCTTTAACTACTTTTGTTTTTTTTTTTATTTTTATTTTTATTTTTTTTCTCTCCCTATCTCAACTCCTCACAATTGGGCAAGTGTTTCTGCCTTAACTCTTAAATGGCCGACGATATGAGTCGGTCAGGGGTCAAGAAAGACCTCTTTGGGGCGGCTGCGAAAGCCGACCCCCCGGATAAGGATAAAACCAAGTCTAAAAAACGGGGTAAGGTTTCCCCAAGCAAACCAGACAAGGCAAATGCAAGTGACAAGGAGGAGGCCATGCAGGTCTCCAACTCAAGTGAAAAGACGCCGAAAGTGGCTCAGTCAAAGTCTACAGCCGAGGAATCGCCCTCTTGCTGGAAGTCCCCTCCGAGTTGTATTGTGAACATCGCGGAGTTCCTGGAAAAGGCAAAGGATTTTGCCCATCTTGTAAATAAAGATGGCATACTAAAAGACGTCCAGGAACTTCAGAAGTTCGAACAAAGAATGGTGACCGTCTTCGCGGTTGACAGGCGTACGCGCAAAATCTGTCGATCCACGAAAGACACTGTGATCAAATCACTTATGTACCTGGGGATAAAACCCCAAAGAGTAATCAAGGGAGTGAAATTCTTCATGTGGGACGTACTGCTGCCCACGCCGGAGGATTGCCTGGAGATGGCGAAAAGAGAATTGATAACGAAGGACCTGATTCTCCGTACCGAATACATGGGTAGGCGAAGGACCAGGGTGGCAGTATTTGAGGTTCCTCCTCAAATTTCCGGAGAGCTCCTGGCTGCATTCTTTATGCAGTACGGCCAAATTTTAGGGGCTCTCTCGGACAATCTGAACGGGGGGTGGACTTTTGACATCATGATTGATGAGGCGGCCTTCAAGTCCATCCCCAACTGTCTGGATTTTGGCAACCGGAGATTGCCAGTCATTGTGACTGGCAGAAAACCAGTATGCTGGAGGTGCGGAGTGACTGGTCATCTCTCCTCCTCCTGCCCAGGGAAGAAGGCCCCTGGAGCTCCGGTTGCTGGCGACCCAAATTCCCCTGTGGCCGACACTGAAAAAACCGCGGCGCCTGTAATGGGCCTACCTACTAAGCGGACCGGTGTGGAAAATCCCTCGGTTGGGTCTTTGCCCTCATTGCCCCTCAAACCAACGCCTTCCACAAGTGTGGATAAGGAGAAGGATGAGGGGGGATGGCGTGTAGTAGGTAGGGCCAAAGGGAAGGTCCAGACAGCGGGACCTCTGTCTCAGCATGACTCCGGGGACAAAACCACCTACAGCCCCATTCCCTCTACCAGCTCGGAGGGCGACGCCTCGGCCTCTTATGAGAAGAATGCGACTCCTGCCCAGAAACTTAACGAGCCAAGCTGGCAAAAGATCTTGGACCTCAAGAAGTTGAAGCAAAAGCTGGAGGACAAAAAGGCAAAGAAACACAAGCCGCTGGGGGTTCCCTGCCCCTCATCCTCTGCCCCGTCTTCCCCTCCATCATTTGCTAAACCTCCAGCGCCGAAATCACTATCTAATTCTCCAGCGAAACACAAAAAACCAGTTTCTAACAAACCTTCCCCCATCAAGACCCCATCTGGAATGACACCATCACACACACCAGCTTGCACACCTACCCCAACACCTACCCAGACACCACATAAAAAGAGAAACAGAAGTCCAGATGCTCAGGTCGTGGGGGAAAAGGGAAAGAAAAAGCTAAAGCCTCCATACAACTTAGGGGAAGACGTCTGCCGCGTATCCCGGGTCCATGTGGAGAACGTTTTGGGGATAACAAAGAACCCCAGGCCCTTAAAGGTCCTTTTCAACTTTCAGAAGTTGAGTGGGTTGGATATTGAGGACCCGAAAAATTTCAAAAAGGCCAAAAGACTCCTAACAGTTGTGCGTTCGGGCCCGGGTACGCGGGAGATTTGGGGCATGATTGAGGAGGCAAACTCATCTTTGAAATTAGTGCCCCCAGCGGCGGTATTTGAGCCCAATTTGGACCCGTCTAAATCGTGCAGAGGGAGGGTCCCGGTTTTTGTTCACCCTTCCCTGTATAGGGCTCTGAAGTTAACATTTCCAGCGGACATCGGTGGCCTGTCTCATGGTGATACCATCGAAAATGAGATGGCGTCAGGTTCAATGGGACAGGCTGTCGGTGTCCTCACCCCAGCAATGTTCTACTCGGATGGGCGACCCTAGTCGATTTGATAATGGCACTCTGGTTAGCTAGTGTGAATGTCCGAGGCCTGAGGTCGGAGTCTCGAAGGGTGAGACTCGTTCGCGACCTTCAGAGCCTCGGTGTGAATATATGTTGTGTACAAGAGACCCGTTTTTCTTCTCGCGATCATGAAGACATTCTGTCTAAGGAGTTTACTCTTTATTCAGCATGTTTTGATGGACACTCGAGGGGTGTCTCTTGGCTGGTGAGCAAGACTTTGAAGGCTGCGTGTGCTCTTGTCTTCGCAGATCCGGCGGGCAGGCTTTGCGTGCTGGATGCTACTATAAAGGATAAGGCTTTGCGTCTCATTGGGGTTTATGGGCCCAATACCCAGGCTGAGCGACCTGCTTTGTTTCGGCAGATCGAGCCGTTTATGACGACATCACGTCGGTTAATTTTAGCGGGGGATTGGAATGCCGTCCTTGACCCCGATATAGATCGTATAGGGTCCAAATATAAAGCGGGTACTAAAAACTGGGGAGTGGAACATTTTCGGGGCTTTGTCGATGGGTTTGATCTCATCGACAAGTACCGGAATGAACACCCTCAGCGGGTAGTGTGGACTTGGACAAATAGTGGCAGCTTGGCTGTAGGTGTGCTTGCGAGCTACCTCGACCGAGTTTTAGTTAGGAGAGTCGATGTAGGGCTCTTAGAGTGTCCAAGTTTTCATTATATAGTTTATTCGGATCATAGGCTTGTCCGGGTCCGTGTAAACTTAGATAAGCCTAATGTTAGGATAACTGGCTACTGGAAATTCAACTGCTCGTTATTTGGCGAGCAGCATTTCCGGGACCAGTTTTTACTAACCTTACAAAGGGAACTGACGGGGGCTGTGGTGGGAAATGCCTGGTGGGACAAACTTAAATCTAAGATTCGAACGTTTGCTGCCGATTTTAGTCGTCGACTCAATGTAGATAGATTAGCGGCGCAAACGGCTTTAGAACAAAGAGTTGATCGGGCTGTGAAATCCCGTGATAGTGGGGAAGTAGTCCTAGCTAAGGCAGAGTTGTCCTCCTTGCTTAGCAAGAAGGATCAAGCTCTGGTAGTTAGGGCTAGGTTAAAAAGAATGTCCTCTGAGGCGACGAATATGGCCGCGGAACTGCGTGCAGAGGAAAGTAGGAATGCTTCAAGACGGCATATCGCGAGCGTCACATTGCCGGATGGTCGGACAGTGACTACAAACTCGGGCATATGCGAGGCTTTTCGGGATTACTTTCGGGAGCTTTTTACCAGGGAGCCCGGTCTGAGCTCTGCTCGGTTCGACACCTATTTAGCTGACTTTCCCTGCCTTGAGGCAGCTGAAGCGGCTGGGTGCGAGGGTCCCATCACTGAGTCGGAAATCTGGGAAGCGCTGAAACAGGTTGGCCTGGATAAATCTCCGGGATTAGATGGTCTTCCTTACGAAGTTTACTTGAGGCAGTCGCCCGTTTTTGTTCCTTTGCTCCAGCTGGTCTTCAACAACTGGATGAAGCAGGGGTCTATACCTCAACGCTTCACCAGGGGTGTGATCAAGTTGGTGCGTAAGGGCAAAAGCGGTGGGGATGGGATAGGTAACTTTCGCCCTTTAACTATGTTAAATACAGAGTTAAAGATTTTGGCTAAGGTCTTGGCTAACCGTTTTCAGCTTGTCCTGTCTAGTCTGATTGGCTCCGAGCAGACTTGTTCTGTGAAGGGCCGGACTATTCAGGACAACCTTCATATGGTGCGCCTGATCATCGAGAAAGTCGACAGTGAAGCCGCGCTGATCAATTTAGATCAGTCCAAGGCCTTTGATAGGGTTGACCATCGATTCTTGGAGGCTGTTCTTTCGGCTGCCGGTTTCGGGCCGTACTTTCGCTCCTGGATCCGGCTCATGTATGCGACTCCCGGTGCGCTGGTAGAAGTGAACGGGGTAAGATCGGAACCTTTCGTATTGTCTCGATCTATTCGTCAGGGTTGTCCGCTGTCGCCTATGCTTTACGTTCTTGCGTTGGAACCTTTCCTTCGCAAGTTAAAGGCGAATCCGGTCCTACGCGGAATCTCTTTACCTGGTGCTACCACCTCGGCCAGGTATTCTGCCTATGCTGACGACGTTTCGGTTCTTGTGTCGAGCAGAGCCGAGATTAACGAAGTCAGCAGAGAAATCGGTGGGTATGAGATGGTGACAGGGGCCAAGATCAACCGCGATAAGTCTGTTGGCTTGCGGTTGGGTGCGTGGAAGGGGGTTTCTCTTCCCGGACCATTCAGCTGGACGGATGGGCCGATCAAGATACTCGGCGTCTGGTTCGGTCCTGATATCCAGTTGGATATGAATTGGTCGGAGGTACGAGAGAAGGCCGAGAGCGCAATTAATTTGTGGTCTCGGAGGAGGCTTTCCTTGAAGGGGAGGGCGGAGGTATGTGTTTCACATATCTACCCGATTCTCCTTTACCGACTCTCGGTACTTCCACTTCCGTCTGCCACAGTGCTTTCATTAGTACAGCTCTTGTTCTCTTTCTTGTGGAGAGGCAGAGCTCCTAGGGTATGTCGGGAGATCTGTTGCCTTCATCCTACTGAAGGCGGTCTAGGTATGCCTAGCATTGAGATTCGTCTCGATATGCTTCGCATCGGGTTCCTGGATCGTTTGTGTCGCGATTCGGATGACGGGGGCGCCTTCTGGAAGGAAGACGCCCGTAGATCCTTCCCATCCTTGAGAAGTGTGCACTCGGCCGAGGAGGAGGCTGGCCGTTTGCCTCGTGGCGAGTGCTCCTTCTACCGTGAATGTCGTCTGGCTCTGAAACACCTCTTACGGGCGACGGTTGGCCT
Source organism: Acanthosepion esculentum (assembly GCA_964036315.1). Lineage (NCBI taxonomy): Eukaryota > Metazoa > Mollusca > Cephalopoda > Sepiida > Sepiidae > Acanthosepion > Acanthosepion esculentum. The sequence goes on from OZ038488.1 coordinate 3,048,432, forward strand.
CCCCAACGTCCAGGCGTTGTCTCGTAGGGCATTATATCGGGTGGTAGTCAGGGGGTCCGTTCATGATGATTTGATTGACGAGCTCGGTCTTACGAAGCAGGAGGCTCGCTCAATCTGGCCTTGGGCTTCCGGGTTGAAATGTCTCAACAACGATGAGGCATCCCTCACCTGGCTGGTGATACGTGGGGCCCTCTGGGTCGGCAAAAGACTTTGCACAGCGGGTTTGGAGAAATATCCAAACTGCCGACGTTGTGAGGGGGAAGTCGAGACCCTTGGTCACGTCTTCTTTCATTGCAAGTCGGTAGCACCATTGTGTAAGTTTGTTGAAGGTCTCATGGTTCGCATGTTGCAGGGAAAGTTTTTCGTCCTTGAGGCCGCTTCTGTTTGTAGCAATGTGGCCCCGCCGCTAACGGAGTCTGAACGCTATGTGTTCCACTGCTTGCTAGGAGTTATGAGAGTCGTGATTTGGATGACGCGTCAGAAGGGATTCTATGAAGGTGAGAAGTTCACTTCTTCCCTACTAATCTTGTACTTTAAGCATCAGCTTAAAGTCAAGATTAGGACGGAAAGGCGGCGACTCCCTTCATCAGAATTCGCCAAAAGGTGGGTAAATCTTGCGCGAATGTGTAGAGTGAGAGGAGCTGACTTGGAGTGGCACTTGGACCTCGGCTAGGTGCAGGATTTCGTCCCTCTAGGGTTTAACAGACGCAACCCGTCCCGATAGTAGACTAGTATAGGTTTATTTTGAATTTTTAGTTTCTCGTTTCTGGTTAACTTAGCTAGAGTATGTATGCTCATTAGCCCCCCTTTTATTTCTGTCCCTATTTTTTCTTTAGTTTAACTCCCCATCCCCTCCCGCGTTAGGTGGCCAGTGACGTCAGTTTTCTGGTAGTTGCGAGATGACTTTCGTTTCGTGCGTGTGTTTCTTTTTTTTTCGTATTTGTTATTGTGTCTGAATGAGTGTGTGTCTGTGTGAGTGATTTTGGATGGATGACTGTTACCATACTTTTATAATCTCGCAATTTTTTCGTCCAGTTAACTGATGTTACTGCCACATTTAGGTACTGTGGGGGGTTTTTATTACTAATCTTATTTTGTTTTGTTTTCTTGTAAATAGTTCATTTGTTTTTGTAAATATACATTGGGGTTTTTTTTAAATTGTTATTCCCCCCCCCACTGACTTTGAATTGTACATATGGGGACTAGTTAGATTTTCATAGAGAATTTGTGGAATTATGGTGGATGTAGTAAGAAAGGTATGGAAGAATGTGTTGTTTTGGTGCTAGGACTATTGTTGATATGTTTGGGTCAGTGGTTGTGACTAGCTAAGTTTTTAGTTTAAGACAGATGATGACCGTCCTTCCCCATCCCCCTTTTTAGGCCTTGTGCCACATTTTGTATATGTTTTAATGTATGCAAATAAATACTTTCTTGCCGGATTCGCCTTTTTTTTGTTTGCTCGCCTGCCGGGCGTTTGTTATTTTTCAGACCATTCTTGACGAGTGAACGCGTTATTGACTTTGTCCTTTAAGTTAAGTTATTGTTTAAGTTTTTATTTTTCATTTGTTTCATTTGAATATTTTTTTTCTTTCTTGGCTTCGGCCAACATTTTTTATTTTTAGTTCGGTAAGACAAAGTCTTACCGGCTTTTTTATTTTCTGTTGTGACATTTGAAGAAAAGAAAAAAGGAAAAGTTTTGTTTTAATTTATCTTCCTTTTCGTTTTTTTTACCCTCCCCAGTTTTATTTAGCGACTTCGGTCGCAATCCTTTAATTTTTTAAGTTTCAGCTTTTGGCGTTTAATTTATTTCTTTAGCGGCTTCGGCCGCAAACCTTTATTTTTTTAGTTTGGTTTGACTAGTGTCAAACCAGACATTTTTATTTCTTTCTTTTTTCTTTCTGTCGTTTAATTGACGAAAAAAAGTAGGAGTTTTATTTATTGTTTTTTCTTTTATTTCGGCTGCCTTCGGGCGCCATTTTTATTTTTTTTAAAAAGTCTTACGAGACTATTTAGTTTCTAGTTTTTCTTTTCTTTTTCTAGAACTTTTAGTTTTCCAAATTTATTTATTTTATAGCCTTGATTTAAAGTTTATTGTTAGTGGTACTTCTTTAGCTTTAACTACTTTTGCTTTTTATTTTTATTTTTATTTTTCTCTCTCCCTATCTCAACTCCTCACAATTGGGCAAGTGTTTCTGCCTTAACTCTTAAATGGCCGACGATATGAGTCGGTCAGGGGTCAAGAAAGACCTCTTTGGGGCGGCTGCGAAAGCCGACCCCCCGGATAAGGATAAAACCAAGTCTAAAAAACGGGGTAAGGTTTCCCCAAGCAAACCAGACAAGGCAAATGCAAGTGACAAGGAGGAGGCCATGCAGGTCTCCAACTCAAGTGAAAAGACGCCGAAAGTGGCTCAGTCAAAGTCTACAGCCGTGGAATCGCCCTCTTGCTGGAAGTCCCCTCCGAGTTGTATTGTGAACATCGCGGAGTTCCTGGAAAAGGCAAAGGATTTTGCCCATCTTGTAAATAAAGATGGCATACTAAAAGACGTCCAGGAACTTCAGAAGTTCGAACAAAGAATGGTGACCGTCTTCGCGGTTGACAGGCGTACGCGCAAAATCTGTCGATCCACGAAAGACACTGTGATCAAATCACTTATGTACCTGGGGATAAAACCCCAAAGAGTAATCAAGGGAGTGAAATTCTTCATGTGGGACGTACTGCTGCCCACGCCGGAGGATTGCCTGGAGATGGCGAAAAGAGAATTAATAACAAAGGACCTGATTCTCCGTACCGAATACATGGGTAGGCGAAGGACCAGGGTGGCAGTATTTGAGGTTCCTCCTCAAATTTCCGGAGAGCTCCTGGCTGCATTCTTTATGCAGTACGGCCAAATTTTAGGGGCTCTCTCGGACAATCTGAACGGGGGGTGGACTTTTGACATCATGATTGATGAGGCGGCCTTCAAGTCCATCCCCAACTGTCTGGATTTTGGCAACCGGAGATTGCCAGTCATTGTGACTGGCAGAAAACCAGTATGCTGGAGGTGCGGAGTGACTGGTCATCTCTCCTCCTCCTGCCCAGGGAAGAAGGCCCCTGGAGCTCCGGTTGCTGGCGACCCAAATTCCCCTTTGGCCGACACTGATAAAACCGCGGCGCCTGTAATGGGCCTACCTACTAAGCGGACCGGTGTGGAAAATCCCTCGGTTGGGTCTTTGCCCTCATTGCCCCTCAAACCAACGCCTTCCACAAGTGTGGATAAGGAGAAGGATGAGGGGGGATGGCGTGTAGTAGGTAGGGCCAAAGGGAAGGTCCAGACAGCGGGACCTCTGTCTCAGCATGACTCCGGGGACAAAACCACCTACAGCCCCATTCCCTCTACCAGCTCGGAGGGCGACGCCTCGGCCTCTTATGAGAAGAATGCGACTCCTGCCCAGAAACTTAACGAGCCAAGCTGGCAAAAGATCTTGGACCTCAAGAAGTTGAAGCAAAAGCTGGAGGACAAAAAGGCAAAGAAACACAAGCCGCTGGGGGTTCCCTGCCCCTCATCCTCTGCCCCGTCTTCCCCTCCACCATTTGCTAAACCTCCAGCGCCAAAATCACTATCTAATTCTCCAACAAAACACAAAAAACCAGTTTCTAACAAACCTTCCCCCATCAAGACCCCATCTGGAATGACTCCATCTCACACACCAGCCTGCACACCTACCCCAACACCTATCCAGACACCACATAAAAAGAGAAATAGAAGTCCAGATGCTCAGGTCGTGGGGGAAAAGGGGAAGAAAAAGCTGAAGCCTCCATACAACTTAGGGGAAGACGTCTGCCGCGTATCCCGGGTCCATGTGGAGAACGTTTTGGGGATAACCAAGAACCCCAGGCCCTTAAAGGTCCTTTTCAACTTTCAGAAGTTGAGTGGGTTGGATATTGAGGACCCGAAAAATTTTCAAAAGGCCAAAAGACTCCTAACAGTTGTGCGTTCGGGCCCGGGTACGCGGGAGATTTGGGGCATGATTGAGGAGGCAAACTCATCTTTGAAATTAGTGCCCCCAGCGGCGGTATTTGAGCCCAATTTGGACCCGTCTAAATCGTGCAGAGGGAGGGTCCCGGTTTTTGTTCACCCTTCCCTGTATAGGGCTCTGAAGTTAACATTTCCAGCGGACATCGGTGGCCTGTCTCATGGTGATACCGTCGAAAATGAGATGGCGTCAGGTTCAATGGGACAGGCTGTCGGTGTCCTCACCCCAGCAATGTTCTACTCGGATGGGCGACCCTAGTCGATTTGATAATGGCACTCTGGTTAGCTAGTGTGAATGTCCGAGGCCTGAGGTCGGAGTCTCGAAGGGTGAGACTCGTTCGCGACCTTCAGAGCCTCGGTGTGAATATATGTTGTGTACAAGAGACCCGTTTTTCTTCTCGCGATCATGAAGACATTCTGTCTAAGGAGTTTACTCTTTATTCAGCATGTTTTGATGGACACTCGAGGGGTGTCTCTTGGCTGGTGAGCAAGACTTTGAAGGCTGCGTGTGCTCTTGTCTTCGCGGATCCGGCGGGCAGGCTTTGCGTGCTGGATGCTACCATAAAGGATAAGGCTTTGCGTCTCATTGGGGTTTATGGGCCCAATACCCAGGCTGAGCGACCTGCTTTGTTTCGGCAGATCGAGCCGTTTATGACGACATCACGTCGGTTAATTTTAGCGGGGGATTGGAATGCCGTCCTTGACCCCGATATAGATCGTATAGGGTCCAAATATAAAGCGGGTACTAAAAACTGGGGAGTGGAACATTTTCGGGGCTTTGTCGATGGGTTTGATCTCATCGACAAGTACCGGAATGAACACCCTCAGCGGGTAGTGTGGACTTGGACAAATAGTGGCAGCTCGGCTGTAGGTGTGCTTGCGAGCTACCTCGACCGAGTTTTAGTTAGGAGAGTCGATGTAGGGCTCTTAGAGTGTCCAAGTTTTCATTATATAGTTTATTCGGATCATAGGCTTGTCCGGGTTCGTGTAAACTTAGATAAGCCTAATGTTAGGATAACTGGCTACTGGAAATTCAACTGCTCGTTATTTGGCGAGCAGCATTTCCGGGACCAGTTTTTACTAACCTTACAAAGGGAACTGACGGGGGCTGTGGTGGGAAATGCCTGGTGGGACAAACTTAAATCTAAGATTCGAACGTTTGCTGCCGATTTTAGTCGTCGACTCAATGTAGATAGATTAGCGGCGCAAACGGCTTTAGAACAAAGAGTTGATCGGGCTGTGAAATCCCGTGATAGTGGGGAAGTAGTCCTAGCTAAGGCAGAGTTGTCCTCCTTGCTTAGCAAGAAGGATCAAGCTCTGGTAGTTAGGGCTAGGTTAAAAAGAATGTCCTCTGAGGCGACGAATATGGCCGCGGAACTGCGTGCAGAGGAAAGTAGGAATGCTTCAAGACGGCATATCGCGAGCGTCACATTGCCGGATGGGCGGACAGTGACTACAAACTCGGGCATATGCGAGGCTTTTCGGGATTACTTTCGGGAGCTTTTTACCAGGGAGCCCGGTCTGAGCTCTGCTCGGTTCGACACCTATTTAGCTGACTTTCCCTGCCTTGAGGCAGCTGAAGCGGCTGGGTGCGAGGGTCCCATCACTGAGTCGGAAATCTGGGAAGCGCTGAAACAGGTTGGCCTGGATAAATCTCCGGGATTAGATGGTCTTCCTTACGAAGTTTACTTGAGGCAGTCGCCCGTTTTTGTTCCTTTGCTCCAGCTGGTCTTCAACAACTGGATGAAGCAGGGGTCTATACCTCAACGCTTCACCAGGGGTGTGATCAAGTTGGTGCGTAAGGGCAAAAGCGGTGGGGATGGGATAGGTAACTTTCGCCCTTTAACTATGTTAAATACAGAGTTAAAGATTTTGGCTAAGGTCTTGGCTAACCGTTTGCAGCTTGTCCTGTCTAGTCTGATTGGCTCCGAGCAGACTTGTTCTGTGAAGGGCCGGACTATTCAGGACAACCTTCATATGGTGCGCCTGATCATCGAGAAAGTCGACAGTGAAGCCGCGCTGATCAATTTAGATCAGTCCAAGGCCTTTGATAGGGTTGACCATCGATTCTTGGAGGCTGTTCTTTCGGCTGCCGGTTTCGGGCCGTACTTTCGCTCCTGGATCCGGCTCATGTATGCGACTCCCGGTGCGCTGGTAGAAGTGAACGGGGTAAGATCGGAACCTTTCGTATTGTCTCGATCTATTCGTCAGGGTTGTCCGCTGTCGCCTATGCTTTACGTTCTTGCGTTGGAACCTTTCCTTCGCAAGTTAAAGGCGAATCCGGTCCTACGCGGAATCTCTTTACCTGGTGCTACCACCTCGGCCAGGTATTCTGCCTATGCTGACGACGTTTCGGTTCTTGTGTCGAGCAGAGCCGAGATTAACGAAGTCAGCAGAGAAATCGGTGGGTATGAGATGGTGACAGGGGCCAAGATCAACCGCGATAAGTCTGTTGGCTTGCGGTTGGGTGCGTGGAAGGGGGTTTCTCTTCCCGGACCATTCAGCTGGACGGATGGGCCGATCAAGATACTCGGCGTCTGGTTCGGTCCTGATATCCAGTTGGATATGAATTGGTCGGAGGTACGAGAGAAGGCCGAGAGCGCAATTAATTTGTGGTCTCGGAGGAGGCTTTCCTTGAAGGGGAGGGCGGAGGTATGTGTTTCACATATCTACCCGATTCTCCTTTACCGACTCTCGGTACTTCCACTTCCGTCTGCCACAGTGCTTTCATTAGTACAGCTCTTGTTCTCTTTCTTGTGGAGAGGCAGAGCTCCTAGGGTATGTCGGGAGATCTGTTGCCTTCATCCTACTGAAGGCGGTCTAGGTATGCCTAGCATTGAGATTCGTCTCGATATGCTTCGCATCGGGTTCCTGGATCGTTTGTGTCGCGATTCGGATGACGGGGGCGCCTTCTGGAAGGAAGACGCCCGTAGATCCTTCCCATCCTTGAGAAGTGTGCACTCGGCCGAGGAGGAGGCTGGCCGTTTGCCTCGTGGCGAGTGCTCCTTCTACCGTGAATGTCGTCTGGCTCTGAAACACCTCTTACGGGCGACGGTTGGCCTCCCCAACGTCCAGGCGTTGTCTCGTAGGGCATTATATCGGGTGGTAGTCAGGGGGTCCGTTCATGATGATTTGATTGACGAGCTCGGTCTTACGAAGCAGGAGGCTCGCTCAATCTGGCCTTGGGCTTCCGGGTTGAAATGTCTCAACAACGATGAGGCATCCCTCACCTGGCTGGTGATACGTGGGGCCCTCTGGGTCGGCAAAAGACTTTGCACAGCGGGTTTGGAGAAATATCCAAACTGCCGACGTTGTGAGGGGGAAGTCGAGACCCTTGGTCACGTCTTCTTTCATTGCAAGTCGGTAGCACCATTGTGTAAGTTTGTTGAAGGTCTCATGGTTCGCATGTTGCAGGGAAAGTTTTTCGTCCTTGAGGCCGCTTCTGTTTGTAGCAATGTGGCCCCGCCGCTAACGGAGTCTGAACGCTATGTGTTCCACTGCTTGCTAGGAGTTATGAGAGTCGTGATTTGGATGACGCGTCAGAAGGGATTCTATGAAGGTGAGAAGTTCACTTCTTCCCTACTAATCTTGTACTTTAAGCATCAGCTTAAAGTCAAGATTAGGACGGAAAGGCGGCGACTCCCTTCATCAGAATTCGCCAAAAGGTGGGTAAATCTTGCGCGAATGTGTAGAGTGAGAGGAGCTGACTTGGAGTGGCACTTGGACCTCGGCTAGGTGCAGGATTTCGTCCCTCTAGGGTTTAACAGACGCAACCCGTCCCGATAGTAGACTAGTATAGGTTTATTTTGAATTTTTAGTTTCTCGTTTCTGGTTAACTTAGCTAGAGTATGTATGCTCATTAGCCCCCCTTTTATTTCTGTCCCTATTTTTTCTTTAGTTTAACTCCCCATCCCCTCCCGCGTTAGGTGGCCAGTGACGTCAGTTTTCTGGTAGTTGCGAGATGACTTTCGTTTCGTGCGTGTGTTTCTTTTTTTTTCGTATTTGTTATTGTGTCTGAATGAGTGTGTGTCTGTGTGAGTGATTTTGGATGGATGACTGTTACCATACTTTTATAATCTCGCAATTTTTTCGTCCAGTTAACTGATGTTACTGCCACATTTAGGTACTGTGGGGGGTTTTATTACTAATCTTATTTTGTTTTGTTTTCTTGTAAATAGTTCATTTGTTTTTGTAAATATACATTGGGGTTTTTTTAAATTGTTATTCCCCCCCCCCCCACTGACTTTGAATTGTACATATGGGGACTAGTTAGATTTTCATAGAGAATTTGTGGAATTATGGTGGATGTAGTAAGAAAGGTATGGAAGAATGTGTTGTTTTGGTGCTAGGACTATTGTTGATATGTTTGGGTCAGTGGTTGTGACTAGCTAAGTTTTTAGTTTAAGACAGATGATGACCGTCCTTCCCCATCCCCCTTTTTAGGCCTTGTGCCACATTTTGTATATGTTTTGTATATATGCAAATAAATACCTTCTTGCCGGATTCGCCACGCAGGCAAGACACGTCCGTACGCGCTTTGAGTTCCTAGGTAAGTCATCGTCTACTCAGTCCTAAGTTCATTGCTACAACTTAATTTCGCTTCTACTTCTGTACGGCCAGCTCTGCTTACACATTTTCCTTCTCTTGGCCAAGCAATCAATCTCTCTCAAGTGAGGTTGCATAATGCTTACTACTAGTTTTAAGGTGTTGCTTTCATTGTCATTTATAGCCGTTTGCAATTTAAATTTTATTATTGTCCTGCCAGTTTTTGTATTGCATTCACCATAGTAATAAGTAAGCTTGCTTTTTTATTACTCAACATTTATTTTTCCAACCTTTCCTAAAGTCATTCGAGCTTAGTGATCCCTGTAGTTTTTCAGCGTTCTCTTCTGGTATTTGCCCACGCATTCCATTTGACAATTCTTACTTGCCTAAGACATGCCACCAAAGAAAAGAACTTGTCTAGGTTGTAAAACCATTACCGCCAGGTCTGCTATGCAAATAAGAGATAATGAATCATCTTTAAAACGTTCAGTTCACCTGTCTCAAAATGCCTCTCGGAATGCTTCAATTAGAGCCACTGAGTCCGAAGATCAACATAGCCGTCAGCTTTCCAGAAGAGCATACTTGAATGCTTCTGTGTGCAAGGCTGAAAATGATGATCAAAGGACTCAATGGCCGAGGAGAAATGCCTCTTCAACTGCTGCGCGTGAGACTGAAACAAGATGGAGAACGCAAAAACAGCCTTTTGTGAAGCAAGGTTGGTTACAGCTCTGGAGAGAAAACTTAAAAGGAAATTACATACCATTTGCTGTTCCTTTCATCAAAATGAACTGCCATTTAGAGCCATCTTTAAATTAATTGATGAAAGCACTACTTCTTTCACTGAGGGAAATTTTGTGGATGTAATTACTAGAATTTGCCCCAGGTAGAATTTCCTATTATTAGTGGCACTCTATATAATTTTTATCTTACTTGCAAAGGCAATGGATGATCTAAGTGGTGACTACTTTTGGAATACGCTGTAAGCATTTCTTGAGGGAAAAGTGAACCCTAGATTTGCTGCCTGGAAGATTGGGCCTCTGAATCAATCAAGATGGCTAACATTAGCCATCAGGTTAATGTGCTTGTGAACCAGCGGTGTCTATCCACCAGAACTCTCAGATAAATTACACACCATTATTAGTGTATGCAGTTGGTTTTAGATCAAAAGGGACAATACATTCTTTAGCCAACCACTGTATATCTTCAATATGATCCAGAGAGTAAAGCAACAGTCAACCAAAATCCAGAATATTGCATTTAAAAATTTACAGTACATTACTTTTGCGTTGCTTTTGGAAAACATTCTGATGCCAGTGTTGAAGTCGAATGAATTGGAGGTGCGGGAAGAGGCCATAAAAAAGATTTTGTCCATTAGGTAAGTAAACATTTATTTATGCTTAATTAGATGTGTAAATTTGCAAGAATAATTTTAAGTTTCATTCAAATTACATAAAAAGTATAACCCAGTATAGGTAAAATTTTCTAATAAAAATATTTTTTTTTTGGTTTCAGAAATAGCAAACCACCAAAGATCGAAGAAAATTACTGCCATCAATTATGAAGCCACATATTGGTCATCTTTGATTGACTTTTCACAAATTGGGGTCTGTGAAGCTGCACTTACAGAAAGTTTCAAACAAAGAACTCCTAGATCTTCAATGAATGGAACAATATTGGAATTTCCAAATTTACCTGCACATTCACAAGGTGTGGAAAGAGCTATCAAATTAACAACCAAAGCTTCACAAATTGTGTATGGCCAGGAAGCAAGGCACAAGCACATAACTAAATTATTGTGCCACCAAATAAAATCTTCATTTATGTCATATAGGAATAAAGTGTCACTGCTAACATTTGGGTTTGCAAGTACAGTCAACCTCATCTTGAAATAATTAAATCACATGACAGGTAAAGGAAAGTATGTGTGTGTATATGTGTGTGTGTGTATATATATATATATATATATATATATATATATATATAGGAATTAGCGGCGTCTGACAGAGTATTGTTCAAAGGCGTTACTATTATTGTATCTGTGATTTACAAAGTCTCTCCTAGAAACAGGCATTACAAAAGTTTATTTCAAAGGTAAACTATACCAAACAATTTAGTTCTATTATGATATAATTTTATAAAGTACAGTAAGTTTTAGCACAAGGTTTAATAAAAAATTCAAATAATACATATATGTTAATTTAATTATGACCAAAGAAATGTAAGAGACTTAGTAATTAATTAGACTTTTTTGTAATCTTTTACAATTTTTACAGTTATCGTTTATTAAATGCAGTAAAAAAAAAAAAAGGCATATTTTGATAGTGGTGATTCATACTTAGAATTCTGGTTTGAATATATTTTCCATTCATTGCATCTCATAAGAAAAATCAATTTTATCTGGATTTATTATTAAAATAGAGAAATTTTGAAGTCAATTTGTCAACAAAATCCTGTGGAAATTAGGTATTTCTGTACATATTTGCAGACGATCTTTAAAACAAAATGCTCAGTTAAATTTTAAAGTTAGGAATCTAATTTTTGGTATCAGGTCTTATCACACCAAACTCCAGCTTTCACCACCAAAGCAGTGTTGATTTTCTAAAAAAGTGACAAATCAACCTGCCCTATTGTGCAATACTGGGATCAACAGTGGAAAATACCCCACATTATAGAATGACATCATTGCAATATAGGTTGTAGTGCTAGTGCATAAGTGACTGACTCCGCTGTGTATTGCAAATTTATGCAAAATAATGATTGTCAAGTTCCAGCTCAGGAATTTTACATTTTACCATCAGAATATTTTATTTTTTAATAACAAAAATCTTGTTTTTGATGATTTTCCATTTTCTAATTTATTTCTGTGTTTTTCCCCCCATTTTCTGTATCACAGAGAACTTGCCACTCTAGCTTTATCTGTAGTGATCTGCATTGGGTCATCTGCAACAACAAGTTTCTCATTCAACCTGTTCTTCTCTTCCAGGAGCTTGATTATTGCAACATCATCAAACCAGTTTCTGTATTTTGTCTTAAAACCAAGAATATCAACACCTGCAGAATAGACTTGCCTTTTGAAATACTTTCAAGTTTCATCAAAGATGATGTTCTCAAAGGTACCACAAAGAGCATCTCACATTTCCAAATTTTGCAGTTTCGACTCATCAACGCACTTTGGCTCTTTGATCCTAGGTGTTCTCACTTCCCTTCTTATGCACAGCTTCATCTTGCAATGTATGAGCTTGTTGTCTGTAACACATTCTGCTCCACACATCACTTGCTAGACAAGCATCCTGAAGGTTTCACTTTCTCGTGATGACACAACATGTGCCTATGCTTTGATCTTGGGTGTATCCAAGTTACCTTTTGTTGGTAGAAAGTGTTGTACACTGCTAAATCAAACACAGCACACAGTTGCAAAAGAAGGCCATTGGTATTCATCTTAACAACACTGTAACATCCTAAACATTCCAGGTATAATAATCACTTACTTCTAATATGTGCATTAAAATCTCCAAGCAGTAGGATCTTATCTGCATTTGGGATCGATGTAATATAACCCTGCATGTTTTTATATACATACATTTTTTGACTCCAGTTTTAGCTAAGGACACATTAAGAAATGGATGAGAAAAAAATAAATTTCATATTAAACACCACTTAAGATTCAAAACAAAAGATTGTATTTGACATATCATTTGTTCAAAAATAAAATTATATTTTAGAATAAAATATTTTCTAATAGTAACTTTTAAATACTACAAACTTATCTTTTCATATGAGAACAACAAAAATTAAATGAGTAAAATATATAATAATATTTCTCCATTTGAATTTAATAGGAAAAATTCTAAAATGAAAGCAAGAAAATAAATTATTTAAAAGTCTTAGAAACATGAAGTAACCTTTTATAGGCAGCCAAGGCATGTGATACTTCCGACTCACTAGGCTCTGCACTTTCAACTTTGACATCTTCATCACGGATATTAGCTTCTTGTCGAAGAAGAGACTCTGTTTCCTGATAATTAAAAATATAATTAACAAAAGTAATTTGTTCACATAAATGTAATTTTGTGTAATTAAATAAAAATTTAAGCATGTACTCGTATATAAAATTAAGAAATGCCATCATAATCATCAGCTACTTTAATCTATAGTGAATATATGCAAGTGTTGACTTTTTAAAATAATTTAGTGTGTGTGTATATATATATATATATATATATATATATATATATATGGGATAAAATATTTTATGGTATGCTACATTTATGGGGTAAAAGTGCTCAATATCTAGGACAGAGCGTGTGTAAATATAAAAGTGGACATTGAGTTAAATACTGTGTCAACAATTTATTCAACAGGCATTAGAATTTTTAGAATAACACATTAAACTGGAAATAACTGACCTTGCTATCCATAATGTCCCAATGATTAGCATATATAAATAACTGAACAAATATTTAACCCACATGGCCTGAAGATTGCATTCAACTATGAAACAGACTGTTACTACATGGTGTTCATCTCATTGTCCACTCTCTATATATATACACACACACACACAAAATGTGTGGTAGGTAAATTTTTACTATTTTATATCTTTAATTTTGTGTATGCGCGTTTTGTTTTGATTTTGTTGACTACACAGTATAGTATGATCAGTTGGGCACCGTCTCAGGCAGAAATTTGGAAGCGGCATGCTGTACTGCTTGGCATTCATGCCAGAAGCTCCAATACGAACATTTCAAAGCGTTTGGGTATCAATCCGAGGACAGTGCAGTGGAATCGGAAAGAGTTGGATGCGTTTAATGGTGATTACAAAGACGTTTGAAGTGATCACAAGTGATGACGATATGCCTCCATTCATCTTCCCACAGGGACACAGAGGTCTATATCAAGTGCCTTGAAGAGGTAGTGCTGCCTTGAGTCAAGAGGGTTGTTGCTGGAAGACCCTATGTCTGGCAACAGGACTCTGCACCATGCCACATAAGTAATTCATGACTGTCAGACAATTTCTGCAACCACATCACCCCTTACATTTGGCCACCTAACTCCCCAGACTGCAAACCCTATCGATTATTATGTGTGGGGGGCAGTTGAGTGAGAGACCAACAAAATTCCTCATAACACCAGAGATGAACTGAAGGCAGCAATTATGGCAGCATTCACCAAGAAGGAGACTGTCCGAAAGTGTTGTAGGAGATTCTTCTGAAGTCGTCTGGAGGCCATGGTTGAAGCCAATGGCAATTTTATTGAATAAATTTACTCTTTAGTATTCCACGATATTTTTGTGTAATTTTGGTAAATATATGTTAAAATGAGATGTCAGTTTTATTTTCTTATTTGTGTCATTTAGATGACAACTTATTCATCGCACACTGTGTATTTGAACTAAAGAATCCAAAAATTATAGTTAGCTCATAATGTGTATCTTCTCTCTTCACCTGAATAATGGTAGCTACACAATGTGGCAAGGTCCTACAGCATAGCACAAAGCACGAGTACAGCAAGCAACAAAAGGGTGCACATGATCGCAACAAAGTTTGTAAGAAAAGTTTCAGTTTCACTAGTAGTTCTTATTGTCTATCAGAACACATCCTCACACTGTTAAAGAGTTATCGCCAGCTTGTACAACCCTGCCAACAAGCTGGATCCATAGTCTTATCCATTCTGACCTTCTGTCCAAAAGAGTAGGGAACATCATTTATCTGTCTTCCACAGTGCACTGGAGCTGTTCTATGGCCCAGATAAGTGGTGTCAATAATGATATATCATTATTTGTCAATGATTGTACAGTACATTGACTGATGGGTTGAGTGACATTAGCACTGAATTGGTATTGTGATTTGATGTACTATGCCCTTTTGTTAGATGGTTATCATCCTTGTCAGTTATCAGTGCTATTCTTCTTTCATCTCCAGTGGGTGTCTGCAGTTTTCGTATCATGCTGTTTGTCGCTTGAATTCAAATATTTCTTGTATATCCTCATTAGTCGTTTGAGAGAGAGAAAAAAACAAAAACAAATGCCACCTCAGATAGAGTAACTTATCTTTTTGGTCACAACAATCATTCCATGGTCAGTGTTATATCCTATCTATATCCTATGGCTGCTACAGTTACACTGTCTACTTATTACATCACACAAGTATCATGAATGTGTTCATTTCTGTAAATGGAGAAAGGTAAAACCAGCTGCGCAATTCAGATTGAGGTTAGCTAGATGCATGTGTAATCTCAAAACTTCCTAACTCATAATTTTACATGGGATTAAAAATTTAGAGAAATTTTTAAAAAATTATCAACTATTAATTGGGGTATTTTTGGGGAATTTTTTTTAATCGTTCCTAGCATGTCCAAAATTTTCATTAAAAATTTTGTTTGAGTCAGCAAAACCGACAGATAATCAATCATATTTACCATTTTTTCCATTTTATAAAAAAAAAAAATGAAAAATCTCAGTTTCAAATTCTTTTAAAAATCAATTATAATTTTTTCAAAAATTATTTTAAGAAAATTAGAAATTATGTTTATTTAAAATATTTTGAAACAAGCATTACTTAGTTTCTGCACCGAAAAGAAGTAGTTTAAAAATAAAACATAGCAGGTCATAACATTTCGCATCACTTGACAGGTGATGAGTGATGATTTCATCACATATTGACAGCTTACATGAGGAAAAGTTATCGTACAGGAGGACAGAAGTAACATAATTATTTAGGTTTAAGTGAACAAATTATTTACCTTGTTATTTTTAAGGAAAACTTTCAGCGTTCCAAATTTTTTTTGTACTTAGCTTTCACCTTTATGTTTACAATGCTTTATGGAAAACATTATAAAAAATTAAAATAAGACTGTTGAGAGTGAGATTAAATTTCATAAGAAAGGTATCTAATTAATTTATAGGTACCTTTCTTATGAAATTTTATCAGAAGTGTACATAAAATACTTTAATTTTATGTACGTTGTTTATTACATTTTACTGTGCTATTTGTATTTCCATTAATTTTGATATTTCATTTATGGAAAAATGTCATAACTGAAATTAATATAAAAATAAGATCATATAAATTTCATAAGATGATACTAATACTTGTAGGTACCCTTCTCAGTTGAAAACTCAAATTAACTTCTCCACACGTGTTTTGAAAAAATAAAGGCCTTAACTGCGGAGAACAATGCTTAACTCAAATAACGCGACTTAATTGTATTCTTGCTGGTCTTCTGTACTTTTTAATTACAGCCGTTTATAAACACAACATTACATTTCTTAATTAGTGCAGGCCTTCTGATTGGTTGAAGTGATACAATTTACAATGCTGTAAAAAAAAAAAAAAAAATGATCTATCTCATAATGCCATTTCGAAACTGAATGCAGTTTTCAACTAATTTTATAATATTTTAATAACTTAAATGTAAAAATCTAAAATAATTAAAGAAATAACAAATAATTGGATTAAAAATTCATTTTTCATCAAAAAAGTTTTTTGCTTTCAGAAAATATTGTCCATATTCATAAAGCAAATAAAAATATTTGAAATTAAATATCTTTGTTTTATTGAGTTTTGTATTTTACAATTCAGAGCTGATTTTCAGGTAGGGGAGGATCCAATTTAAAAAAATGATTTGCTTTCCTCAAAGCCTTGTGTTTTTAAATCACTAAACTGAACAATGTTGAATTTCTAGAGTTTTCATATAATTAGTTATTTAATAAATATAAAAAAATATATATTTTTGCCATGACTTTAAAAAAAGAAAACATATTTATAATAATTTCCATCATTTGTGAATAGTTTCTGGTAAATTTTGGTTTTAACTCCCAAGCACTAAATATCCCTTAAAAATTTCCAAAATCGTCATAATTCCGTGCAAATGTACATGCTGAACTCCAATTAACAATTAAATTATGAAGAAACCATACCGTTTTGGAGTTATCGACAAGAAAAAAAATCGGACTTCTTGTTGGTCCTTTGTCCTCCATTACTACCATCATGAATACTGATTTGGTGCAGGATACTTCCGGTGCAGAAATAAAAATCTTGGCCTATTTACTTCTTTTACAGACTTTCGTTGCAGAAAATCACTACGCACTACCGTAAAGAAATGTAATTTTTTTATTTTAGGGTTACGGGTTGTGTTTGGCTTCTTTCTGTGTCGAGTAGGGGACAGATTAAAAAAAAAACATTTAATGATACAATAAACCAGATTAACTTTAGGGTTAGGTGTTAAGGATAGGGGAGGGGTTTTCTTTCTGTGTAGAAAAGGGGACAAATTTTTTAAAAATTGAAACAAGTGAAAAAAATAAGAGTTATTTGCATGTATAAAAAGTCACGATTTGTGGTCCCCAGTCATGATACGGACATCTGTCAGCAAGGTTGATGCCAGTCTATTTGCCCATCCGAATACTATTCACATCCTCATCTACACTACCACAGAAATGTCGAATTGCACAAATTGTTCCATCACTATGTACGAAGCAATTCAATGCTTTTGAATGAATGAAGAGGCTTCAGTAGAATTTCTTCAACTACACGGAATATTACCATCTTCCATGGAATGCCCTCAATGCCATTCACCTTGCTCGTTGCATGCCAACTTGAAAGTATGGCGTTGCAGAAAACCTGTCTCCAGTCCTAGCAGTTCGAATCATTCTAACAGCCGGAAAACAGAATGTGGCTTCAGTGTTGGTGATAGGAAAAATACACTTTTGGAGAAGTCACGCTTGTCTGTGTGGAAAGTGCTACTTTTTGTAACACATTTCCTTGATCTTAGCTGGTGCCACAGGATAATGTTCAAAAACTTGGACATTGCAAAAGACACTTCAGCGAATTGGCGCTCCTTCTGCAGTGAGGTGTGCCAGTTTTGGTTAGAAAATGTGCACAAGTTGGGTGGACCTGGTGTCGAGGTAGAAATCGATGAAACAGTTATCTCAAAACGAAAATATAACCGGGGATGACGATTGAAAACGGTTTGGCTATTTGGCGGAATCAAAAGAGTTTCGAAGAAGACGTTTCTGGTTCCACTTACATCTGATTGCAGTGAAGGAGAAACCAGAGATGCCCATACACTTGTTCCCTTGATTATGCGACACATCCGACCAGGATCAATCATTTACAGTGATTGCTGGTTGGCGTATGTGCGAATACCGGACCATGGATACACGCACAAGCAGATAAATCATAGTGAACCTTTTATTGATCCAACAGACCAAAATATTCACACACAAACAGTTGTGGAGGACAACTAAGGGTGTAATAAAAAGATCGGGACACAGAACTGCTTATTTAAAGCAATATATTGCTCGTTTTCTATTCTTAAAAGCAGTCCCTAAACATACTCAGCACCTTCACGTCTTCCTGACAGAGGCGAGCAAATTGTACCCAGAACCCTAAAACTACTTCATTAGACATCTATAATTTTCATGTATATCTGTAAGTGAAGTATCTCCTTTATAGCATTTTTTAAAAATTGTCAATGTCATTTTTTCCATACATATGAAACTTTTAACTTCTTTTACAATTGAATTATTGTTTTATTTTCAATTTTAAATAATAAAAAAAATGCTTTACTGTACTACTTATTTTGTTCTTTTTGTTATTTATAACTTATAAGTATTTTCATATATTTGAAAGTTAGCTTTCTTCTTAAAAAATTAAGTAAAACTACAGTACACTTATAAAAAAAAATCGCTTTACGGAAGCGCGTACTGATTTCTGCAAGGAATTTCTGTAAAGGAAGTAAATAGGCCCAAATTTTATGACTCCGCCGCAAAATGTACTGCAGTGATTACTTCTAAATAAGCCGGTAATCGCTAACGAAAGACCGACAAGAAGTCCGATTTTTTTCTGGTCGTTTACATCAAAAACGGTAGGTTTCTTCATGATATAATTGTTGATTTGAGTTCATGTACATTTGCACGGAATTATGACGATTTGGGAAAAATTTTAAGGGATATTAGCGCTCGGGAAAGACAACCAAAATTTACCTTTGTTTTTAATCTTTTTAATTTAGGTCTTCCATGATTGAAAATGCATGTTTTTTTCTCGTTCTTTTTGTTTTATCAATTTACAAATTACTCATTCAACTGAACTTTTTATTTTCATTTTACTACTTTTCAAACATACAAGGTTTGTGAGTTATTAAAAGTGTAAGAATAAAATAACTACTAAACTTGTGTACATTAATCTTTGTAAACAAAATGCAGTGTTTCCCCTTTTGAGACCAAGTGACCTATGGCTAAAAAAATGCAATAAAATAAGTGCCCAAATTTTTAAAAACCTTAACTTTTTCTCAAGAAATGAATCCACCAAGATGGTCATAGAACTAGAGATTCAGTCAGAAAATTAGCTACGATTGCTACTCTCTTCGTTAGGTCTCAAAATAACGTTTGATTCGAAAATTTAAAATAAATTGTCATATGGTGGTCCTTTACTCAAGCTTTTGAAAATAAAATGGAGAGAAAAAAAGCATCAAATTCAAATAGCAAATGAATTTTAAATAATTTTCCCTTCTTCTTTCTTATTCATAAACCATGCCTTCACACAGAAACAATAAACACAGGAGATTCTTAAAGCAACCTAAAGAAAACCGTTACCTTCAAATTACTCTTTCTCAAAAATTGTAAAACAGCAAGAAGAGTTTGCTTATCAAAATTTTCTGTTTTTTGAGCCTCAACAGACGGAGCTGTTGCAGAAGCTGCCATCACTGTTACTAAGTATCATAATAATGAAAAAAAGAATGTTTTCATTGCGCATGTGCTGACATCACTTCCGGTTCTTGGCGGAATTAGGTGTATGCAATTATGTGATGGTCAATAAGCTTAGTTTTGGGTTTTTTTTGTCCATGCTCATCTAAAAAGGAAGAGCTTTCATTTTATTTAAAACGTCATATCCAAAGAAATTATTGAAAAAAAAAAAAGGAATCTTTAAACTTATTTTTTAAAAAATGCCAGAATTTTTAAAAATTATTAGCACTGGTAAAAAAATGTCAAAAACAAGGGTACTTTTTAAGTGACTATATGTTTTTTTTAACGTTAAAATGAGAATACCTGACTATTTTAGTTTTAAAATAAAATGGAAATTTTAATTAAAAATTAAGTTTGAAAAATTGAGCAAACTTAGGAAGAAAGAGGACTACGAAAGTAGTGGTAGACATTTTGATATTTTTAGTTTAAAAACGGCGCCAAATTTGTAACATGCCGCAATTGCTTCCTTACAGTTTGAGTTAGAAATATTTTTGTCATCTTGGATGAAATGTACTATTAAGAGAAGACCTACCAAATCAGAAACCAAAGATAAGGTGTGTAACGATTATCTGTTTGTGTTAAAAATTAATTACAGTAACCGGTAATGATTTTTGACATGCCGTTTTTTGTTTTTTAATTGAAATTGTGTAGTATGCTCATTCTTCAGGGCAAGTAGTATTTATGCTCAATAGTTCATAAATTCTCACGGTTTTAACTTGTTTGTTTAAGCTTGAACAATGTTGAAAATCTATTATCATGAATTGATTTTTACATTATTTTACATTTTATTTTTAATTAAATAAATAACTAATATAGTTTTTGACCAGGTGAAAATATTGCTTCCACAGACCAAAGAATGAAACAAATAATTCCTCTCTAGCACCTGTAGCCAAAATTCAAATGAAACAGTTGAGTAAACGTTGTGTTAAAAACTTATGAAAATCTGAAAATTAACATTTGTAGTAATTGTAATTCTGAATAGCATGGTTTCAATTTTTTCCTTTTTCCTGTCTTGATCTTTCCAGAATGAACTTTGAGGGTCAGCAGGGTCCATTTTATAACCATTTTCAGAATTTGGAATTTGATGACAGAAAAGAAAATGATGATCCTTCTGATAAAACATACATCTACCGAAATCTGATGGCACAAATTTCATTTGCAGCTAATTCAAAGTTGTAAGTATGTTTTTATACGGATGGAGAATGGATAGCGGCTCGGGTTGAGGAATCGGAGAGCTGGGTTCAAATTCAAGTCGAATCCATTACTTTCACTTACGTGCTAAATACCCTTGGGAAAGATATGAAGCCTCTTCTTCTCCCCCAGCTATAGGTAAATAGCAGGACAGATTGGGTTCTATAGCCTTGGATGGCAACTGGTCTACTGCAGAAAGAAATGGCAACCTACTGCAGGAAAAAATCTGCCTCGTCAGTCACATATCGAAAGATACATGATCACCTAAGTGTGGATCACGCATGGCATAACTGACTGAAGTATGTTTTACATTAGCAAATGTTAATATATATTCTGTTTCTTTACATTCTGAGTCAGAATAAGTCTTTGTGTGTTTTCCACCAGTCCACAAAAGGACAGTCTTGTTAGCTAAATTCTGAATTGTCTACTAATTTACTGTAAATCTTGTTCAACCATACATCCATATATTCTCCATTTGCTTGTTGAATTTTTTTGTATGATTTTTAACATTAAAAATAGTACTGAATTAATTAATGCTGACACTATTTCAAATTATTTTTAATTTTACAATGTAAATATTTTTTTTATTTCAGTTTTTGACAATTTCTTATAAAACTTGAACAATATTATTTTCTTAGTCTAATTAAACAATTATAAAGGTTAAAATGTATCTTATGATTACAAATACTTTTCCCTACCCACTCTTGAAAATTTGAATTTTTTTCAAGTTGTATTTTCATTCCATTACCATATAATTAATGTGTATTTATTTTTTTCTGATGTGGTTATATATTTCCTGTCCCATCTATAATAGGAAGGGAGGTAGATCAATTTAAGTTTGAAAATTTATGAGCGATTACTTCCCTTAGAAAGTTTAATAATTTATACAACTAAAATACTCATTGACATTTGGACAACATTCAATTTTCCTGAGAAAAAGGAACCATATAATTAATCAATTCCTTTACTCCTACATTTCTAAGATTGCAGTCTTATTTGTTCAAGCCTTTTGTGTGAGACACTGATACCTTTGTCTATTAAGTAGTGAACATTTTGCATCAAACTAGTCTTCAAATAGGATTCATCGTTGCCGTCTTTGTCGTTCTGTTGATAATCTTTTTCTTCTAAGATATTCACTGTTATATTAAACACGTAACATTTCTAACATGGAAAGATATTGAGCAAAAAGTGATATATATATATATATATATATATATATATATATATATATATTTAATAGGAGTGATCAATGCAGCATAGATACCATTGAACATCTAAAAATATAAAGGAAACAAATTATTAAACCATTCATTGGCCTCTATTTTAGTTGTGAATTCTTTATCTCCACTTTGTTTCAAAACATTTGTTTCATTGCATCTCACTATTAAAACTTTCTAACAATTGCTGACATTTTTGATGGTACAGGTGCACTAGTTTATTTAATAATTGTTAATTTAATTTCAATACCCATTGTTTTGTCTATGTTTGGAGAAATGAGAAATTTATTAAAATAAAATTTTTCAGGTGTACAAATATTTACCCCCACTGTAAATGAATTTTTTTTGATTGTGAATTGTTGTAATGTGCTAATATTCTTTATAATAGGAAATGAATGCATAGATCACAATTCTTAAACCGAAGTGTGATAAAAATTACTCTGAGCATAAAAATTAATCAATAAACATTCCCATGTAAAATTATTCAGAGTGATTTAACAAAAATACTTAAATGAAATTGTGATTTTTATAAAAATTACAATAAAATTTAACTAATTTGTTTTTTGTTTCTGTATTTATTTACTCATTTTTATAACTTAAATATTTTCACTATTTTTTTTTTTTTTTTTTTTTTTTTTTTTACATTTCCTAAAACTTTCAATGGTGTTTTTTTATTATACTACTAACAAGTAAAAATGATAAAGTTAAATAACAAACCAATTTGATTTTGAGACAGTTTAAAAGTTTTTCAAAATGATTAAAGTTGTTATTAAGGACAATTCTGTAATGATGGTGAAGTTAGTCTATAGCATTGGCAGTAAAATTGATTCTTTTTGGAAGATAATTATAGAATTTATTTCCAGCCAGGATTATATTTCAAACTGCATATTTTGTGTCACTATCCCATTTCTGAATTTAAAACAATCCACAGACCAAAATCTCATTCTGACAGATAAAACTTCAAAACTACAAAATTCTATTGATAATACCTATACAGATATAGTTTTGAATGTTTTAAGTGTCTATTTTTCAAAATATCTGCTAACCACTTCTAGAAATTTTAAATATGTTTAAAGAATGTCATTGGTATCCAACATTTAAAAAAATTACTCTGAAGAAACCTCTTAAAGATGAAGCTAATTGCAGAAAACTATTTTATGGAGATATTGAACAGAATAAATTTACATAATTTTTCTTTTTTCCTCTATGGAAAGTTTATATATACATAATAATGCACATTATTAGGCACAGAAATTTCCAGCAAACCTGGACCTTCATTCCTGCAAAAAAATGGAGTGTCAAAAGGACGGTTCCTCCCCTATGACACTGCTTTTATTTTAACTACCTTCACTCTTTGGCAATGTTTTATTGTTTTAAAAGGCAATGATTAGGATTGTAATAGAACCTAAACATATGATGAAAATTAATTTATACATTTTTTTGCATTCTTGAGAATTTACAACAAAAATATTAAACATTATTTATTTACAAGAATAATTTTATAATTATAACATTCTTAAAACTAATACAAGACAATATTTATCATTTACATTGTTTAGACTGTTATCCTCATCTTTATTGTCATGTTCACAACATTTCAACCTTCTTCAGGTGATTGGAATTTTGAACTGAACCCTTTATTTCGTCCACTGGGTAGATTGTTCTAGTTCCATGTGTCATGTCTCTTCTGGATGTTTCAGTTATCTCCCTTTAACTCAAATCTCCAAGTTTTGGTTCACTGCTGTAGCCAGGTATTGAACTCGCAACTCTTTGGGTCAAGTTACTGGATCCATTCAGTACTTTTATCCACTGCCATGTGTCCTTGAGTATGAATTTTTGGGACTTGTAAAGTTAATGACTCCATAAACCATTTTTTTACCAGAGATCATATTGCAATTTTGTTGTTATTATTGCTTTTCTCTATCACTCTATATTACTGGTTCTGATATTGTATTCATTCCTATGCTTGGCTGGCTTAGAAGAGTTTTGTAGTCTAGCATTCCTTAAGTTTTCATATTTTCCAGTGATGTTCTCTGTCTATTATTTCAACCACATCCCACAGGGGGCAGTGATCTCCCTTTTCCCTCCATATAGGGTCAGCTACACCTGATTTTTCTATTTCCCCTTGTGTTATGACTTTATTATGTTATTGCAGTCTTACCTTAAGGGGGCAGCCTGTTTCTTACCACAGCTTCATGGGATGCTGTACACACAGTCCTTAATCATGTTCTCCTCTATGGGGAGGTCTTATTCAGAAGAGGTGTCTGCAAAGTGTTGAACCACTTTTGAAGATGGTCCTGATGTTCTATGAACCACAGATCTTTTGTATTTTCTCCAATGATCCCTTCATAGAGACCAAAGCTGTTTTCTGGGTGTTATTATCCTTTTGTACCCTTCTATCCCAGTTTGTTGGAGCTGCTGCCATGTACCCAGGGTAGTTATGTTGTAGGGTAGTGCTTATACTAATTTCTTGATCATATGTCTCTGGGTTGCCACTTGTGACAATAAAGATGATGACAACAGTCCAAACATGTAAATAATGTAAATAATTACAATACCTCCTCTCAAATATAGATGCAATATTTATCATTTACCAATTTAAAAAATATAAATAGGAAAACAATTTTTTATTCATGAATTTATCAACATTTACTAAATTATTAAAATATGTGAACCAACTCTAAGGAAGTCCTTGTTATTTACCATTTTATAAAGTTTGAATCAATTTTCAATTAGCTGTTGTTTTGCCAACCATTCCAATAAACTCTATTAATAAATAAATAGTCTTTATTATTTTTGTTGTTAATTCTCAAGAACAAAGAAAATGTATAAATTTACTTTCATATGTTTAGTTTTATTACAATTCTGATCATTACTTTTTAAAACAATAAACATTGCAGAAGAGTGAAGGTAGTTAAAAGCAGTGTCATGGGAAAACCATCTTCTTGACACTTCATTTATTTAATAATTTTTTTTTTTTTTTTTTTTTTTTTTTTTTTTCAGGCAAAAAGGTCCATGTTTATCAAATTTCTAGTGTTTCTATTTAGAAAAAAAAGTTTCCTCTTGAACTGAGAGCAAGGAATATTATTTTCACTTATATGTTTGGTCAAGTATTAACCTATTAATACTCGCTATAACATCCACTATAGGTTTCTAAAAAATCCAGTATTAATTATGGGTTTTTAAAAATCTGGTATTATTGGTTTCTATCTAGAACCCATTAATGCCAACTGTCCCAGAAATAGGATGTTTGGCATTAATTATAACAATAAACCAAAATACATTTTGACAACAGTTAAATTTTTATAAATTTTAAGAATTAAATCATTGTCTATCAGAGTTCAGTATCTTGCATGTTTTAATTAATTTAGTAAAAGTGCTCAAATTTGTTATGGTATAATGAAGATGCTACAGTGATATTTTAGTCAATATTAAAGATTGATGGAAGCAGCAGCATAACCTGAGTAGTTTTTATCCACATGTGCAAAAAATATGAATAACTGTGCAATATAGCCTTTTCTTAAAATGTTAGAATTATTTTTCTATGTTTTGCAATAATTTTTGTAACACTTTTTAAAAGGTTTTTTATTCACTTCTTTTACCTAAAATAACTATACATTTTTCCATTCTTTCTAGTGTATCAGCTCATGCTATTGAGATGCTGTTATCAGATTATAGCCAGCATTATATCAATATTGTTGACAGTTATAAAAAGAATGAAGGTTTGTATTTACTAATTTTCATAATTTTAATAAAATATTGTAAAATATTTGTAGCTCAGATTGATTCATTTACAAAATTTACGGTAATTTCACACAATAACTGTACAACCAGGGAAAAATAATATTAAAAAATGAGCCATCATATGTCAGTCTCCCCACCCAAACATTTTTTTTCTTTTAGGTACAGCAGAGAAGCTTAATGAAGGGAGTATTTATTTGTATGCACACATGGCATAAAATGTGACACAAGGTTGGGTTTAAAGTGGGATTTGGTAACTGTACAAAAATTGCTCATGCCCCACACTCCTTGGCACTGCCAGAAGAATAGGTACCAAAGTTATCACATTGTCTTTATTTCAATTTTCAGGGCTAAACAATTTTGCAGAAGGAGCCTTACAAATATGTAGCTATAATAAAAATGGTAAGTTCTATTACAGTTTTATAATTGTCATTGAATGTTTACAAATATTTTAAATATTATGTGTAAAAAATTGTTAAACATTTAACTTCAGCCAAGAGGAAACTAGAGAATTTATGTGCACTTTTCTGAGAATTTAATATGATTTTGTTATGGAGGAGGAAAGTCATTAACTTTACTTTCCCTCTATGTGGAATAATTAAGAGATTGATTTGAAGATAATGTGGCCAAATTTTCATTCAACACTCATTGGTATATTCAATATGGTTGTTACCAGCACAGGTTGATCTAGCTCTTACATCGTGGAGTCAGTCAGAAGCAATTAAGGGGTCACTGGAGTCAAAGTTGGTAAAACTATACCAATTACAGTTGAATTTACACTTTATGTAAAAAGTCTTACATTATAGCATTTTTATTTCTTCTATATCCTTTGTCTCTAATCCTGTTAAAAAATATTGAAGAATGAATGTCTTTATTCTTTGATATAAACCAGTTATAATGATAGACCTACTCAAGTTAAGTACATATGCACAGACTTTGAGATTTGTAGGCCATGATCACTTAATTACATAAAGAGGAGTCTGAGTCAGAAGTGCCAAAAATAGGAGTTAAAGGTTTTGTGTTCCAACTCCACAGCCCTGCATTATACATCAGTGTGTATTATAAAAGTAATGATAACAAGGAGTAGTTCAAAGATTTGATGATTGTATTTAAAACAACGTTTATTGAGTAATATAAGGAATAAATGGATTCTATTTCCAATCCGACACTATTTCCTACTACTCCAAACATTATTTTTTGGATATACATGTTTGAGTAAATGCCCTATTTTTATTTATTTTAAATAGCATGAATTTAATGAATGAAACCAGATTTCAAAAAAGTTGTAGATTTCTGGTATCTTTAGTGTTAATCATTTAATGGATGTTAATGCTGTGTATTGAAATACAGTGCTACCTGGGCACATTCAGGTTCTCACAGACTGTAAATGTTTGAAATTTGTAGGCACATTTGGGTATTTTGAGCCTTAATGAGTTAATGAGCAGATTTAATTCTCCATCATGGTAATTTTTTTATGTTGTGTGTGCGTGCTCTGCTTCCTTATATGAGGGTGTACTGAAAACTTTTCAACACAACAAAGGAGTTAAAAGAAATCAATTTCTGTTTAATCATTTGGTCAGATTTTGATGGCTTTTCTGCACTCTGTAGTTATTATTTTATTGATTTTATTCTGTGCTTATTTCCATTAATTAATCTTTAGTCTAAGATATTTAAAATGTTAAGTTTCTTACTTTCTTTTCCTCTTGCATTTCCTAAATATTCAAAATTCAACAGTGTCTTATAATTATACATTTTGCTTTCTTTTTTAGAGAGTGCTCAATGGGAGTCTTCCTTGAATACTGAGAATATCTTAGAGATGGATTGTCTACAACAACTTGTAAAGAAAAGTCAGGTGATTCAGATTTTGTTCTTAAATGGAGCTTTCATAGTGTTCAAATTTTCACAATTACCAATTGTTGTATTGTTACTAAGGCCAGTTGATCTTACTAGATTGATAGGTGGTGGGGAGGGACAATATTTTAGCTAAATTGTTCTTGTTAGGCAAAGTCTACTCAAAGGGAAAAGACTTGTGTATTTAAACACTGGATTCAAATTAAAGAAATAGCAAAAGAATCATTTTTTTTATTAAAATAAATGTATTTAATATAATAAATCAATGAGTAGATTGAATTCACAAAAGAAATCCAATATTTCTGTCTTTATCGTTGATAAATACAGAAATACAGGTTTATAAGAATGCAAATTTCAATACATTAAAAGTAGCTTAATGATTTTCTAAAAGAGATGATAGTATGATGAAAAAGGTCCAAACTTGATAAAAACAAAGTTTTATTGTCAAAATGTTTGTTATTATTAAGAGGAAAGACCATTTTTAAAAATTTTTCAATCCTTTCTACCATGTTCAAAATTTTGGTTAAAAATCTTGTTTTTTCTCATGTCAACAGGTGGGTCAAAGATTAGTATAGGAAGTTAGCATCTTTTTTACGTTAAAAAAAACATTGTTTTGGAAATTCTTACAAAAATTAAATAAATGTTGCATTTTAATGAAATTTTCAGGGCTTATTCCCAAATTAACGAAATTTGAAATTTTTTACAAATTCTAAGTAAAATAACTTTTTTTTTTTTTATACATCTGTTACTCCCACTTACTTAATTTTATGAAATTGTAAGAAATTGAAATTACACCCTCTTCATAGTTATATTAGTTAAAAGCAGGACTCTGGAGAATTGAAATCATTAATTTGTTTTTATCAACCAGAAACACCATTTACCAAAAATCTGAATAGTAAAATAAAAAATGTAATAAAACTAAGACATTATTTAATTAAAAAAGCTCTTAATTGCTTTTATAAATAAGATATATTAAATTAAGGACACTATTGTCTTAAGAAAAAATCTTTTGATGAATAATGAATTTTTATAAAAATTGTTTTTTTTTTGTTTTTTTTTTTAATTAGAACAATTTAAGTTTTAAATCTTAAAATTCTGTATTAATTTCAGCCTTTTAAATATTATTATTATTATTATTATTAACTGAAAACAAAACTATAATTACTAATAATAAATGGAAAACCTTAATACAAATCACCAAATACCAATATTTAAAATATTTTTTTTGTATGTGTATAAACTTGTTGATACAGATTTTTATACACAGCATTATCAGAAAATAAGAGCTATAACTATAATAGATTTAAAACTAATATTTATTAGATTATGGAGAATATTTTCCTAAGTTTAAAAAACTGAGTACTAAAAAATTATAAAAATGCGCTCACATTATATTGTTCAATTATGTCTTACAGATAAAGTACCCTGTAGAGCAATAATTAATTATACTTCAACTAATATTCCTCAAATATTTGAGAAAAGTATATTTTAATTCTGGAAGATTTTTTTTTTAAAGAGAATTACAGAGTGCAAAGGATAAATTGTCTAAATTACACAAAAATGAAAATATCACTGACATCTCATTTTAACAGACATATTTACTAAAATTACACAAAAATATCGTGGAATACTAAAAAGTAACTTTATTTAATAAAATCGCCATTGGCTTCAACCATGGCCTCCAGACAACTTTGGAAGAATCTCCTAAAACTCTTCTGGACTGTCTCCTTGTTTAAGTTGGTGAATGCTGTTATAATCGTTGCCTTCAGTTCACCTCTAGTGTTACAAGGAGTTGGTCTCTCACTCAACTGCACCCCACACATAATAATCGAGGGGGTTGCAGTCTGGGAAGTTAGATAGCCAGATGTAAGGGAAAATGTCATCACAGAAATTGTCTGACAGCCATGACTAGGTTCACTTGCTTGTGTGGCATGGTACAGAGTTCTGTTGCTAGACATAGGGTCTTCCCCCAGACACCCTCCTGACACAGGGTAGCACTATCTTCTCAAGGCACTTGTTATAGGTTTCCATGTTGAATCTTGAGGCCCTATGGAAAGATGAATGGAGTCATAACATTACCATCACTAGTGATCTCTCCAGACACCTTCATAATCACCATTAGACTCATCCAACTCTTACCAAAACCTCTGCACTGTCCTCGGATTGATACCCAAACATTCTGAAATGTTCATAGTGGAGCTTCTGGCATGAATGCCAAGCAGTACAGCATGCCATTTCCAAATTTCTGGCTGAGTGAATTGCATCATGGGTGTTCTTTTTCTCATAGATGGTGCCCAACTGACTCTGCTATACAGTGTAGTTGACAAAACAAGCACCAAGCATGCTTGAAATAAAAAATATAAAATGGCGAAAATTTACCCATCGCACACTGTTCATTGTGATTAAAGACGAATAAAAATGGGTGCTAATCAGCTATTTTAGCAAAACAAAATTCATTCCAGTCAATTTAAATTAGTTTTGAAATACAGCAAAGTATATTCTTATATTGCAGTGATTGATAGATAATCTCCTCATTGATGAAAAAGATGTTAAGTGACCAATGTGATGCTACCAATAAATGTTAAGAATACCATAAACAGAACGTGAGCAACAAGGAAATTTTAAGGAGAATAGAAACCTGAAAGGACATGGCACATAACAGAAACAGAATTTGAATATTTACTACAATTGTTATAAATTGAAGTAATAAATATTCATAATCCCTTTCTATATTAATATTGATGGCTTCTGTTAGTGTGTCTGTGCCATGGTTACACTCAAACAGCAAGACTCATAACCTAATTAGTTATGACAGGCTATTTGAAATTGAACTACATTTATTTGAAGTTATCACTTAGCACAATATGCTATTTCAAGCCAAACTAAGCAATTTCGAGCAAAATAAAGATATTGAGCTTGCTATAAAGTACAAACACTTTTTGATCTTGTAAATGGGGAGGCTTGATAAGGCCTAATTTGACCTCCAAGGTTGGCAAGAGAATTGGTCTGTGGGTGGATTTTATGATCTGTATTACACCCACACAATTACATTTTAGGACATAAATTGATACATCAGAGTAACTTAAGCAGAAAAAGATGATAAATGATTCTGACTTCCAAGGTTATTGCTTGTAGAAATATCTTCTATGAAAAAATTTTCAATTTTTTATTTTTTATTTTAAATTAAAAATATTTTTTAAATTTAAATTTATGTCTGAGATGAATTGCAGTTAACATTCAATTTTTTAAAAACTATTTTAATCACTGGATGTAATTTTGTTAATTTATACAACAAATATTTTCTTTGTTTTTTGCTCATTTCAGTTGCTTTATTCATCAGTCATTGTTCTGTTAATTGTGTTAAAAAAGATTGTTACCTCTCTTTTATATTTTTTGTTCAATGACTTTTATTTAACAAAATTTAATTGTTGCTCATTCAGTAGTCAATTTTTATATTTTCATAATTCTTTTCTATTTTTCCTTTCAGAAATTTACTCAAAGATATACAAACAAATCAACTGTCCAGCTTCTTAATATGTTTGATGTTACAAAAACTGCTGGGGTCAATGAAAAATCAACTTGTAATCAAGTTCCTGCTTCCAATCAAACTCCTATCACAGGTACAGATCTATTTTTGATCAAATTAATGTTCACCACTCATATAAAAAAAAAGGTAGCAATTAAACATTAGGAAAAAATGTTATAGTTGAAAATTTAATTTAGAAATCCGAGATAATAACAAAACTAGCTACATGATAATTGTCATCTGTTCTTATTTCTCTAGTAAATTTTCCAATTTTAGGTGGAATACATTATAACAGTATCTAATATTAAGATAGGAAATGTGTTGTTCATATTAAATTTTGCTTAGTGTAAAAAGTATTTATTGTAATTTGTTTTAATTACACTTCATTAATTTTATATATTCTTGGCTTAGTTGTTTATTGCTATACAAACCAAAATATAATACTAGTGCTTTTCAGAAAATTAAATTATCTATATGTATAAATGCGAAACTGGAGCTCAATTCTTCCACAAATTCTGGGGTTAAAAGGCCTCAACTCTACTTTATAGTAATTTACACACTAGGTATTTACTCTGTCTCCCCATTAAGACGAATTGTGACACAAGGCCTTTTTTTAATGTGGGGTCCTGAGTGCGTACACCTGGGCAAGGAACAAAAATTCCCTGAGCCCCCGCAACCATCAATTGTGTGCTGGCCTTGGTGCATGCACCGATCACTCTCTCTAGTGCAATGAGAGGGTGTGGGCTCGGGCAGCTGTTCCCCAGGGCTGGCACCTCACAATGTAATTTTCCTCAGTTGCGACTCTGTCCTTTAATGGAATTGCCCCTGAGTGCACTTTGCCCAAAGACAGAGACGCAACTGAGAGATGATAAATAGATGTGTTAGAAACTACTCAAAAGAGTAATTTGTATTTACTCAACTCCACAACCACCCACCCACCCCCACGAGGTCATGGTGTGACACAATATTTGTTTAATGTGGGGAGCCCGAGCGCGTACACCGGGGAATTCCCCGAGTCCCCGCAACCGTCAGTTGCGCCGGCCTCGGTGCATGCACTGATCCTTCTCTCTAGTGCAATGAGAAGGAATGTCCCCAGGCAGCTGTTCACCAGGGCCAGCACCTCTCAGTATAATTTTCCTCAGTTGTGACTCTGTCCTTTAATGGATTTGCCCCTGACTGCATTCTGCCCACCCAAAGACAGAGACACAATTGAGAGATGATAAATAATGTGTTACAAACTACTTGAAAGAGTAATTTACACACTAGGTATTTACTCTGTCTTCCCACTAAGACAAGTTGTGACACAAGGTCTTTTTTAAGGTGGGCACCCGAGCGTGTACACCCGGGGGAAAAAACAAAAATTGCCTGAAGCCCCCACAACCGTTGGTTGTGCTGGCCTCGGTGCGAGCACCAATCCCTCTCTCTGGTGCAATGAGAGGGTGTAGCCTCGGGCAGCTGTTCCCCAGGCCTGGGCACCTCTCAGTATAATTTTCCTCAGTTGTGACTCTGTCCTTTGACAGTCACCCCTGAGTGCACTCTACCCAAAAACAGAGATGCAACTGAGAGATGATAGGTTGTGACACAAGGTCGGTTTTTAACGTGGGGACCCGAGTGTCTTCACTCGGGCCGCTGGTCTTAGCTGGTCATAGCTTGTCCAAGCTGTAGAGATGGTCCAAGCCAGTCACAGCCGGGATACTAACAGCGCAGTGACTGGCAGGTATCTGAATGTGTATTCCCCATGAGGGAGGGATTTACACACTAAAAGCTCAATATCTGTGTTATATATTATCTACTTCTAGGCGATATCACTTTTCAGGTTTAACTAATTTGCACATTGTTTTTAAAAAAGTATATTTCATTAATTAGCTGTCCTTCATTACTGTTCTTTTATTTGAGGATTGTTTTGATTTTCATATCGAAAATAGTTCTGTTTAGGAATATCATTTTATATAGTGCAGAAAAGTGTTTGAAATTTGCATCTTACTTGGCCTTCAACATCTATCTGTAAAATTTTCATTAACTATAACAAGCCTGCCTCCACATCCAACTGATTAATTTCTTCTGTCTTTACAGTCGTATTCTTTGAACAAATTAGAATATTAATTCCACAACCCCTCCAACATTTCATAGTGAACATTAATCCATAGAAAAACAACTAATTTTGCCTAAAAAAAATTACCAGGTTATTTTTCTAAGGTAAACATTTCAGTTTATATCTCGCATCCATAATTAGCTGCTTTTCTACAGAAGTTACAGTTTGGAAATTCAACAAACTACATTCTACCAAAATGGACTTTTCTGAGTAAGTAAAAAACAAAGTAAAAAAAGAACAAGTAAAAAAAAAAAAACAATATTTCATACACAAACATATCCCCCCCCCTCCCAAAAGAAAATATAAAAATTCTTCCTTTTTAATTTATTTAATTTTAAAAAGTCTTAACACAAATAAGCCAATGACTAATTTGCATACACTGCTTAAAATACCTTCTGTTAAATGATTGTCCTCTTCTTTTAATCCAGTCACAATTTCCAGTTAAATGTCTAATATCGATTTTTTTTTCTTCTTGATATTCATTTTCACTGGATGAAACAAAAACTTTTTTGTTGTTTTTTTTTTTTTTTTCCATGTGTTTTCTATTATCGGTGAAAATACTTTGAAAAGATCTGTAATTCAAATGACAACTTTGGTTTAAAAATATTCTAAGTTCACCAAAATTTTTGCAAATCTCTGTCATGAAAAGAGAACATGCATTTATTTTTTTACTTTTTCTTTTTGTAGTTTTCTTTGTAGCAGATGTAACTAAAATAAAATATTAAAAGGTTTTAAATAATTACTGCAATATTTTACGATATCAAATTAATGTTTACTTTTTTAACGAGATACTCGCGCTTTTGGACATGTTAACATTTTTCAACCATTTTAAATGAAAATTATAAACAAATTTATTTTTACTTTATATATCAATTTTGTATATTTTCCATATGAAAAAAACTATCTGTACAAATTTTATTTTATTCATTTTCCATGTTTATGCATAAAATGTTTATTATTTAAACATAATATGTATAACACGAAAGAAGTGTACTGCTGTTAATTACTTTTTCTGTTTTTCTCCAATGGTGAAAACAATTGAAATATTATTTCTGTTAATCCTTAGTGATGAAAGTGTTCAACAAGCTCCAAAAGAAAATCTCTTTATGATCCCTGAATGAGAGCATCACGAGCTGCTGAAACTCCATTACAAGACAGCAACAGGCTTGGTTTAGATTCAATAACATATGCCAGTGTACAGCATATACCTTTTGCTAATTTCCACAAAGCTGCATTCCAATTGCAATACTGATTATGCAAATCATCAAAAGGTGTCCCTTGGACCAATAGATACCCAGTGCCATTACTGCAATGCCATAAGATTCAAGGATGAATCTGATAATGTGTTGTAAGAAAGGAAAGATTCAACTAGCATAACTTCCAATACCTCCTGAGCCACTCTTCTCTCTTTTGACTGGGATTTTTCAAGAATCAAGAGATTTTCTTCAGCATAGGGCCTACAATAATTGCTTTGCTATGAGCTCATTTGGAGCAAAAGATGCAACACTTCCAGGTGGAAATCAACTTTCATAGTTAAGGGTTAGGTTCACCACAGGATTGATTCCCTGCTACCATTATCTAATGAGCCACACCAATTTCTTCAAATCTACTTCATAAAGGGCTAACAAGCACAGACTAGAAGAAATATGTTTGATAAACTGAAGATTGATATTATATTGACTCTTCAAGAGTTTTTTTGCATGAGCACAATGTTTATGTTAGGGAATTTAAATCAGCTATGGAAAGATCCAGACCTGAAGATTTCAGAATTGTGATTAGAGCTGACAAAGCACCTTCTGGTGAGCACCAGAGGAGGTTCAATACATCATGTACCAATGAAGTATATATCCTAATGGTTGGCCAAGAATGTGACAAAAGAGTTATCGTTCTCCAAAGACAAGATGGAAGTCTTCAAAATGTTGCAGAAACACACAGAGCTTATGAAGCCTTACAATATCCACTCATCTTTTGGCAAGGAACAGATGGATACCATTTTCCCCTCAGGCAAAGACATTTGAACACTGGATTAACCACAAACAAAATAATATCAGCTATGGACTTCTATGCATACAGAATTGTGATAAAGAGTAACAGTTATAATTATCTCTTTAGATTCAAGCAACTATTCAACCAGTTCTTGGTGGATATGTATGCAAAAACTGAATCAGAAAGGTTACATTTTATCAAAAGAAACTAAGAGTAGAGAAATACATCCACCAATTCAGTATGCAATTCAGAATGATGGCAATGCTGTCAATGTGGGACACAGTTATTCTCCCTTTATCATTCACAGGTGGACCAAGGTACATGCATGAAAAGATTGATTATGTCAGGCATTTTGGCAAACTAGATTTTTTTTTGTTAAATTTACTACAAATCCAAATTGGCTTGAGTTTTTAGAAAATCTTCTTCCTCAATAATCTGCAACAGACAAGCATGATATTGTTGCTAGGATTTTTAAGCTGAAGGTCAACAAACTGATGGATTTCATCAATAAAGAAAAAAATATTTGGACCTGTAAAATATCACATTTTCAATTGAGTGGTAAAAGAGGGGACTGCAACATGTACATTTGCTTTTATGGTTAAGGGAGAAGATGAATCTAAATCAATTAGATTCTATCATCCGTGCGGAACTACCAAATCGTAATGAAGATCCAGAGCTTTTTGAAGTAGTAAACAGATACATGATTCATGGACCATGTGCTTATGTGAATTTCATTTGTTCCTGCATGGTTGACAACAG
This sequence comes from Acanthosepion esculentum, assembly GCA_964036315.1. NCBI lineage: Eukaryota > Metazoa > Mollusca > Cephalopoda > Sepiida > Sepiidae > Acanthosepion > Acanthosepion esculentum. Next base: position 3,084,094 of record OZ038488.1, read on the forward strand.
ATGTACAAAAAGATTTCCAAGAAAATTTGTCAACCACACAAAAATGGACACAGATGGCTACCTAAGTTACAGAAGAAAGATTGAAGATGGAGGATTTAGCTTCAACCTTGTAACAGTGTTAAGTTCATAAAGTATGTGTGCAAGTACATAAATAGGGGGAGTGACAATGATGTTGAAAAATTTCAGCACGAGGCTGCCTGGAAAATTTTTTTCTAGCAATGAGGCTGCCTGGAGAATGTTTTCATTTAACATTCACAACAGACACCCATGAGTTCAGCACTTGAGTGTTCATCTTGAAAATGGAATGTAGGTGTATTTTACTGAAGACAAAGCCAGGAATTGAATCTTCAAAAAACAATAACCTAATGGCATTCTTTAACCTGTGCAATGTAGATGATTTTGCCGAAACAATTCTCTATCCTGAAGTGTTTAAATATACATTCAAATCAGGAAAATCCCACAGAAGAAAGCAAGAAGAACCTCATCTAACTAAACCTGCTAATAAATGTAGTGATGTACTTGGCTGGGTTTATAGAGTACATCCAAAAAATTCTGAATGCTTCTTTCTTCGACTTTTTCATAATGTCAGGGGTCCAAGAGCATTTCAAAATTTGAAATATTTTTGAGACATACAGACAGGCATGCATTCAACTTGGCCTTACAGAAGTGATGAGCATTGGGACCAAACTTTACAAGAGGCAGTTTCATATCAATCACCAAAGCAAATATAGGATCTCTTTGTTGTTATGATTGCTACCTGGCAAATTTCAAATCCACTGGATCTGTGGGTGAAACACCGAGAAGCTATGAGTGAAGACATTCTTCATCATATGCAACTGGTTCATCCAGGACTAGCCATACGAATGAACCCAAAGATTATGAACATTGCACTGTGTGAAATAGAAGATAACATGCTAAATGTGACACAAAAAGAACTGTACCATTTTGGACTTCCCAAACCAAACAGAAATTCTGATCCCTTAAATAGAGAAATCACGAGAGTCTGGATACAACCATGAAGAGCTGATCCATCAGACACAGACTAATACACCTCTTCTTACAAATGACCAGAGTCATCTACAATGAGAATATGTTAAGGATCAACAATTCTGCTGGAGGAATTTTCTTCTTGGATGCTCCTGGAGGTACTGGCAAAATGTTCCTAACTAATCTTCTTTTATCTTCAGTTAGGATGCAAAGAACGGTAGCTTTAGCTGTAGCATCATTTGGAATAGCAGCTACTTTGCTTACTGGTGGAAGAACTGCTCACTTGACATTTAAACTGCCATTAGACTTGGTCTGTAAGGACAATCAATTGTACAACATAAATAGAGCTACAAACCTAACCAAGCTACTTCAGGTGACTTGCTTCATAGTCTGGGATGAGTACACTATTGGCTTACAAGGGTGCATTTGAGGTTTTAGACAGAATACTGAAAGATATCAGACATAATGATAGACTCATGGGAGGAGTAACAATTCTGCTATCTGGGAATTTCAGACAAACACTTCCTGTTGTCAAATGAGGAACAGCTGCAGATGAACTTCATGCCTGCCTGAAAAGTTCTTATCTGTGGGAGCATATTGAAAGACGCTTTTTGACCACTAATATGAGAGTGGCACTCGATGGAGATGGGACAGCGAAGGAATTTAGTAGCCTCCTTTTAAAAATTGGAAATGGAGAAATTTCACATGATCAAGATGACCCTTTCCTGAAAGTTTTCGGCACTCTGGTTGAGAGCATTGAAAAATTGATTTTTGAAGTATACCCCAATATGGCAGATAACTTCCAGAATACAAATTGGTTGTGTGAGAAAGCAATTTTAACTCCCAGAAATGAAATGGTACAGATCATCAATCAGAAGATTCTGCAAGATATCCCAACAGAAGAAAGGACATACTTATCCAATAATACAACACTGGATCCAAACGAAGCAGTTAACTTCTCTATTGAATTTTTTAATTCTTTAGATCTTCTATCACACACAAGTTGGTACTAAAACAAGGAGTACCATTAATGCTGCTAAGAAATCTTGACCCTCCAAAGTTATGTAATGGTACACGTCTTATTGTGAAGAAAATGTTACCTCACTTATCGGAAGCTCTATTTATAACTGGTCAAGGGAAAGGAGAGACTGTACGGATTCCAAGAATTTCATTGATTCCAACAGATATAAAAGGCTTTTGATTTTAAACAATTGCAATTCCCAGTCAGAGTAAGTTTTGTAATGACTATTAATAAATCACAAGGTCAATCAATGAGTTATTGGGCTTCACCTTATGCAACCCTACTTTTCTCATGGTCAATTATATGTTGCCTGTCCAAGAGTTCAAAATGGAATTTATTTATACTTGCTCCAAATAAAAAATGTAGTTTATCCTGCTGCATTACAGTAAGAATTATTTAAGAAAAAACTTCCTTTTGATTTCAATTTTTTCACCATTACGTTTTTCATTCATGTAAATACATGTATTTTATTTCTGTTAACACCTCTCAAATGTTATTGAGTTTCACCATGTTTCATTTTTTAAAATGGCTAAAATTCTGATGTTTATCTGAATAAATACAAATGTTTTCTTTCGTGTTTACAACCAATTTATGAATGAAATGTTGATTTAAAATTTTTGTTTCAAAAATTCCAAATAGTGAATATATCTTACTTTGCAAAGCAGTAGCAATCATCTGTGTGGATGGTACATGGATACTCCTTTTTAAATTAAGTATAGAATTTTAGAACTTCAGAATCCAATGTTAAAAATTGTTACATTAATCTCAAATGTTTATTGGACAAGTTTTTTTTCCAATAATAAAAATAATTTTTTACACCTTTTATAAATAGTCCTTTTAAATGATGGTGTAGTCTCTACCTGGATTTTAGTTGGAAAAATAAAATTTGAGTACTGTGTCCACAAATACAACGCAAAATTATAAACAATGCAAAGAAATGATTTTTGCAGAAAAGGAGGAAGACCAAGCTAAATATGGCAATAAGATTTATACAGTAGTTATGTATTTACATATAAAAAAATCAATGTTCTTTATTGCGGCCATGAAGAGACCAGTAGTTCGATTGTACAAAATGATTTGCCACAAGTGAGTCTGCAAAGTTTCAAATGTTTTTGTTGCAAGTGTGGAAATCAAGTGTTATGGTACAGCAATGTGTATGTATGTGTGTAGCACTTGCTAATGAAACATGTGTGACTGCTGACTGATTGTGTGCAATAGCAGTAATTTTAAAACCGTGAACAAAGAGAGGGGATAAAGGATATACTTTTGTCGCAGCTTTGTAGAAAAATCCTCGCTGACTGATACATTGTCATGGTAGCATATGTCTAAGCTGTTTATTGAGGCTGGTCTGGTTCACCAAGTGTTCTTCGCTGGCTGTTGCTCTGAGCTCTTTTTATCACTTATGGCAGTGGAAGATTTTTCATATGATTTAGAATTTTAAGTCCTTCAAAATTTACTGATAATAAAACCAGTATTCATCATTTTCTAAATTATAATAAAACTATTTTAAATCTATCAGATTTACATGTGTTCATTTTCTTTAAATTCCCTAACATTCTGCTACTGTAACAAAACCCAACAAAAATTAAAAGCAATGTCAGAAGAGTTTCTATTTTAAAAACACTGCAACAGAATTTTTTCTTCCATGTATTTATAAACATTTACCCAATTATGTTCTTCAATAATCTTCTACACTTTCTTGTAAATCTGAGATCATCCTAAATTATGCTGATTAATCGAACTTTTTTCTTAAATTATCTATTTTATTTATGTTTTGTAGATTTCAGTTCAAAATTCTCACCACCACTACCAAAGGTTGTCAGTGAAGGAGATCCAAGTAAGAAAAATGATTATTTTGGTAGTAATTTTCATTTCAATAAGACTACAGCTTTTGGAACAATAGGAGACAACAAATCCTCACATGCTAGCCAAAATTACATATCTGGACATCAATATCAAGATTTCACATCAGTAGCTAATGACAGAGTAAAGGAAAGTTTCATTGGCAACACACTGACTAGAACATTCTTTTCAAAGAAATCTCTATTTACCAATTCAGGTAACTGCATTTCTTTGTTATTATAATCAAACAATTTTACTATTTTGCTTTTTATACTCCTTTCTGGAGTTTCATCATATTTATAGTTTTGAACTCGTTTGATATTTTAGCATAATACTTTTTTTCTCCACATTTTGATTTCTATTAGAATTGCTCACATGTTACAGGAGTATTGGACAGCATGTGTTAAAAAAGCAGATGTTATTCTATTTGATCAGAAAAGGTTGATTTCATTGGAAGTTGACTCAGAAAGTGTCAATTCCTAATAAAGTCAACTTTTTGTATGTGGAATGCTGAAGCCAAAAGGGTTAAATCTTTTATTTTACTATTCATAGGTTCTGGATGTCAGGAGAATTCAAGCTCAAGATTTGATTATGATCAGGCTGTTGACCAAAAAAACAGGCACCAGGTGAGCAAGTATTTCTTTTTGCTAATATAACTTTGTGTGAGTTTTCTACACTAAATAAATTAAGAACTGTCACATTTGATTTTGAAAATTGACTAAAAGATTTTTGGTCTGATTGTATTTAAGTCTCAAACTTTCTTTTATTTTTATGGTTTTATTACATTGTCATTCATTCATTTGTTATAGTCAAAAATTCTTTTGAACAGTTTTGGAGATCTACAGGCCAAGATATTGAGGATGATAATGAATTTGAAAAATATCCTGCAAAGTCCATCGACTTCCGAACAGCCAGGGAACAAATGGTAAGTGTGTTAAAGTTGTGCAAATGTTAAGGTGCAATGTGTCTGTAAAAAAAGAAAATTTTTTACTCTGGAATCATTTATGATTTGAAATATTAACTTTTCATTTATTAACAATTTACTAGAATTATTTAATAGTAATATATCTAATTACTGAATAGTATTTAGATATCAATCAAAGGATACATGTTTATATAATTATTTATAAGGCATAAGTGTTGTTAGTAGACAGTTGATTAGTATTATATCTGACTAAATTAGACATTATTATAAATTTTACTTAATAGTTTTTCCTCACAAATTTATTCCCCTGTATTGCTACTCAAATTTTCTAAAAAAAAAAAGCAGCCAGTAGCAAATCTTTTTGCTTAAACTGTCTTAAATATTCATTAAAAAACTCATACATTGTACATTTACATAAAATAATTAAAATATACAAGGTTTTAATCTTGTGTATCAAGGAAAAAACAATCCATTTTCTGATTATAAAATAATCAAATAATTTAAATATGTGCTCCTCACATGTGAGGGAATAATTTATTACCTGAAGTCTTTAAATTTATCCCTTTTAACTACCTGGTGAGCTTTTAACATTCCAAGTTTATTCCTATGTATAATTGTAATATTAAAGTATTAAATTTTTACAATTAATATTTTGTGTACCAATTTGTGATTTCTTTATATTATAAATGTATAAAAAAAAATTGATGTACAAATAAAGAAAGTAAAATTTAGTAATCAATTTTCTAATCATCTTTTTGTTAGTAGAAAAATATCTGCAATAATATTTCTAGGTCTGTATAACACAGATACCAGTATACCAAAAATATAATTCATGAAAGTATTATTCTTTTTAAGGTTGTTAATCATCAGAAAAAATATGAAAGAGGAGGAGGAGGAGGAGTAGGTAGTGGATCAACAACTACAAGCGTTAGTAGAAAATGTCTTGGAACCAGGTAAGGTTTATAAAGCAACGGTGTTTTTTCAAATTTACTATAACATTGAAAATACAATTAATATCATTGAATGATTTTAAGCATAGCCAGATAAACTGAAGTACAAAAAATATCAAGAGCTTCTTTTTCCTATGTTAGCTATAGTTAAATTGATTCCAGTACCAAATAAACTGAGATGTTATGCATTTTATGGCTTCCAATGTCATTGTCTCACCTATTGAATACCTAAAAAGTAAAAGAAATGTTTTTGTGTAAGTAATTTTAATAGGTTAGATTTAAATTCTTTGTATCTTTTTTTTTATCTAAGATTACAATGTAATGGCTGTGCTCATCAATTTTTAAAATATGTTAAGCTCACTTTGAAGATATCAATATTTATTTATTTCAATTTAAAAGAAATTGTTTTCTTTTAGACGAGGTCTCAACAGTAAATTTGTATCTCCAATGAATAACAGAGATCAAGAAAATTATGAAGGGTAAGTTTTATAGGATTGATCAGTTTCATTATTATTCAAGCTATTTTCTAACAGACATTAAAAAAGAATCTCTTTCTCTGGAAATTAATTTTAGTTATTAATACGAACATTTCTTACAAGAAATGGTTTAGTTAGCATTCTAAAAATGAAGCAGCATTCATTTGAGTATCTTATCAAAGCTTTATAAAGAATGAAAAGGGTACAGTCAGTTGTTAATATGTTAGCCTTTTATGACTCCAGCAATACACAAATTGATTTGAAAAGAAATGAATCAATACATTGTACTTAGACAACCAAAGATCAGTTTGTATTCATTGCTTTTACAATTATGTCTAAATCAACTTTTTTATTCCGGTTTTAATAATGATCAAAATTAAAGGCCACTTGGCAAATTAGAATGTTGACTACATTTTTAAACAAAATTTATTTTAAGTATTTACTTTTTATTTTTAATTCATTAAGGTTTTAAAGAATGAATTTGATAATTATAAATTTTACTGAGATGCTTAAAAATAACACTGAAAATCTTTTTCATCATTATAAAATATTTATAACTTAAATTGATGTAATAAGAACAATGCAGATTTAAGTGTTTGTGAAAATCATGTTTTGTTTTTTTAAAAGCACATTTTTAAAGATGTTTCAATATATTTTGAATATTTTTTTTTACTATTCTTAATTTATTTAAATTATTACAAGATTTGTTTTACTCAACAAATGGCTAAGATTGCCAATGTGAAAGTTTAAAAAAATCAAAAAAAAAACCCAGATCTAATCTTTCTTTCTGAAATCTAGAGATTTGATGGATCTTGCTTTATTTGATTCTAGTGATGGCTTAACACATTCATCGTCAATAAAGAGACCAGTTGTTGGAAAGAATGAAGAAAATGAATGTGTAGATGGACGACTTAAAGGAATTGACCCCAAAATAATAGAACTGATCATGAATGAGGTAAGCTTATTTACTTACAAGCACTAAGATGACATTACTATACAGTCATTGTAGCACAATAGATTTTGTAATTTTTCTAGTGGGTTCATTTTTTTAAATATATTAATAGCTTCATATTTTCATTTTTGTTCTATATATGAGAGAGGGTGCAGAAAAGTCACTAGTCCAACCCACTTGCCAAAATTGGAATCTTTTCTTATTCAAGCCCAAAACTTTGCAGCACTTGTGTATAATATATATATATATATATATATATATATATATATATATATATATATATATATATATATATATATATATATATCGATTTTGTAGTGCGTATTCAATTTATGTAACGTAAATCATTCAAACAAAAAACAAATACTGAAGCTAATTATACGGCGAGAATCACTCTCACAAACAATATTTACTAATAAAATACAATCAACTTCGAATCCGTTAATGAATGGTGTGATCCTTGTTCATAAATTCCGGGTTCATCAGGTCTTATTTTTTCTACAAGCCGGGCTTTAAGTCGTTCCGAACGACCATCTTCAGGTAGACATTTCAGTGTGTTTTTGTTGAGATCGAAGTAGTTACTTCGGTAACCAGTCATTGCAAGTGAGCTGGGAACGACAGAGCTGGTGTTGAACCAGTTGCATCTGGTGTAAAGCCGTTACATGTTTGTGCCGTTAGAATCAACCAACCATCCCATTTGGTACCCTGACCAGAGGATCCCGCTGGGTAGCAATGACCACTGATCAACCAGGTCACATATTGGTGGCCATGACTAAGTCAACCCCAGAACGTCCCAGTAGGTGTCACATGAATGTGGTAGAATTGTCGATCTGCAAAAGCAAGATCACTCTCAATGTGTCATTGCTGGTGAGATTTGGACATTAGTAAAATTACTGTTGCACTTTCTTAAAACACCTAAAGGGATACAGAACGAGAATTTCAAGTGATCGGCCCAGGATAATTTTGTCAGCTTTGAGCAGGAGGTAGCAATGGGTTATCCAGCAAGATACCAGCTGATTATTGAACCAAATTAAGGCAATTACTGACTCAGAATGCAGCTCAAGAATAATAAGATGGCACCTCTGAGAGAAAGGCTTTAATAAACATCTTCAAAGTCCACACCACAAAACTGCTCGGCTACACTTTGCTGAGAAGCACAAAACATGGGGCATAAAAAAGTGGGAGAAGGTTTTGATCTCTAATGAGAAAAAATTTACCTGGATGATTGAGATGACTTCCAAAATTACTGGTACGATAAGGATATTTGCCAGACATTTTCTAAACGACAATGGAGGAAGTTCCATCATGATCTGGGGTGCTATCTGCTTTTAAAGAACAATGGAACTTTAGGTTATACAGGGGTGTCAAACCGTGGCTGGTTATATTAGCTTTTGGAGAGAACATCCTTATTGACTGAAGGCCATCACTTGTATGGAAATGACTGGGTATTTCAGCAGAACAATGCTGCAATCCATACATGCTTGCAAAACAAAGGACTTTTTTATGGTGAATAACGTGATTCTTTTAGACCATCCAGCTTGTTCATCCAACCCGAACCACATTGAAAATATTTGTGGGTAGATGGCAAGGGAAATCTATAGAAATGGACATCAATTCCAAACAGTGCATGATCTTCATGAAGCTATCCTCAACCCTTGGAATAACATTCCAGCCTGCCTTATACAGATGCTTATATCAACCATGACAAAGTGAATTTTTGAAGTTAATCACAATGACAACTGTGCAACTCACTACTGAGACATCTTGTTAGGCATTTCCTACTTTGCTAAAATTTCTTTTAGGTATAGTCTTAAACTTTTGACCAGCTAGCATTTAGCCTAATTTCTCAGTATTCAAATTTTCTCTATCAAACACTAAAAAAATTTTTATTTTTATTTTTCCTTTTCTTATTTTCATTTTTCTACTCAGATAAGTGGTTAAGTCTAATAACAGAAAGGGTTTTTTTTTTTCTTCTTTGGTTTCAATAGCCTTAAAATTTTAGCCAAGTGTGTGTGTGTGTGTGTGTGTGTGTGTGTGTGTGTGTGTGTGAGAGTGATAGGGTAGATTGATTTTCAACTTTTTTTGAATATCAAAAAGAATCACCTGTGGAAAGTTGGGTATTGGTATGATAAGTAGTGACACCAAAAAGTAGATTTGTAACTTGCACCAATTTTTGAGCATTTAGTTTAAAAGATCATCTAATATGAAGGACTAGAAAATCCTTGTTTTTCATACATTTACATATGAAATTGCTCAAAAAATTTATAATTTAAATCCAAAAAAGTTTGTTAATTTATATTATTCAAATGAAATGAATACAATATATCAAAAAGTAGCAATTAAAATGAAATTATAACCTCCCAACCCCAACAGCTCAGATAAGCTGCATTTTACTTATTGAGATATGTCAGTAATAACATTGCAAGATATTGTAAAACAGTTATTTTTTTTCTGTTATCAATGAAACAAAAGCAAACAAGTATGAACTCTGCTAGGAACAAATTAAGGGATTATTTTAATATAAACTGTCATAGTAATTAGAACACTCCTCTAAAATTCTACTGATTATTAATAGTAGGATTTTAAGTTTCTATTTTTCATAATAATTGTAAAGCATAAAGTTATAAAAGATGTGACAAAAAACATAATGTTGTGAGAATAATAGCAATTTTTATTATTACATCATATCAAATTGCTCTACATAAGAGTCCTTTGAAGCAAAGGAAGGCCTCATTTCATGGCATAAAACTTTTGTAATGATGTGCCTATGCCTTACTTCAGTTCCATAAACCGATTGAGAAGCTGCAGTTGTTAATTTTACTACCCTTTCGACACTTTGTGAGTGTGAAGGCAAATCAGGTAACTCTAATTTTGTCCCACTCATTGAAGACTCCAGAAGTTCATAATCAAAAAATTCTTCTGTGAATGCAGGCTCACAAACTCCATTTTGAGACAGGTCGATCAACTGAGACCAATGTGTTGTATCAAAATTTATCTTTGATATTTTTTTAACCTCTTTCTGGTTGGCTCCCCACTCCTGATAAAATAAAAATCTAACCTTACTTGTCTTAATCTTTATAATGAAATTAGGATAGTACTTTAAAATTAAACTATAAATCGATGAAATCATTTTAATCAATATTATGTGAGTTACTTACCTAATGGCTAAAATTCTTTATACAGTTCATCTGATTTCAGCATTGCATACAACATATTTTCTGGTAGGAGTCCAAAAGCATTATGCTGAATATTTTCGAATGCAATCTCCTGGATTTCAAGTGGTAGTTCCTTAATTCTTTGCAGCATATTGAAAATATACAATTGCTGGTTATGAAATTTATTGTCTCTTTTAATTTCAAACTAGCTAACAATTTATTGCATAAACTCCAACAATTGGATAAGGCTGTGTAGTTTGGAAAGCATTTTTTTAGGGTAAATGTGTCCACAAACACATTAGTCTGGTGGCTAACGTCAACCATCTTGCTTGATTTAAGGGCCCAATTTTCCATGCAGCATATCTAGGGTTGATTTTCCCTTCTGAAATCCCTACTGCATATTCTAAAAGAAGTATCTGATCACTACGCAGATCAACTGTCTGTTTGATGCTAGACTATTGGCTATCTAGAGGACTAACTATGGGTGCAAATTTGACCTGATCTGAGATGGAACAAATACATCAAGTCAGTTGCATCATCCACCGCAAGAAAAGTTGGTTCCCTGTGCCGAGCCAGGAAATTTTTCTCCCGGAATCGATCCTCCAAGTCTATAAATCGACCATTCGCCCTTGCATGGAGTATTGCTGCCATATATGGTCTGGGGCCCCTGCTGTTTGCCTCAGGGTTCTTGATAAGATCCAGAGACGGATATGCAATGTGATTGGCCCTGATCTGTCATCTCGTCTGCAGTCGCTCTCTCACAGACGCGATGTTGCATCGCTCTGCCTTTTCTACAAGTACTTTCACGGTAATTGCTCCAAGGAGTTGCTTTCGCTTGTCCCTAGGCCTCGTGAATTTAAGCGTCCTACAAGGCTGGCATCCCGTTCCCACCCCTTCACCGTTGAAACTGTTAGATGTAGACGTCTCTTCTACTCCAATAGCTTCATGTCACGCACATCTCGCCTATGGAACTCCATTCCCTATTACTGTTTCCCTGACAAATACAATCTCCAACAGTTTAAGTGTAGCGTCAATCATCATCTCCAGTTGCCTTGATCTATCCACTTCCCTTCTCCACATCCTTTCATCTTTCATTCCTATCTGCTCTCGCTCCAAATCTTCTGTAACCCCCTTGCCTTGATCGACCCACCGTCTTTCTCTTTCTCCACATCCTCTCCTTTACCACTCCTATCTGCTCTTCCTCCAACCCTTCTGTAACCCCATGCATGATAGTGGCCTCCAGCCTTGCTTGGGATGATACGCTTAAAAAAAAAAACACAAAAAATTATTTAACAGAAGATCAAATGATTAAGTATTTTATTGGGAGATCATAAAGAAAAGACTTTAAGAATAGTAGTGAGGTGCGATCAATATCCGTTTGTTTATTATGTGGAGTAAATTGATTTTTGTTTTTTTATGGTTTATAAAACCTTTTGCAGGTTATTTAAAGTCAGAAAATATCAGATTTCCAATTCTGAGCTGTTATCCATTACACCACACACACATCGAAGCTTACAGCACCTGGTACTCCTAAGTGGTCACCCATCTAGGTACTGACCAGGCTTGACATTGCTTAACTTCAGTGATTGTGTGATAATCAGCGTTTCAACATGCTATGGCTATAAGCTATATGGAGTAACAAACAATGAGAACATAGGACATGTGAGAAAGCCCCTTTTGTATTGTAGAGCTTACAAGAGAAGACAAAAAGAATAAAGGCAACAGTTGTTATGTCTTCCATGTTGGAAAGAAGCTGTTCTTATATTGCTTGAATCTCTGAAAGAAAAACTCAAATTAATTTGCTTTAAAAAGATACATAACATATGTAAACTTTACAACTATTTTTTTTTCTTTGCATAAGATAATGGATCATGGCCCTGGAGTGAATTGGGATGATATCGCTGGATTGGAATTTGCAAAAAAAAACATCAAAGAAATTGTAGTGTGGCCCATGCTTCGTCCGTGAGTATGAAAATCTAATTTATTTGGTGGTTGTGGATATTAGAAAAGCATTTTTTTTCTCTCTGTGATTATGGACAATTTTGAAGAAGTGTATCCTTTCTTGTTTGTAATAAAATATCCAATGATATTAGTCCATTCCATAAGTAATATTGAAAATCTGATAGTAATAGATTGCATGCTATTCTAAAATACCTAAATACTAATAATACATGCTAGTATGTGCTCATACAGTTTTATGTGTACATGGTTAAGTGTGTTCACATTGAGAGGTCACAAGTGTGGATGTAATGTTGTAGGATTTTCTTTACTGAAAACTTTGGAATAAAAACAGTAGAAAATAGGGTGTAAAATAAATAATATATTTTTATTTGCTTTATTGGTATTCAATGTCACAAAAATGTTCATTTATAAGGCAGATATTGGTAGCAGTTTGGAGAAATATTCATTTTGGCTCAGTAGCGGTAGTTTTAACGCCAGACCATGCTAACTGTAGTAGTATTATTAAAAATAGGTCCGTGTTAATCTATTATTTTCTTTTTCTTGGCCCTAAGTAGGGGAGAAATATTACTAGTAGATGGCCTCTTAACTTCTTTATGCATCATGCCCAGCTGATTTCTCTGGGGTAGCATCTTTTGTTCTGTCAGCTTAATGGAAGTTATGCGTGGAGCCTCACTGATTTTTGTTAGTTTTCGGTCATAAATTAATAAGCTCTGTTCCTGCAAATTTCTGACATTTTTTTGGCTGGGTTCAGTCTTTTCTTCTTTTTATTTGAGGGTTGTGTTCTCGTTAGTTGAAAGAAGTATAAAAAGAAAGAAAGTTAAGAGTTTTAAAGGAAAGCGCAAATGCCTTATATTAATTTGAATTCTTTTTATTTTTGTTTATATATTTTATTTTTATTGGAATTTAGTCACTTTGGCAATATAACAAACTTGTATTAACTTGACTCTCCTAAAAATGGACATGTCTACAGAATACATGTAATATTCTTTGAGATTAGAAAAGACAATGTGGCAAAAGTAACTCAAAATACAGTGTTTATGAGATAAATTCTTTAAGCAAAAGAAATTATTGAAAATGGTTTTTATGGGTTTAGAAAAGGTGACTTCAAAGATCTTATCCTGTTGAGGTTAACAATGACTTGCTTTTGTCTGAATTCAACAGACATTTTAATTCTCTTTTTACATCATAGTAAGCTGGATAGTATAGACATCTTTGAACTTTTGTCAAGATCAATTCTACTTCCCACAGCTGATACAGATTTCAAACCTCCTCTTTAGATCTCAGTCTAGAATAGTCTACACCAATATCTTTGCTATTCGTAAACATGCTAATTACTTTTCAGGTTTTGAATAATACTTAAAGGGTTTTCCATGTGCTAAATACGACAGGAATAAACTTTGTATATTTTTTTTCTTTTAAATTTCTACAGCTGAGAATAGGGTTTCTATCATCTACAGTCAGCTTGAGTGAGGAGGAGGAGAAGGAGGAGATGATGTTTAGGGTACTTTTTGTAGCTCCTCCCTCACATCAGAGTGTAAGCTATTTAAATCAACTGTAGCTTTCCTCTGAATAATCTATCAAATCCTGTATATAGATAGGTAGATAGACAAGTTCTAGCACGCTGAGGGTAGAGGACCTATCAGCTAACCTGCCACCTGTGTTGCCTGTGGTATGGTTGCTCTCAATGCAGGCAAGCTGAAAATGAAGACTGATAGCAGAGTAGCTACTCTTTCCTTTTCTATACATGGTATCCTTTCTTGGGATTCAGTACACCTTGTGTGTGTGTGTCTGTGTCTGTGTATGCGTGTGATTTTATACTTATCTCTATTGTCATTTTTGATTTAAAAGAAAAATAACTATGTAACTTTTATTTTTATACAGGGACATATTTACTGGTTTACGTGGTCCGCCTAAAGGATTGTTACTATTTGGCCCTCCAGGCACAGGAAAAACTTTAATTGGTAGAAATAAGTTTTCTTATTTGTTTATTAATTAGTAACTAAATATTTTTCATGCTCACAGTGGATGCGATTCTTAAAATTCACTAAAATAATATTTGGTATAAGGATTTCCACATTTTGTTGATTATGACTTTTCACTGAGCTGAAAAGTCATGACTTCAATAGACAAGGGGTTATAGACAGCAACCATATGCCTGAAAGAAATGGTAAATTACTATCGTTATATTCCTTTTGTGATGTCAACGAACACTCATTGCCACTTTTGTGATGACAATGAATACTCGTTGTCACTTTCATAATGCTCATTGTAGTAGAGACTTTGTAATCGCAGTTACCATTATATTACGCTGTTGAACAATACTGGTGTCAGACACCTTCGACTATCACTCACAGTAATAGTACTTGCTCGATAATACTCTCTCAAATAATGATCCAAAAAGAGAAATAGTATAGTGAATAGCGTAGAGAATAGCGGTCTGTATAGTAATAGAGGATAGACTAGAAATGATGATCCATACAGTAATAGAGGATAGACTAGAAACGAGATCAATAAAACGTCAAGCTACCTTCCACATATGTGTTTCTTCTATGTAGTCACATAGTCTACTTAATTCAATAATGGGATCACCTGTGTGACTCACTGGCGATCTATATTCAAACTAAAGTGTCAGCCGTGACACTTTTTTCCTGTATAACACCTCTCCTTTGAGATGACTTCCTCTGGAATCTATATTTCTTCAGCTTTGGTTCAATATTCAAATGTTCCGTTGTTGTTCATTTTCTTTTATTGTACCTCCTTGATTCACTAATTTCTGGTGGCATAGGAGTGTCAAATATGTCATACAATATTTCCATCGGTACCTCTTTTCGTGGACTTAGTAAATCAGTGAATCTCTGTTTTAACTGATTATGGTGTCACTTAATGTTCCTACCTTTGTCCCTGTACCATGTGTGTCATTTTTCCAATCCCTTTTTTTTTTCATAACGCTATATTCCCAGAATTCTTTTCCACGTTGGTACATTTTAAAAAACACTTTATCACCAGGTTTAAAATATTTATTTATATTATTTTGATTCCTTGATGTTCTTGTCTTCCGTTCCATTTGTTAAATACAGACTTAATCTTCCTGGCAAACATCAACACTGCAGGCGTCATTCCAGACACAGTGTTCTGGTTTGGTGTTATTCTGTAAACTCTCAAAAATTGTTGTAGCATTATTTCATCTGCCTCCTCTCCCTCCAACTTTTTAATGCCCTTTTAAATGTATCGACAAACAATTCTGCTTGTCCATTTGATCTTGGATAAGGGGGAGTTGTAATATGTTCTATTGCTAATGATTTGCATAAAAAACTTAAATTCACTAGACGTGAATTGAGTCCCATTATCTGAAACGATAGTCAGGAATACTGAACCTTGCAGAAATCTTGTGTAGGAAATGTATTGTTACCGCGGTAGTCGGTCTTCTACATTTTAATATTTCTGGCCATTTTAGTGTAACTATCGACTACCACTAGA
Organism: Acanthosepion esculentum; assembly: GCA_964036315.1. Taxonomy (NCBI): domain Eukaryota; kingdom Metazoa; phylum Mollusca; class Cephalopoda; order Sepiida; family Sepiidae; genus Acanthosepion; species Acanthosepion esculentum. Next base: position 3,099,841 of record OZ038488.1, read on the forward strand.
TAGTATGCTCTGTTTAATGGTCCTGTGAATCTATATATTCTGGACCATAGCATATCGGTTTTCGGCCAAGGTTGAATTTTGATAGGCAGTGACTTCACTGCCAGAGCACAACCTTTGCATGATTTCACTAAATTTTCGATATCTTTATCCATTTTTGGCCAGTAAGTATAACACTTCAGGGATTTCATTCTAGAAATTCCTGGATGTCCTCTGTGAAATTCCTTTAGCATACGTTTTTGCAACAATGCTGGTATCATAATTCTTTCTGCATACATAAGTACATTATTACATAATGAAAATGCATTATTTCCAATAATATTTTTTTCCTTTAAAACTTAATTACTTCATTATTTTTATTATAAAGTCATCTTTTTCCAACTTAATTCTTATTTCCTCTAATGCAGTTCTCTTGCAGTATTGTATAATACATTATTAATTTCATTTTCGGCCCTTATCACCACAATTACTGTGTCCTCAAGTGGTTCACAGAATCTTGGTATTAGTCTACACAATCTTCCTGCATGACTTAATTTTTTGGATGGTAGAAACTCCATTTTATAATTATAGTTCAATAGGATAATTACCCAACACCCACTGTATATGTGGGAACACCTTTTTTGATCCATATATGAACAATAATGGACTATGGTCTGTCTGCAGTATGAATTCTCTACTATGTATAAATTTGTGAAACTTTTCCATAGCAAATATGATTGCCAAGGTTTCCTTTTCAATCTGGCTGTAGCTTTTTCAGCTGCAATCAATAATCTTGAAGCATGAGCTATTGGTTTAGTTGTTCCATCCTCATATTTGTGTAGTATCACTGCTCCAATACCAGAATCACTCGCAACCACAATCTTTAATTTAGGGTCAAAATGAGCTAGTGACAAAACCGATGTTAAGACTTTCTTGATCTCTTTGAAAGCACTTTGACATTTATCTGTCCAATCCCATTTCACATCTTTCTTAAGCAGGTTATTCAAGGGTGCTCTTAATTTGTGATTAAGTATATATATATATATATATATGATAGTAATTAGCAAACCCTAAAAATGCTTGTAACTTTGTTACATTTGTTTTTAATAAGTATGTCACCTAAATATGCTTGATCACAATCCAAACCGGCAAGCATGGTATCCATTATCTGTTGGAATATGCTTGGTGCTACCTTTATACCATGTCTGTTCATTTATGATAGTGATATCAGATCCTGTATCTAGTTGCAATTTTATTTTTACATTGTTAATTTGCACAAAAACAAATTTTCTCTTTTGAAATGTCTTGTTAATTTCCCTTTTAGGCTTCTTATCGTTACTCCATGTATTTATCATGTTCACACACGTTTTTTTTTTTCTTTTTTTTTTTAATCTATGGGAAATTTGTCCTGGTTTTCCCACATGAAAGGGTTGAGGTTAAAAAATGCAACAAAATTGAAAAAAACAGCAACAACGGCTTGAAAGATTAGAGGGGACAATTCTCTATTTTTAGGTGGGTCTTTCAGGTGGAAGAAAAAGGACTCAAACTTCTGCTCAGTGTGTAACAACAAAGGAAGAAAATGTTTATTTACATGCACAAAAATAAAAGGGATAAAAGGATATACACAATTCCGAGAAAAAAATTCCTTTAACTTTAAAGGAAGAAAAAATGTTCATAAAAAAAGAAAAGGCTTGCTCAAAATATTTTTCTGAGTGTCTAAAAAAAGTTCTTTAAGCAAATAGATTGTTGTTAAAGGTTAAAACACTCACAGATTTGTTCAGAGTTCTTGTAGAGGTGGAAACTGTATGGAGATATGAATTTCGTAGTTGAGTGAGTTCATAGGCTGGCAACGGATATCTTCTCGGTGCAAGGAGACAAATCTCAATTGGTTTTTAGTAGTGGGCTGACGTTCTTTCTCGGCTGCCCATAGTAAGTAGTTCTTTCTTGATGATGACTGCATTTCTGTCACCGACCTCATGGACAGTGGTCGAATACTCACTGCCAAACAGGCATAAATTATCAGTATTTATGAGGATAAGGAGACTCAGAAAATATCAGAGACTTTTCCCTCCAAAATTGTTATACAAATTTCCTGGCCCCTTCATTGGTTATAAAATATATTCTTATCTCTAATAAGAACCAAGGTTTTGGGAATTGCTTTGGAAGGGTTCGACAAGCTGTGAGCATTACCCCCGGACTTCATGACACCAAGGATAGGATAATGAGGTTCAAACTCCTTTTGATATTTTCCAGCTCTTTCATTAGTCAGAAAATATATTCTTATCTCTTATAAGAATCAAGACTTTGGGAGCCGGATTTGAAAGCAGGGTACAAAAGTTGGGATCTGAGAATTGGAAAAGTGGCTACAACATGAACTTGTAAAATATTGGTTGTGGTTCTCAAATTAAATTCTAATATATCTGCAGCACGTACTTTTGTGTCCTAATCTCCTACATTCATAACATTTTTTGTTCTTGAAGAAACAATCACTTTTAAAATGCGTACCTCCACAACCATCACAAGTATTAGGTATTGAGGGGGGTTTATCATCTTTTTTCCTATTCTGTTAGGAGTTGAAAACATTAGTTTTTTTCTCTTAGATGGTCAGACACTATATACTTGTGAATTGTCTTTATCCACAATCCTTGCCGTATCGAGTTTCAAATTCACAATATGTTGACATTCTTCCACTATTTTCTGGATAGTTAATTTGGAATCCATTTCTAATTTAGCAAGTATCCGGCATCTTATCCCCGCATCCTTATTAGAAATTAAACCCTGTATGAATATCAGGCATTTACAGAAATCGGGAGTTAATTCATTAAACTTCTCACATTCTCAATTCATGATTCCTGCATAAGTGACAAAATCTTCGTCATACTTTACTAAATTAAGACATTGCCATTGTGTATTAAATAATGAATTCCTATCACCAAAAATTTTTGATAGAATGAGAAGTTTCATCAAAATTTATCTCTCCTGGTTTTTTCGGCAAAATATAATTCACATATTTTTCATGTTCAGCCGGGTACAATTTCCTTAATTTTCTTTTCATCATTCCAATGCAAACAATCTCTTTGAAGATCCCTTCGTATCTTCTATAATAAGCTGTAAAAGCTATCCCGTCATCTGGATTGTACACTAATTCACCAATTGAATTAGCAACGGCATCTGGAGTGAATGAATCTGAAGTTTTTTCTTCCATGGTTTTGGTAAACAACTCAAAAAAAAACTTCTGTTGTTGTAGTTGTAATTGATGTTCAGTTTGTTGTTTTTGTTGCTGCAAATGTTCTTGTTGTTGCTTTTGTAGCGCCAACATTTGAATCATGATAGCTTTCAATTCTTCCATTTTGCTGAACTCCACTGAATTAATCCTTGTGTCAGTTCAAAGAATTCTTGTGAATCCTTGTCACCACTTTTGTGATGTCAATGAATATTCATTGCTACTTTTGTGATGCCAACAAATACTCGTTATCACGTTTGTAATGCTTGTAGTAGAGACTTTGTAATCACAGATACCACTATAGTATGCCGTTGAAAAATACTGGTGTCAGACACCTTCGAATATCACTTGCACTAATAGTACTTGATCAATAATACTTACTGGAATAGTAATCCGTATAGTTCTAACACTTTCGCCCCAGTCCCTCAACCTCCGACGTCTTACTCTCTGGGTTGAGGTGCCTACTCGGTCTTAACCGAACTTAAAGGAGTGACCATAGGTCCCCTGAGCATCCGTAGATCATTCAACCGGCCCACTGGTTTAATCCTGCCTCCTGCCCACATTGTGTTTGGTTTGATCCAGAAAACAGAAGTGATGTTCATCCATTTACGGTCGACTGAAGATGTAGACACAGCTGGAGAGTCTGTGCTAAGAAATTTAGAATGCACCATAAGAAAAATATATATATTCGCAGAAAGCTGGACAAACGACTATTCAATGGTTGAATTGTTAATGTCATTTATATAGTGGAAAAGAATAGTATAGAAAAGAAACAGGTTACAGAAAAGAAAATAATTGACGTAAAAACTCATACACTGGATTCTAGACAGAGAGAGTGGGTTGTGATTAGCTTGTTGTGTAATCATCTCAGAACGATATAAAACTCTTGCGATGGAGAGATAAAGATTTCTGTGCGCGGCTTAAAGTTTATAGTTGCGTTCCTCCTCGGCGGTAGCAGAAGCATCGGTACTTATATTAACAGTACATGTTAGCGGGGGTTTTGTTCCAATCCCTGACGTCACTTCCAGTCTCCGATATCTCTCCACCCAGCTCGACTACACTCAACGACAGACAAGCCCAAAAACAACCTTTTGATTATTGTATCTTGTTCGACGTTTCCGTTTCCAGTGGTAGTAATAATAGTAGCAGTCTTAGATTGTTGGAGGAGTAATTCACTTCTTCGTACTTATATGAACAAAATATGTTAGCGGGCGTTTGGTTCCAATGTCTGACGTCACTTCCAGTCTCCAACCTCTCTCTACCCAGCTCAACTGCACTTGACGGCAGATGAGCCAATCACTCTGTCAACAGATTTCTGTGCGCATTTACATAGATAAACCTAGCTGATCATAAATCAACCCTTGGCCCTCATATGATTATCACAAGTGCTGCCTTCAACCCAAAATCATGTGAATTTCAAAGTTCCTCATAGCCTTAGTAAGCTCTATTTCAAATTTTAACTGATAAAAATTATCTTGATCATCTTCTATTGTCTTCCTAATGACCCAATTCCAAATGGGCTAGATCAGATTCCCATCAGTAAACAAAATTGTTCTGAACTAATTTCGGTGTTCAAATCTACTCCAATTTCAATAAAAAAAAATATATATGTGCTTGTGTGTGATTCCCAAACTCTCTTTGTTACATAGTGATCCAAAAAGAGAAATAGTATCGTGAATAGAGTAGAGAATAGCAGTCCATATAGTAATAGAAGATAGAGTAGAAATGATGAGCTGTATAGTAATAGTGGATAGACTAGAAATAGTGATCCGTATAGTATAGAGGATAGACTAAATTAGATCAGTTAGATGTCAAGCTACCTTCCATATATGCGTTTCCTCTATGGTCATATGGTCTACTTAATTCAATAATGGGATTGCCTGTGTTTACTCACTGATAATCTATATGCAAACTCAAATGTCGGCAGTGACAGTTTATTCCAACATAACAATTCCTAAGAATAATATACTCTAGAATTTCTGGAAGTGAAATGTATACTATCAACTTTGAGAAATGCTTTTGAAAGCATTAAGAGTAAACCATATGAACTATTTTCTATATGTATCCAGTAGTCAATTATATCAAGAAAGATCAATCTAACACCTCACAAAACTTTTTTGTTTTTCTGCTTTCAGTATTAACTTTCCAGTTAATTATGTCGATCTAAATATTGCCCTAAATTGATCATTTTCTAAAGAGATTTCATAAAATATATTATGTGCATTTTCCTTCTTTTACAGGCAAATGTATTGCTAGTCAATCAAAATCTACTTTCTTCAGCATCAGTGCTTCATCATTGACATCTAAATGGGTAAGATTATTTTGAGCCACTTACAGTATTCCATAATTCTGAACTTTTAAATTCTTGCAACATACATTTCCTAATTTATTTATCTCTTTTTAATGCACCAAAAGTTTTCATATTCAATGATTCCAAAGTTTTGTTTTCCTGCTAATTAAAGTCACTTTGGAAGTTAATGTATATTGAATTTTATAAAATGTATTTCTCAGTACATTTATTAATTGCATTTTAATGCACAGCAGCCAACATAATTTGTTCATGACAATTTAAAACTTCCAAACAGCAAAAATAAAATGCAACAGTAAAGACGTAACTTTCTTTTAATTAATAGTTAACAAATATAAATGAATGAACTTTGTTACAAACTCTGGTTTTTACAAGCATTTATTTTTTATATAAATATGATTTTTAATTTATTTTACTAGACATACTCTGTATAATGGTCAGTATAATAAATGCATTATATTTGAGGCACAAGCTTTATGCATTTTGTGTGTGTGTGTGTGTGAAATCATTTTACCCCAAGGAGTTAACTGAGAGGACAATAAAACAAGCAGAATTCAAGGGGACAAAAAAAATGACGATTGATGTTACATTTAAATTTTTGAAGATCGTAGTTAACAGGAAAGCAAGAAGCCGGAAAAGAGTTCCACAAGTGAGAAGTGCAAAAGAAACTATTAGCATAAAACTTACAATTACATCTAAAAATTTCAACAGTGAAATTGAGATCTAGCTGCCAATATAATACTGTGCTTAAATTTGTGAAATTTAGATACCAAGAAAGAAAGCTCATCAGAACAATTACTGCAAAAATATTCATAGAATGTTCAAAGGGAATCTGTTACAGCAGTGGTAAATTGACTGATGCCAAGATGCAAGGTCAGGACTGATAATGTTGTTGATTCTTTGGATTTTGTCAAGGATCTCTAGATATGTAAACAGATGTGGCATTTTCTAGTTGCAAGTTATTTGCATATAAATTTCAATCCATGCATTGTTTTTTTTTTCTTTACAGAGAACTAATGGCCTATCTTTTATTAATAATAATTTAGCATAAGACGTTTCACCCAGACGTTGCCTATCAGCTGCACTAAAAAAACAATGAGTTTTGTTGGTATTTACTTTGTATAGAGATTCTCACTTCACAAGCAAAATTATAAATAATAAATCTACAATTTATTTAAGTTTAAGAATACAATCATGTATTCAAATTTAACAATTTCAATTAGAATCACTTGTTAATTAGTACATAAAGAAATGATAAAAATGTTATGAAAAATATGGCTTTATGTTGCTTCATTATCACTACATGATATGATTTGGTTATACATTGCAGTTATATTTACTTAATCTGGCATAAGGCTATAATAGTGAAGTGTTCTGTGAAGATGACCTAACACGAGTTCACTTGTTGGCACTGATATGCATGTTCAAGTTAATAATAATGTATAAATGTCAGTAATAATGTTCTAGCTGGAATACATAATTGTTTTAAAATCATCATTCTTGCTTTTGGCTCTCCTAAATAATAACCTTTCTGTTAAATCCCAGGTTGTTGGGATGAACTGTGAAAGACTGTATTTGTTTCTGCTTAATAAGAGGGAATATTTAAATCCCAGAAATCTCAAAATATGACCAACTGTTCTTATCCATAATATATGATGTCACTTGGCCAGAAGATAACAATAGCAGAAAATTCCATCTGATTGATGGATTTTTTTTTTTTTAATTTTAGGATAGAAGTAATACTGTAATACTTTTTTACTTAGCTGTTTTCTTCTTTCAGGTGGGTGAAGGTGAGAAGACAGTACGTGCCTTATTTGCGGTTGCTCGATGTCATCAACCAACTGTGATTTTCATTGATGAAATTGATTCCTTGTTGTCTCAGCGAAATGACAATGAACATGAATCTTCCCGAAGAATTAAAACTGAATTTCTTGTTCAGCTGGTAACTAAATTTTTTTATTGTTTTCTCACTGTTTGTCCAATTGAAAGTCTCCATCAGAGAATACTTTTGCCTGTAAAATATATATTTTTCAATACCTCCATACATGTAACACTGTGCCGTCATACACGGGTGAATCCATTGGTCACAGGTACCAAATATAACGCTGTGGAACGTCCCGGCCCCTGTGCTATATGACAATGCCATCCTGTCCTCAGTCACCGGTGTGTCCATGATTGAATCTTGCCGTTAACTGCAAAGTTAGTCACTTCGATCCAAACCTTTCCCTGTCCCACATTGTGTTTGTTTTGATCACAAGGTAGGCAAGGATCGAATTATTGCCAGATATTGCTGGATTGGTGTCATTCAGGCAGGACGATGTTATAAGACAAAAAAAAAAGAAAGTTGTGTAAATCAACATGGTTTATATAACTGAGGTTTAGGCAGGAAAACCTTTTCATATAAGAATCTACAAGCATGAAGGCTAATGACTATTCCTTCGTAGTCTAATTTCATGGCACTTTGTTCTTCATTTCCAAGTCAGAGTTGAAGTTTTAGGTCAAACTTCTTCAGGCAGTGAATTACGGAATGCTGACCAAGCACTCATCTTCCTCTCTCTCTCTTTCTTTGTTGTTATATAGATACTTTCAATTCTTCCACATTGCAATTTCATCAAGGCACTCTGCTCAATTTATCTAATAGTCTGGAACAAGGCATGAGTTCTTCATGGCAGCAAATCATATGGGGATCGGCAAAGCAATGGTCTCCTCTTGGCATAATGGAAGTGCGTCTCTGCCTCAACTGCTACTCTCTCTGTCTGTAGTTCCCCTCTGATCTAACAAGTTTATGGACCCTCGCCCAACATCGATTCCAGGATTTTCCAAATATACAGTCAGAACTCTCTGCTGACACTGTCCTGGGAAGCAATTTGCATGTCCAAATATGAGGCACTCCCTCTGAGGGAGTGACGGTAGCAACATATCAATCCACCATCTTGTTCTCCCCACTTCTCTTGCTCACACCTCACACCAGTACCTTTCAGTGGGCAAATCCATTTTCCTCCCACTTCCTCATATCAGCTCCTCATACTGCCACCATTGATGCCTGATACTAAACTGGTGTTACTTTTAATGTCATTGTAAAATTTTTATTTGCCTTTTCTTATTCCTAATTATCACATTTGGTCCATAATTCTTCCTCTTTTACCCACTTGACCCAAATTTTCCAGCCTTGTTCCTTTCGCGACTTGCGCATCTTCCACCCCTATCAACAAGTGACATAGAATCATTTCTTTATCCTCTTCTTCACCTACTTGTCACCATGAAATTATTATCTGTAGCTAGCTTAGTGGTCTCTGTCCAAAACAATGTCAGCCCCAGCCAACTCACAGATGCTATTGCACTCCCCTCACATCGTCCCTTAGGCTTCACTTTAACTGGATGTCTAAGTACATTTCAGCACTATCTTCTAGTGAGCTCCTTTACTCACAAAATGAGAAAACAAGATAAATGTATATTTTCTTTTGTTTTCAGTATATCCTTCAATCTATCTACCACCTTCTTCATCTTTGTGTTCACTTTCAATTTAATTTAAGCGTTTTTTCTTTCTTCAGATTATCAGCATTCTTAGTGTCACATATACACCTGCAAGTATATCATCAAATTTATTTAAGTACATTAATAAGCAATTTTATATCTAATGTTTTTAATATGTATGCTGTAGAATAATATAAACTAGACAGGTAAATGTTAAAAATGTGAAAATATTTTTCAAGAAAATCAATGAGAAATCATATCTACTTGAGGGGTTGTTTTGAGTAAGTAATTCTGAAAAATTTATTGATATTCAATATTTGATTAACAAACCAGAAAAGAAGGGTTAATTTTTAATATTTCATTGTTTATGCGCATAGTCTACAAAATTTAGATGCCCTCCCATTAATAAATTAAGAATTTCTTACTAGATTTTTTTTTTTTAAGTTCATTTTTCTGTTCGAATATAAAAGCATTATTTGTTCTACTTTTGGGTGTAATGTGCCAAAAATTGACAATATATTTATAATTAATCTGCATTTATCTCTAAAAATGGAAGGACATTTGTGATTCACACTAATCACCATTACCTCATTGTTTTGATCTTCTAATGAGAATTTAGATCAATTCTTTACAATTGATAATGACATAAACAAAATTTCTTCTTTCAAAGAAATTTTTTACCTACTGCCAGAACACTATAAGCAAAGTATAAGCTCCCCAAAACATGTATAAATGAATTTACGTCTTTACTTCTCGAACACTTTCACCCCAGCCCCTCAACCTCCGATGTCTTTATCTCTGCATTGAGGTGTCTACTCGGTCTTAACCGAACTTAAGGGAGTGACCGTAGATCCCCTGAGCATCCTTTGATCCATCAACCAGTCCACTGGTTTAATCCTGCTTCCTGTCCACGTTTTGTTTGGTTTGACCCAAAAAGCAAAAGTGATGTTCATTCATTCATGGTCTACTGACGATGTAGACACGGCTGGAGAGTCTGTGCTAAGAATTTTAGAATGCACCAAAAAAAATATACCTGCAGAAAGCCGGACGAACAACTATTCAATGGTTGAATTGTTAATGTCTTTTATATAGCAGAAAAGAATAGTACAGAAAGGAAACGGGTTACAGAAAAGTAGTTGACGTAAAAACTCATACACTGGATTCTAGACAGAGAGAGTGGGTTGTGATTAGCTTGTTGTGAAATCGTCTCTGAATGATATACAACCCTTACGATGGAGAGATAAAGATTTCTGTGTGCGGCTTAGTTTATAGTTGCGTTCCTCCTCAGCAGTAGTAACAGTAGTAGTAATCTTTGTGGTAGCCGGAGCAGTGGTACTTATATCAACAGTACATGTTAGCGGGAGTTTTGTTCCAATCCTGACATCACTTTCGTACTTCTTCAAGTCTTCATTTCAACTCTCCTCACTTTCAGTCTCTGATATCTGTCCACCCAGCTCGACTGCACTCAACAACAGACGGGCCAAACGCAACTCTCTGATTATTGCAGCTTGTTCGACGTTTCCGTTTCCAGTGGTAGTAATAATAGTAGCAGTAGCAGTCTTAGATGTTGGAGGAGTAATTCGCTTCTTCGAGCCATCAATTTAACTCTGCTCATTTTCAATCTCCGACATCTCTCCACCCAGCTTGACTGCACTTGACGACAGACGAGCCAAAAGCAACATTTTGCCTCTGCCGTCTGCCTCTTCTTCGGCATAACTACGTGTTTATATAGATTAATCTGGTTGGTCATAATCGACCCTTGGCCTGCATGCGATTATCACGGGTGTTCCTTTCAAACCAAAATCATGTGAATTTCAAAGTCCCTCATAGCTTAGTAAGCTCTATTTCAAGTTTTAACTGATAAACATTATTTCGACCATTTTCCATTGTCTTTCTAATGACCCAATTCCACATGGGCTAGATCAGATTTCCCATCAGTAAACAAAATTGTTCTGATCTAATTTCGCTACTCAGATTCACTCCAATTTCAATAAAAAAAAAAGTGTGTGTGTGTTTCCCAAACTCTCTCTGTCACACTTTTGACTCCTGATAGCTCACAAATCCAAATCCAATTTTTGTGTTGTAAAAAGGAATGAATTAGGTTTAAGCTCATTGGAAATAATATTTTATTGTAGATTCTTGGTGTGTGGGTGTCTGTAGAGATGTATGCTTGCTTTCCCATTATAGTTGGTGTGGATAACATCAAGTTTCTGTTGACTGATAAGTGTTTTGACGGAAACTTAAGCATTAACAGAACATAATCTCAAGCAAGACATTAATAATTGAAAAAAGAATATAGAATTTAGTGTGACAATAACATTTGGATTTATTGAATTTACCCCCCTTATTGGCTGCACTTTAGAATTCACCAATTTGCAGAAGAGTGAGCCTCCCCTCCCTCGCCACCTGTTTGCTGTGAGTGTCAACCCCTAATGCCTGAGAATGGGATCCAGATGTTTAAGTGGGGTCAGGAACTGCGTAACACATTCTTTAATTCAACACAGCACTTTGGCCCTTCCTTGGACAAGCTGGGTTGTTTGAGTCTCTTGATCTGATCAGTTGGCTGGACACATCAAGCCCCTGCTTCAGATCAGTTCTTGGTTGGTAAATGGTCATCAGTTGCATATTATGCATTATATGTACATCGATAAAATTATAATTTTAAAAATCTAATGAGTTTTGAATCCTCAAATTTTAGTTACTGACACATTTCTGCAGAATCTCACAAAATCTAAGATCTTATAACATTTCATTTATGCTAAAAAATACAAAATATAACTACAAAAAAATTCAATTTATAGGCAATCATCACAAAGGAACCAATTTAAAGTGACAGGAAGATAAAAAAAATTATGGAAATGGCCAAACACAACAATGATCTATTGAAAGAAATGACATACAAAACAAACTGTAACTATTATGGTTAGATAATAAAGCAGAAAAGATTTGATTATATAATTTCATTTTTATCCTAATGACTTAATCTGTCTACTGTTTGTAGAAATTAAAAACAGAATTTGATAGTGCTTTCCAAAGTTCACTTTTGGATGAAAATTGCTTGACACCCACATACCTTTGCACTATACTGGAAAGATTTTCAATAGAGTTCACATCTGGCAAAAACGCAAACCATTCCATAAGTTTTTATTTTATCTCTTCCTTAGCCAAGTATTCAACAGTTGCAATAACAGCATAAGTAAGGGCATTGTTGTGTATAAATTCCACTTTCCAGTTGAATGCCTATACTGTCTGGAACCATGACTGAAGAGTGATTTGACATCAACTTCCTAAAGACCAACCTGGTTAAGTTGTTTGAAGTTATCATTGAGAAGAGTGTGTGTTCAAAGCAGCACCAACCATATCAGACTAGGTAGAATACAGACTGTATTTGAACAACCTCAAACGTATAAGCCTGCTCGTAGGCTGTTCTTAAATTAAAACATTTGTTTTCAAGAAGTCTCTGTCTTACCTGGGCATTCTGAAGCTCGTTGATAAAGGCATCCATAATGTTCTTGTCTCAAATTTCTTCAGCATTCATTGGCCAGAAGTTGCAGTCCTTGCTTAGGGTTTGTAATTCTTTTATGAATTGCTCCAGTGATTCACCATTTTGTTCTCATTGCATAGGAAGTAGATATTGCGAAAATATTTTGTTTTGGGTTTTTCAGTAGGTAGCTTGTAGTACTCTAACAGCCTCTTCATAAGTAGAACAGTCCATAATAATTTCATGTATTGTGTGAGATACATAATTTGTTAGGAGTCCGAGCTTGTTTATTGGGTGGTTTGAGTTTTCTGCATATAATGTTTGTAAAAAGTTTTCAAATGTCACTTGCCAATAAATCCAGCATTTTTCAGAATTTGAAGTATCTGGTTCCATGTCGAATCACTGTGGGCACATTAGTTGTTCCATACTGATTTCTAAGCAGAATAAATTGTAATGACAAAAGAGAGCAAGAATAGGCTTAAAGAAGCTTTATTCTGCTTAGAATAACTGATATCAGTGTAATGACTATTTATAGTCCTCTACAAATGATAGAGTTCTCCAAAAGGAGGTAATCATAAAACAAGGGAGATTACTCTTGATTATTTTATCACAATCATTTATATCTTAACAGATGATTGAAAAGGGATTATTTCTGATTGGCTCAAAATTAAATATTTAGTCCTGTAAATGAATGTCAAATATATCAATTAAAGCACTGAACTTGAAAAAGTAAAAATTATTCTTAAATAAAATTTTGCATATTCTTTTCAATAAAACGTTTTATTTTGGTATGTATAACAGAAAGTAAATAAACTATAAACGTGACGCAAGATACATCTGCATAAGGAAATCGTAATGGAAGCATTAATCAATCTCATAGACATACGTACAATGTAATCAAAATATGCCAGTTTTATGGATGTATGTATTAAATTAGTATATTTTGTTTGTATTTGTTAGTTTCTTACATTGTAGAAGACAATGCAGTAATTAGTATGATGGAAAAAATTATATTAGGGATTACCTTGCATTTATAGAGTTTGTAGTTCTCATTTACAGGTCATTATAAAGTTGATGTTGTCCCAGTACAAGTTGTGTATTCCTGTCTTTCTGTAATTAAATATGGTTTGAGTACAAGTCTAACTTTCTTTGGTTTTTATTGTTTGTCTATGCTATTTAATGTTAAAAGATTTACCAATGCAAATAATATCATCATTAGCCTTACGTTGTTTGATAGTTCAATTTATACAAACTCAATCTGTAAGAACTTTACAAATACATTTCTTAATAATTCTTGTATTTATTTTTGCATAAAAAATCTTTGAAATGAATGGACTGCCTTTGTGATCACTGTGGAAATAATCATTCTTTTTGGTAACACAATGAAAATACAGCCTCAATCAATTCCTCATATGAGGACAATTGATGACTGTTGCATGACATGTAATCATTATAAATAAAGTCACTCAAAAGATTTTTTTTTTCTTTTTTCAGGATGGAGCCACAACAGAATCAGAAGAAAGATTATTAATTATTGGTGCAACAAACAGGTAAGCAGCATTTTCATCCAGTATTTATGAATATTTATAATTTTTTTTATAATATGGATTTATTTTCAACTTGGACCAAAAATAATTTAAAAGGAAAAATGTAAATTACAATTACTCTTTTCTTTTTTGCTTTTATTTAAAATGAAAAGTAACAACTTTTGGAGTTGTTAAAAATTAATCAACTAGAGTTTCCATTGTTATACTCTGCTACAATTAGTTCTCCTTCTGATTCACACTACATTGACCAGATGTGAGCACCAAGAAAGCAAAACACAAAATAAAAAAAGTTGTTTTCTGAGAATGGGCTCCCAGCATCACATCCAGTCCAAAAAACAAATCCCCACAATAAAATTAATAAAATAGCCAATCGTGAACATTCCCACCAGAAAAAACCTGACCCTGGGGACTACCAGATTTGCTTAAAAAGAAAACCTATTATAATGACCAAAACTGTTTCAGGCTGAAAGCCATCTGTCAGCACAGGTGCCACACTGCTATGATCATCACTACCATGACCCCCATCTCATTGATACTACATTTGACCAGAATCCAACAGACATATTCCAATCTACCAACCCACCTTACCAGGCACAGGTGTTGATTTCAACTTTAAAGAAACCCCACCCACAACTAATCCGCTCTATCCTGTGACCTAGGTCAACCAACACAAGAAATCAATCAACTCCCAGCAGGTCCTACCAACAACACATTTACACCTAATCACATAAATACAATTTTTGCCATATTTCAACAGCTTTTGATAAATGCACGTTGAAAATTTAATCCTTGTTTGTTCCATTTCTTTGCAACCAAACACTCATTATAACACCATTTTATAAAAGAATTAAATAAAGAAAAGCAGCAGATTATTATAAAAATCAAAAACTATTTCTAACAGCAGCCTTCAGTTACCATTTTTGCAACGTATACAAATCAGTAAACATAGATAAGTGCTTAAATCAAGTTTGTATTTGTAGAAACATGAAAACTGTCTAATATTTTCCTATTGCAATAGACAGTAGTGATAATGGTTTGTGGAAATTTGTTCAAAATTTTTTCATCTGTTCAGTACAAATTGGGGGGAGAAAAAAATCTTAAAAGCAGTTTCAGTAGATAATTACTAACAAAAAGAATTTATTATATGAATTGTTTGTTCAAATCACTTGAATAAGTGTAGCTTAATACCTTTTTAAAATTAATTTGATATACTTAAAGATGATAGCGATGAGTTGACAAGTTATTAACTCAGATGCAAAGCATTTTTCTTGTATTTTTTCTCAAACAACTCCAACAGAACACTTAAAACAAATATAAATTTTCACAGATGGGATATTTTTCCATGAATGTTTATTATTCCTAAAGAGTATCAAATTTGCAAGTAATTATCATTTGTAAATCTTTGTATGCTAATAAATTGACAAAAAAGGGGGAAAATAAATGGTTTTATCACATATAATTTCTTTAAACACCATGTAGTGCCAAATAAAATATTTTAAGTTGATTTTTAGTTTTTAACTCAAAATCCTGTTTAGAATTGAAAGCCACTTGAATGAAACTGACATCTTACCAAAAGTGATATGAAATATATGAACCATATATATTTAGTTCTTTGAATTATTTCATGTATTTCTTTTCATCCTTTTGTCAACATTGATAGAATATACTTTTTCATAGTTAAAATGAGAAGAGGAATAAAAATTTCTTCAAAAATTCAGAAATGTTTCATTCTTATTTTATTTTCTGTTATTCCAGACCTCATGAAATAGATGAAGCTGCACGTAGACGATTTGTCAGGAGACTCTACATCCCGCTTCCAGATGCAAATGCTCGTAAACAGATTATCCTTAATCTACTGTGCAAACAGAAACATTATCTAAATCCAGAAGAACTGGAAATTATTTGTCAAAAAACAGAAGGTGATTTGTTTTGATCAGAAACTTTTTTTTATTATTGCTTCAGACAAAATGACTTCCAAGGTCTCCAAAATCAGAACAGATAGAAATAAAATTCATATATCAGTTCAAGAGAAAAGAAAGGCTTATTAACTGATAATGAACTGCAAAAACTATCTTCGAGGCTTATATAAAGAGGCAGAAATTCATTCTTTTTTATTTTAATGAAAGGATTTTAAACACAAGTTAAAAAAAATTGCTATGCTCAGAAAAGGTAATATAAATATTTTCTTATATATATATATATACAAATGAGAGAAAGAACAGATGAAGTAAAATTCTTCTGTTGGTATCATTTACTTTTTAAAACAAGTGTTCATTACAAAACAGAACAATATATTATTCTACTTTAGATAGAACAAAAACGTGGAAATCACTAACACATGTTTTTGTTATTATATCTTCTATAATGAGTCAAAGTGGAAAACTTTAAATGTGTTTCACAGAGTGTCTGCTTCCTTTGGCTTCTTCAGACAAAATTGCGTATGAGGAAAACTGCATTGGGATCTCTGAGGATAAGAGGGGAACATATATATATATTAATTCTATATTTACTCAAATATACGCTGTAATTACATAGGTATATACACACGTATATAGATACAAACACAAATCTTCACATACACATTTATATATACATACATGGAAACATATACATACAAACATGCACATATCAGAGCATAGACATACATACAGGTACATACATACACACATACATAAGATACACATAAAACAGACATACAGCAAAACAGGCCTGTATGTGGATGACATTATGCTCTCGATAATTTCAGTTGAGTATTGTTGAGAGAGATTTTAAACAGCAATCATCTCCACTAACAATGCTCTTCATTAAATAAATTGAGGACTATGGCTGTCTGGTGTTTGTATACATTCATAAAAATTATATGCTAGAATTTTTTATATATATATATATATATATATATATATATATATATATATATATATATAAAAGGGTCAAATACAAATTTGTAGGTCTGATGAGTTGGATTACAATTCCAATGTAATAAACTATAACCATGGAATATTAGTATTTGAGCCATTATATTCTTGCTCTGTCCTTAACATTGAGCTCTACCTGGATTCTATCCTCTTGGAAATATATATATAGACCACTAATAACGCACATCACACCAAAAATATCTTGGAAAATAAGGAAAAGATCATCAGCCTACAACAACCAATCAAAAACTTGCAAACTTTGCTTGGAGGAAAAAATAGCTATCATTACCTTCCCAGACCAAAATAAATTATCAAATAAAAGGTCTGAGCTCATCTCAAAATGCAGACGTGAAAACAAATTTTAAACTACATTACTTAAAAATCGAAAACTAAAAAAAATGAAATAAAATAAATAAACAAAATGACAATAAAATAAGTAAAATAAATTAACCCAAACAAGTTACCAAATGACACCCGTTAGAACAGACAAAATAGAATAAATAAATAAAGACAAAATCAATGAACCCAAATAATAAAGTAAATAATAGACAAGTTAACAAACCATTATGACCAAAATATTAGACTATAAAAATCAAGCCAAAAATCGGACGAAAAACATAGCTATAACTGTTATATAAAAGCATACTACGTTACTTAAAAACCGAAAAGAGTAAATAGAAATATACAGTATAATAAATAAATAATAAAAAACAAGTAAAATAAGTTAATCTAAATTCATCCAAATAATAAATAAATAAACTAACAAACCGATCCCGATAAATTAACCGTTAGAAAAAAAAACAAATAAAGATAATCAATCCAAATAAATACATGAAGTAATAAACAAAATAAAAACTGTTCCCACCAAAATAAGTTAGAATAAATTACAACAATCAACCCTAAAATTGAATAAATAGCTTTATCTTCCCAAATCAAAACAAAACTATTAAACAAGCAATATAAACAAATTTTTACTACGTTAATAAAAACACCGATTAAAATAAAAATAAATATATAACATAAGAAATAAAAAATAAAAATAAATAATGACAGGCAAAATAATTTAACCCAAATAAATAAACGACTTCCAGTAAAATAACCGCCAAAATAGGCTACCCACAATTCACCTCTGACCCGTATATATAAATAGCCAAGAAAAATAACAGCACTCGTGGCCTGATAATTGCGTCTAGCATGAAACAGACTGTCGCCTCTATGTGTTGATTTCAATGTTCACTTTTTTATATATATTATATATATATACACACACACACACACATATATGTATATTAGCCTTTTTATATACATATATTGCAGCCATTTTTTAAATATATATCCATGTATATATGGGTACAAGTATGTATGTAAAAGATTTGTATGTATATATGTGTACAAGTATACATAAAATTGGCTCTAATATATGTAAGCACAGGTATATATGATGAGGTATTTATATGCATGTACAAGTCATCATAAAAGAGGCTCTAATATACGTTTGTATATGTGTGTACAAGCATATATATATATATATATATATATACATATATATATATATATATATATATATATATATATATATATATATATATATATATATACACACTCATAAACCACAATGCAGTTTTGTCTTTCATTCTAACCTGAAGAAGCTGAAGGAAGCTGACATTATGCAAAACATGTTTATAGCTTTTCCACTTTGTCTCATTATCTTCACTTTTGTTTCAGAAATTATTATACGTCTTATACACACACACACAATTTCATAAAATCTGGCTTTATTATATCCCTTTCAACTCTTCAAAAATAAATTCCTTTTTATCTTTATCTCTGTAAACACACACACTTTTAAGAAACAAAAATTTTTTTTTTTTTTTTTTTTTTTTTTGTGATAATGAAACTGAAAATTAAATGTATCTGTTAATGTGAATATAATTTTCTCATCAATACTATTTTCCCTAAAGGTTATTCTGGTGCAGATATGAATAATTTATGTCGGGAAGCTGCCTTGGGACCAATTAGGTCTTTACCTTTTGGTGACATTGAAAACATCACAGCTGATGAGGTAACTATAATTTCATATTAATATCAATTTCACTCTGTAACGGTGAATGACATCTTAAAATGTTAATATAATAAAATGTGGTTTTGATGTAAGAAAGCTTATTTCAAGTTTCCTACTAACCCCAAAATTGAATAAACACTTATTTAGCTATTTTCTTTCATCTGTATATATGTGTATCTGATCCTTGAAATAGGTTTGAAAACTACTCTTGTCTGATAAAATGAGAGCATTTAAACAAATTTATAAAAGGATATGAAGTGTCTTGTTTGATTTTTCACTGTTACAAGTGTGGACAGAAAAGTTTGTATGCTGACTATGAAGGAGTGATGCTAGAACTGTGACATCTTGCATGCATTAATTTCAACTCTTGTTATTAATAATTGCATTGTTTATTTCTAGGTAAACTGATATCTGACTGTTCAAAAAAAAGACTGTTCATCCTGTTGGTAAAAAACAGTTAACAACAGCAGACATGCAGTTATCATCACTGCAATACTGGTTCCCAGCCAAGAGTTTTTTCATGTTCATGAATCAAGACCCCTTTCATCAGTTTTCCTAGCTGTTTGTTCTTGATAGCTTTTTGTAACTAACTCAACAATTTGGCATAGTACTCTATTAATGATGTGGCCCTTTTGAAGATAGTCAATAAACACAATGACTGCATGGATCGTCTCTTTGTCTCTCTGTGATGAACTCAACACTCATCTTGGGTTAGAAAACATTCAAGGAAACCAGCTAGATCTGCCTCAAACAATGTCAGATTTTCCCGTGATGTAATCAGCCCGTGCATTTTTGATCAGATGTCAGAAAACTTGGAACCCACTGAACAGAAACCTTCATTATGCCAAGTTCATTGTTCCAGAATATTTTCAACTCTCTCACGGGATATGCTAATAGCATTGGCAATTTGATTTATAGTCAATCACCAGTCATCACCTGTGTGGTGAACCCGGTCAATGTTTTCCTCAGTGGTGGCAATTTCAGGACATCCAGGTCTTGAGTCATCTTCAAGTCTCTCCTTTCTCCTAAATTCAGTTACCCAGTTTTGCACTGTTGATAAAGCTGGGTTGCCATTCCCTAATGTAGCAACAAGGTCAACACGAATGTTTTTGGGGGATAAACTCTTTTTCTGCAGGTATTTTATAACACCACAATGCCAAAGTTTGTCCATTTTCAAGAGAAGTTACTTTTGAAGTTTTCTTTGAACAGTCAGATGTCAGTTTACGTGGAAAGAAACAATGCAGTTATTAAGAAGAGTTGAAATTAATGCATACAAGATTTCACAGCTCTAGCATCACTCCTTTATAGTCAGCCTATGAACTTTTCAGCCTGCTTAATGTTTTTTTTTCCATTCCTACCTAGCACATGAAAAGCTCAACAAATTAATATATTACTTCAACTTTTAACACTTATTTTTCTTTTGTTGCTTCAGGTACGGCCAATTGAGTTTTCAGATTTTGAAGATGCTCTACTTCAGGTGAAAGCTAGCGTTTCAAGCAAAGATTTACAGGGATACAATGTCTGGAATAAAATGTATGGGAGTGGCAGTAGTACCAAATAGCTACATGTGGCGACATAAATGCAAAAGATGAGAGCAAAATTTTGGAGTTGAAGTATCAGATATTTTGTGATCCAGTTCGATCAAATGGATAAAAAAATGCTCAATCTAGACATTGGGCGAATTCTTTAGTCATTACATTGGCATTTATGATAATCAGATTTTTCACAAGGTATAAGTTATCAATCTTTATTTTAGTAACTGATTTTTTAAAAAGTTGCAAACAACTGAATATTGAAATATTCAATAATGTTTTGTGTTTTGTTTTCTCTCTTATATCATTTATGATATGCAAAAACACCTTTACAAGTCAAACAAATCTCTCTTATCAGTCTACTGTACAGTTTACAGCAAGATGATTCAAGAGAATATTTATTTTTTATTGACCTTGTACAAATATTTTGTTAAAATTTGTTTTTATATTTTGACAACTTGAAAAATGAAAAATCTATTTACAATTTGCGTGTAAATGAAGATGTTCTAAAGTTAATTTTATTTTGTCTCTTTAAAAGAATTTTGATTGAAATCAACAAAGTTTGATTGAAAATTAGTTTGATAAATGGCTGAACAAATTGTAAACTGCTTTATTTACTATTAAAATGAAAACTCACATTCTACTGTTAAAAATTTGTTTTTGCTTACTTAAAAGTCTCGACATTTCCTAAAAAATCAATAAGTTTATTATAATAGTCTTCAAGACTTATAATAAACTTGTTTTAATGTTTATTAACAATAGTCTCAACTCTAATTATAATCTGAGAATGAGACCATGGCAAACAACTGGATGTTGGTCAGTGAATGAAAATCTACATAGAGATTGTTGAAGGATAATATCAATCATGAATTACAACTGGTAAAAAAAAAAATGGCAGATGGTAAGCTTAATATTCTCCCTAATTAAGTTGATTTTCTGAAAAAGAGGACATTAAATTTTCTACATTATTTTTTTTAAAAAATCATGGTGTCTAAGAAATAATTAAAGTAAAAATTAGAATGTTGAGTTGTTCTATTTTATAGAAAATTATAGTACAAATTTTCTGTTTTAGTTTTTCTTTGACTTTATCAAATGAAGTATTCGTGAACAAATGCGGTCTAGGGCACATAACTCTTAATGCTAACATTTTCTATAATGAGTGTTTTATTGTCTTGAAAAAGAGATTAGATCTTAAATTTTTAATAACTGTTCAATTTGTATATTTGGGATTTTAAGTAGCATTCAAAATCTTAAGATAGTCTCTTAATGATATTGCCAACTATGTAGGTACATTGATAAGATTATAGCCTAAAAGTACTATTTTTTGACGTAATCTCTTGTCAGTACACTTAATACTTAATCACATTGAATATTATACAGTGGAAACGTCAGCTCAAAATTCAGCTGATAACTCTGTCAGGCTGCAGACATTGATCCACCCTCATATATTCAGCATGTAAATGTGCAGTATCAAGGTTAGATAATATCAAAGTTTTCTTTTTAATACAAAATACTCATCAGTGTAATCAAGACATAAAAAAATGAACAAAATATTTCTTTGTGTGAACAGGTTGTAAATCCACTTCTTGAAAATTGGTCACACAAAAAGAAAGAATTTCAATTTCAATATCTGGCCTTTGATAATTAAATTACTGTGTCCAACAAATGTTAAAAACTGCATTAAATTGCTAGCCCTTTATTGCTTTGTAATACTGAATTGATGACATCAATTCTCACCATGGTGGTTTAAGATTGTCATCAAAAGTATTACATGTTTATATTTTCTCCTGTTTATATTTTCTTATATTAAATACCTGCAAATTATTATTCAGCTAGATTTCTATACTTGGAATTTTTAAGACCACAATTGCAACTGGCATATTCTCTAGCAATTCTTTTGTGCTTTTCAAGATACTGTTCCTGATTTGCATATAAAAATACAAATCCAAGTAATATGAAAGCCATGCATACACATGCTGAGCTAAAATAACATTTACATTACTTATAATAAGGGAAGATTTAGACACTTCTAAGAATTGGTAATAACTTTCTTTTTATGCCAAAGTAATGATTACTTCATGGTGATTCCATGAGATAGTTATTGTTTGATCAATGGACAAAAGACAAGGTCTATGGTTCAGTTCTTAGTATGCTACAAACCACACTTAAACACAATGCATTTAAATGGAAACCCCTAATCAAGATGTACTTTTAGCTAAGGACAGACCATACACTATTTATATAGTAAGTTGTATTGCTGTACAAAAGATTGCTGAAAGTTCTCAGTCCAACCAAGAATGGATTAAAAAAAAAAAATCTGATGTTTGGTCATTTTGTCAGATTTGGGGAAATAGTTCAGTCCAGAATCCTTTAACAAGTCATAATGTAACCAAGAATTTTTCCTACTTAAGTGACAATGAAGAAGATATTGATGACAAGTATAAAGAAGGTTTGGCAAACATTGATAAACATGCCTGCAATAAGACGGAGTGTCAAAAAGACAGTTTTTCCCATGAAACCACTTTTTTAACTACCTTCACTCTTCGGCTATGTTTATTGTTTTAAAAAGCAACAATTAGAATTATAATAAAACCTAAACATAAAATGAAAGTGAATTTATACATTTTTTTTTTTGTTCTTGAGAATTTGCAACAAAAATATTAAACACCATTTATTTATTAGATTATTTATTTACAAGAATAATTTTATATTTACAACATTCTAAAAACTAATACAATTAGAAATAAAGTTTAAATCGATTGGCAATTACTTTGACTTCACAAATTTAAGCGCAGTATTGGATCGTCTACTAGGTTACTTACAATTGAAATTGCTAATTCTAACCAAAAGTTCAATAATTGTTTCTTCTAACACACTACTCACTTATGGAACTCTCTTTTGGCTGCCTGTTTTCCCACAATTTTAAATGCAACATCAATCATCATCTGTCTCCTCTCCTTAAAACCTGTTCTTTTATTGTCCTCTCTGTTTCTTTCACTTTCAGTAACCTCCTTGCATCCTAGTGTGTTTCATTGCTTTGCTTGGGATGAAATAATTAAAAAACAATTATTACAAAAGCAACATTTAGCAGAAACATCAATTAAGTTTTCAATGAGCAGAAAAATAAATTTGAAAATTAAACTTGGTTTAGTGAAAAACATTTACTTATTTACTTTAAGAAATCTTTCATACTTTTATCTATATTCAAATTTGCTTACAAAATAAATGATTCTTACATCTTAAAACTGTTACTTCTGAAAATTGATAGAAAATGATAATTTTATTTTTAGCTTATGTCTTGATGATGTTAGAATAGATCCAAGAATTCTCATCAACTCAGTACAGACAAATGTGTGAAGCAAGTCCAAAAAAATTTAACTTAGCCTTTTTAACTTAAATTTCAAGCCTGGTCAGTACTCTGATGGGTGATTACTGGGGAATACCAGGTGCTGTAAGCTATGCGACAGGCCTAACAAGCTGGTGATGGATACAATCTTGCTACTTATACTGACAGAAGACCTTGATAATGGGAATTTCTCTGACAAGCTGCAAGAACAACCTGGAATTGAATGAGTGGAATATTTTTCAGCTTTGCATCTCTTCTGAGCAAATCCTATTTGGTTGACTACAAATGATTCTTCCCTTTTACATGTTTTTTTTGTGATTGAGCTGTTAGCAAATTTTTAATTTATGAATTATTGAATGATAAAGGAAATCTCATGATTTATCACTACTACTGAGAGTTTTTAATTGTTTTACTATCAAAATAATTTGCACATGAAAGTAATATTTTTTTCTTCAGAACTATAAAGGCATTTTTTCAATACAACTTTCACTTGAATATTAACATAAAAACTATTTATAGTATATATATATCAGAAATATACAGGGTGATTGAAAAGAAACTCCCCATTTTAAAATACTTATAATTAACTATAATTTTTACAAGAAATGTAAATGAGAGGAAAGCATTTAGCATGAGGTTTTATTTAAAATTCAATATGGGCACCAGATTTCGTTACTAGCTTCTTGAGCTGCCCAGGAATCGTATCAACTTATTTCACCAAGAACTCTTGTGGTATGGAAGACATAACTTCTTGTATTTACCCTTCAAGTTCTTCCAAAGTCTTGGTTTGGTATAGTAGACTTGCTCCTTTAACCAACCCCAAAGAAAAAAGCCACAGGTTGTTAAGTCAGGACTCCTGGCTGGCCACTCATACATAAAATAGGGAGTTACTTTTCAATCACCCTGTATATATTTGGCTTATATATGAAACAAAAGAGGAATAATAATTTAAATTTTTTCTGGACAGAAAATATTTAACAGTTTGTTTACAATTTTACCTGAAAAGTAAGTACATGATTGTTTAAATTTTCTATCATAAAAGGCAGCTGTTAGTTTTTTTTTATCAGAGATATATTGGAATAAAATTATTTGGCAACAGATTGTTTTAGCCTACTGCCATGCATGCAAAGCATATATAAACTAACATCATAATCAGACTGACAGACTAAGTCACATGATACAAAGTATTTTTAATATTTCACTGACACTAACTGATTTAATTTACATTTTGTGCCTGTAAATTTTTTTTTATCAAGATAAGTATGAAAAATTGTTTTGAATTCATGAATACCATTTCCATGGATGACATCACGCAATTTTCGATAAATAACATTATAAACAAATTAAGTAATGTAGCAAAATTCTATGCATATCTTTTAAGCGTAAAAGCTCATAATATATTTGGTTGATTCCATGGAGTTTTAATAAGTGTAAAATCTTTAATTCTATAAAGATTAGTTAATTTCCATTATTAATATTAAGTATTTTAAGTCTTTAATGCTAATATTGAAATTTGCTCAAACATTAACGCATTTAACAAAAAGTGTGACTAGATTTTGAATCCAGGTAAGTGGTTAGATAAATCAATAATAAAATATATGAAATTTTGAGGTGACTTCATATGATTCTATAATTTTTATATCAAATAAACTTTATCCAGTAAAATATTGGATTGAATGTATTTAATTCTGCACAGAAGAAAAAATCTTGTTTCATATCTCTGAAATGAATAAATGCAAAAATAATAACTTGCTTCAAGCAAAAGGTCTCAATAAGTCAATGTAAACATAAATAGGAACTATTCTAAGATAAAATCACACATGCAAAATCAAATGAAAATTTTGCTGATTAAGTGCATTGACAAGGAAGGAGCTTACGTTGAAAAAAAAATATTTGTTGTATAAAATTTTTTTTCCTAATTAACTGCAAACTTACTACTGATGTATTTGTGTGTGTCCAAATTTGAAGTTTGAAAAACTATTTTTTCCATCCATAAAAACAAATGAAATATTTCATATTACAGTTAGCAGTGATAGTTAAATGATTGCTGCCTTACTACACAGCAGAAATAGATATGCATATTCAACACGCTCAATACGCATAAGTACATAAAATTGCACGTATATTATCTGCACATTTGCACAGGCTAAATATTCTTTCTCTCACCAAACATCAGAAAAAACATTATATCTATTCAATAGACAAAAATAAGTAAATATATTTTTCCACATTTCACAAACATTAAATTTATTGTTTCCTCATTTTTACCATCTTTGCCATTTCTGTTTTACTTTATCTTATTTTTTATTCATCTCCTTTTATTAATAGCCATCTTTCGAAATGAATTTCATTTTCCTTTTTTCTCCTCTCTTCTCACTTTTTCTTAATCTAAAACAGAATTCAAGAACAAAGAGAAAATTTATCCTAACCTCATTTTTTCTTCCTTTCTTTCATTTACTCTTTTCTTTCTTTCTTTCTTTCTTTCGTTTTTCTTTTCTTCATTTATCTTTTTATGTCATCTTTTCCTTTCTTCTTTTCTTACCCCCTCTTTCCTTCATTTAGCATATTTAGTCTATCATTTTTTTCTTCCAAGCGTTTTCTGTATTTTACTTCCTCTTCTTTCTTTCTTTCCTCTTCATCTTTTTGTTTTATACATTTGCTTCCAACTTTTTTAAGTATAATTTGTTCCTTACATATTTTCTTTTTTTACTTTCTTTCTTCTTTATCAATTTGTCTTCTCTTTCTCCCACCTATCAATCTTTCAATCTTCATTTCTTTCTTTCTTCAACATGTAAAAGAAAAGATAATTACAATGCTTAACATCCAAAATCTTCAAACCTCAAGGGAGGATTATCTTCTGAATGATAAGAACAAGCACAAATAGAAATTTATGGAAAGAAATCCTAATAGATTTAGGTAAAACAGGCTGGCTTTACTAATCTCCCTTTGTATTCTATCTTTTGGGGAGAGTAGGGAGTGGATTTATTTCCTTTGTTTATTTTCTATATCTACTCTCATTAGCTTGTCTCTTTAATTTTTCGTTGCAAGAGAACAAGAAGGAGAATGAAAGTTACTTAAGGAGAATCTATTTCATTACTGCTATTTTTATGCGCATCATTTCTTCATTTCCATTATCATATCTGCATTTTGGGATCAGGTGAATAATATTCAGGTGAGACATTTTTTCTTGCATATCAGTCCGTGCATAGCACTTGCACATTTTCTTAGCTAAACAGATCCAGAAATACCTCTGTAAGTATGGTAACTGGTATTAGGCTGGCTTGTGAATTTCTGTACTGTTAGATTTTAACCACATTTTAAAGTTCTGATAAATGTAACACGCACATACTACTTCACAGACAGGTACACACATAGTGTCTGTTTCTTTTTACATATATAAAGATGTATAATCGTATACAACATAAAACAGAAAGGGACACATCACAATGAATTAAATTATAATTGTCTGAATATTCATTTTCAGATGTATTTGAGCTGTTTATCTGTTTTGTTCTTTTCTTCTATCTATAATATATATAGGTATAGAGTTGGATAAATCAAATAACTAGATATTAGCAATTGTAGATGCGTGCACTAGCGTGCATACACAGGTAAGCAAATAAATATTTACTTTAAGGTGTAAACATAATAGTGCTTGATGTGGTTAGAGCTAAGAAATATATAGTAATAAATATACATATATCTATGTTTGGGATGCACCTTAAGTTTCGTTGTTTACCAACTCATCAGGCACAAAATATAACTTATAATTTTTATAAACCATACTGGGTCTCATGGGAGAAATACTAAATTACATACAGATTCACAGCTCAAATTTAAAATAAATATAATATTTGCCTGTAAATACAGAAAAGAGGGTGTAGGAAGGTGGCCAAAAAAAAATTAAAAGCTTGTATAAAGTTTAAAAGAGGAATGCTGGTTGGCACTTTGATAAAATACACTGAAAAGGTTAAAGGGGAGTAATCAATATATATGACCTAAAATATGAGAGTGAAAATTGGATAATACATTTATCCAGAATTAAAATATTTTAAGAAACTTTTTTCTATGCATACAAACTAGCATGAGTTCATTTTGTTTATTAAGCAGATTTAAATTATTAATATTTTTGAGGATGAATCTTTTCCCAGCAAACACAGGTTGCATTGTTCTCCTC
Source organism: Acanthosepion esculentum (assembly GCA_964036315.1). NCBI lineage: Eukaryota > Metazoa > Mollusca > Cephalopoda > Sepiida > Sepiidae > Acanthosepion > Acanthosepion esculentum. The sequence continues at coordinate 3,127,882 of OZ038488.1, forward strand.
AGCTGGAAAAGGGTGTCATTTTGGTGACAAAATCCCAATTTACTACCGGTGTGTAGTTATCTGTTTTAATATCCCAGTAGAATTTTGAGAGCGCTTTGGCATTTGCATATTTCTTATTGTTAAGGGTTATTTTGTGATGGTAAAATCTCATTTTACAGGTATTTGCTGTTGAACCAAAATAAAACAACTCGAAGGAAACTTGTTAAGCATTCAAAATTAACTATTTTTGCTAGTTTTATTGCTTCAAAGGAAATTCTAAGTTAAAGAAAACCATTTACAAATGGGACATATGGAAAATATTTGTTCTTAAAAATTGCTAAGCATTTATTTTCCAACTTTAACTATAAAAATTATTAAGATAAAAAAATGCTCTCTCTGCAAGAACAATCAAAAAGATATATCATCCTATATTACTGAACCGCAAATCAAAGACATGAATTCTCTTCCGACATATTCAAGTGCCTGTTATGTCTCATTTTATATATAAAAATTTACATGGAAAAGAAGCGTAACAGAATTCTACCCAATTCCACTATCTAGAGCAGTGGTTCCCAAACAGTGGAAAAGGATAATAGGTGAGGCGGAATGAATGAAAGACAAAGATTTAGAAACATTTTTTTAAAATTCAGATGCCAAAAATAAATATGATTTCAAAATTTAAAATATTATTATGGATTACTTATATTTGCATGCATGAGTCCCAGTATAAATAGTTATAAATAATTATTGACCAATTTTATCATTGTGATATTTTTGCATTATATCAAGTATTAAGAATATAGTAACTAGGGTCTGCAAATTGGAGGAGAGAGAGTTATCTAGGATAATGTTCTGAGTTTGTATCTGCAGTTTAACCCTCTCTCTGTTTTTTTTTTTATTTTTGAATGTACCTTTTATCATATAAAATTTGATGTGCGAGCAAATTTTAATTCCAAAGATGCAGCCAAGAGAAAAATATTTGGGAACCACTGATCTAGAGCAAAGACATTTACAACCAATGAGGTGTTTGGATGGGACTTTTTTAATAAGGCTTGCTTCTGAGCTTGATTGTGTGATATGATGTCTGGTTAACAGTAATAAAAAACAAAAGGTGAAGAGGCTTGAGAAAAGAATTCTTTCTCAAAATTATTTTCAACCAGTCAGAAGGACAGAATTCGAAACCTGAGGTAATTTTGAAAAGTAGCTTAGTGATTAGGCTGGAACCTTTATAAGAGAAGCTGTTGACCAGTTTAATCACTATTTGTCACAGTTCTATTCGTGTGTGAGTAGTCAGAGAGAGATGTAAGACAGCAGAGCAAATAACTTCAACAGCAAGTTAAAAAGAGATCACTAGGTTCTGTGATACCCATGATCTGCAAAGAACTTGTAGACAGCATACAAAACTTAAAAACAAGCCAGATCAAGTTTTCCTTAATATTATGAAGACAACTCACTCCATAATTCTACAAAGCAGTACCAATTTCTGAAAGTTTTGCACAAACAACTATCATTCTACAACTCCTTCCATTCAATAAACACTCTTGCTACTTGTGGACCTGTTGATCCCCAAATGATTCTACAAAATTTGACAACTCTACATTCTCTCTTCAATGGACTGACTGAACACTTTGTGAACTTTGTTGTCACTTTACACACTTCACCAAAGACTTTTATAACTTCTGCTACTACTGTAAGTTCACAGGTTCTTATGAATGTTTTCTCTGCCTAAATTAATTTTTATTTAGGTGCTCAAAAGAATAGTTGAAGCAACTGCCTACACCTATCTTTCTTTTCACATAAAATATTATTGTAAATAATCAATTTCTTCCTTTTTCAATTTCACACTAAGTGACCTTTCTTATTATGCATTTAACAAATTGTTAATAGATTTGTTTTTGTTTGTGGTTTTTTTTTTTTTTTGCAAATGTGAAAATCTCCATATATGTAGATATATTAATTCTAAATGTTCTCAGAAAGAATTGATTGAATTAATTCCATCTGAGGTGAAGATAACTGTCAGGTTGTTTTGAATTGTTTGAACAAGAAAAAAAATATCACTAAAAATCTGGTTTCTGTAGTAACCGATGAAGCATCAAGGGATAATAAAGCATTTGTAACTCTACCAAGAAATTAATGAATCACATATTGCTTCTTTTTTTTTAATTCACCAAGAAGTAATCAGTCTTGTATATACTTTGTCCAAACTGTAAACAAGATAATAGCAAGGGGTTTAAACCAGTGGCAATTTTGTGCATTATTAGAAGAGGTTTACAGGAAGGATTTACAGCTTGCATAATGTTTTTCTATGTGCTGTATCCCTTCAGGATATAGACAAACATGGCTCTCTGCAACTTAGAATGTTTGTTTGTTTGTTATCCCTCCTAAACCCTGTTCTGTCAACAGTTTACATAAAGTCTTTAGGTTGATTTCTCTTGTCTTCAGTATGTCCTGTGAGTGTCGAATTTTCCAGGCCCTCTTTTTTCATTATGTGTCCTAGAAATTTCAACTGCCTTTTTCTGATTCTAAGTATAAGCATCCTTTTTGTTTCTATTTTCCATAAAACTTCATTATTGCTCACATGTTCATAGTATTCTCAGCATCCTTCTGTAGAACCACATTGCAGTTGTCTCAAATTTCTTTTCATCTGGTATGAGATTATCTAGCACTCACTGCCATATAGGAGAACAGATATAACAGTTCAGCACTCTATTCTTTGTTTCTAATACATTGCTTAGCTTTTGGAAGGCATCTTTTACTATTTCAATACACCTTCAGATTTCACTGTCACATTTTCCATCCTCTATTAAAACACTACCTAGATATTTAAATTTTTGTACTTCCTTAATTTCAATGTTTTCAATTTTTAGTTGCATCTTAGGCTGTTTTTTTGGTTAACAACTATACATTCTTCTTACAAGTGATGTTCAGCATTTTCTTCTCACTTTATTACCTTTTGTAGGAGTTCCTGTAGTTGCCTTTCTGTATCTGCTATCAACACTGTGTCATCTGCATATCTTATGTTGTTAAGATTGTGGCTGCCAATAATAATAAGGACTTCTAATTCTCTAAGGATTGTCCCACTGTAAATGTTGAATACGTCTGATGAGTAAACACATCCTTGTCTTACACTCCTTTCTGTTTTTGTGCATTTGCTGAATTCATTTTCGATCCGTATGCGGGTGGTTTGTTCCCACTATGTTCTGGATCATTCTAATATCTTTCCCAAATCAATCAAGCTTATCTGGCATTTCAAATTCTTCTTTGTATTATAACTTATCAAATGCCATTGCATCGTCTATAAAACACAGATGCACATCCTTCTGCATTTGTATTGCTCATTCTGACGTTGTCCTCAGCACGAGTATTACATCCTTTCTTCCAGTGTCTTTGATGAAACGATCCTGTCCTATTTTCAGTCTGATTCTCCTATGCATCCTATCCATCAGAATCGGAATGACAAGTTTTGTTATGTGGCTCATTAGGCTGATTGTCCAACAAAGCTTGCATTTTTTTTGCATCTGGCTTCCTAGGCAGCACTATGAAAATGAATCTACTAATCTCTCCCAGTATATCACCACTGTTGTAGATTTCATTTATTAGTTCTATAATTTTATCAATGTTGTAATCATCTAAGGCTGCCAGCATCTCCATTACAATCCAATCTGGTCCTGCTGCTTTCCTCTTTAACTTGGCCAGTGCTGATTTCAGATTTCTGATCTTTCCATATTTTTTTGTGCATTGTAGGTTTTCCTCCTTCATTAAGGTAGAGTTTTCTGATATATTTGTTCTGTCTTTAGAGTATTTTTTTCTATTATCAATATTCCCTCTTTCAATTTTATGCATCTTGTCAATGAACACACCTTTTGTTCTGTTATTTCACTTATTCTTTTATGCATATCTGCCTTATCTGGGATGCTCATTCTTTCTATTTCTGCACACTTTTCATTGGGGCATTCCTCTTTTGTCTACCTGAATTTGTTTACAACTTATTTGTGTAATGTACCATATCTTGGTATTATTTACTGTCTCCTTTTCATTATGATGAGAATTCCATCTGTTATTCACTCATTTTTTCTAGTTTTCCTAGGGATGATCACTATTTGCTGATGTCACTAAAGCTTCATTTAATGTATTCCACTTTGAATTTTTATTCTCATTTAGTTCACTGCATTTACTTTTAATGCTGCCAATATACATCTCATTGCAATTCAGGTCATTCAGGAGTTTGTTGTATTGGGTGCTGCTTTGGCTTTCTTTAATTTCCGTAGTTTTATTCTAAGATCACATTTCACTGGCAGGTGATCACTCACACAGTTGGCACTTGGATATGTTTGGCAACATAAAACTGCATTCTTAAAATGCTTATTGATCATGATGCAGTTGATCTTGTTTTTCGTTTCTTCTTCTCGGCTTCTTGCATAAACTAATTCCTGTGGGCTCTTACTACTGTTAATAACAGCAATCCTGATCTGGTTGGAAAAGTTGTATTTTATGACAAATCATTTAAACTTGCTTTAAAAATATCTTCAAGGATTAGGAAACATGTCTCTTTGGTTGTTAAAAGTGGTTAACATAAATAAACATTTTTTGTACGACATCAAAAATGCTAAATGAGCTTATTTTCTCATAGAAATGTTAGTAAAAGTTATAGCAAGCCATCATAAGTATGCAAAAAAGATTCAGTAAGTTTTACTGATTTTGAAAGAAAAAATGGCAATTTTTGGCATTGAAATAACTGAAGTAATTCTATGTGTATTTCTAGAGACAATCAAATGTTTTGATGTGATTATCAGTTATCACCAGTATCTATGTATACAGAAGTGGGAGCAAGATTTCCTCACACGTCATCATCTTATGGTCTGGGTCAAGAACCCTTTCCCCCTATTGCCGTTAAGACATATTAGTATTAATGAGCCCATCTCTCTTCCTCTCTCTCTGTACTTCCCTTCCTCTATATCTTTCTTTCTCCCACCTATATCCTTGTTTCTTTACTCATGTATGCAAGCCCCTCAGCCCTTGTTACTAAATAGAACAGACAGTCGATGGGGTCAAGGACACAAAGAAACGATCACGAGACTGATTGGAAGGACAACACGTGGTTGACCAAGTCTAGTCAGTTGCAATTAGAAACTCAAATGAGAAACCTCGCCAACAAAACTTCTGATCTCGATCAAATGAAGGAGAAAAGGCTATAAACCCTATAACTAAACTTTGGAGGTCCCGAATTTGCAATATGAAAAGAACTTAAAGCAATGGACCAAGGTATATATATATATATATATATATATATATATATATATATATGACCGGTTAATACCCATTGGATATGAATAGCCTACCATGACAGGCATTCATTATGATATTCACCAGAGAATGTTACCTGTCAAATTCAGCCTGATTCCAGGGGGTAAAGGAGCCTGGATTGTTTAGCCTGATAATTCCCATCTCATCTGAGCTCAGAGCCATTATTGCCATATCAGGAAGTTAACGGAACCCTGAATGATAAAAGAGAAATTTGCATGGTGTGATAAAACCAAGGAAAAACAGACAAATACGCATTGGACTAAATATGAGTAAAAAGCGGTTGAAATGAGAAAGAACTGTAAAATAAGAAAGACATACTGAATTACACACAAACCCAATTAAGTATCTTGATCTGTCCTTACACTCCTCACACATGCAATAAAAAGTTAAATGCTGCATACACCATTCCAATATCACAATAATGTTCACCCCACATTTTTCTGTCTTTCCCTTTTCATCCCTTAGAGACATATATATATATATTGTCTGATACCCTACTGTTGGTTAGTTTTCTGGTTGATTCATATTTGCTGTCCATCTTTAATTTAAATAAATTTTTTTATAATGTAACAAGTTTGTCTTTGTTGTGTATACTCCATTGTGTGTGACCAGTGACCTGTCAGTGTCACCCTACACCCTCCCCAGTTATCCAAGACATCCAATACCATGGCTGATCGATGAAGTTATCTCTTCGATCCAGGTCCTGCCTTATCCCACTTTGTGATTTGCTTTGATCATTAGGCGGCCAAGATTGAATCATCATCAGGTATCTTTGTATTGGGCTGGTCCAAGCTGGGTGAAGATGCAAAGAAAGAAAATGACACTCAAATTTTTTAAAAAATTCTATTTTTACATCAAGTCCTTCATACAGTAATTGGTTAATTGTTAAACCCAAGAGTTTGCATGCAAACAATTATCGGCCCAACCCGTTTCTAACTCAGACGTAACACTTTGTTGACTTGGTAAAGTTTGTTTTACTGATTTGGTAAAGTTTGGTACAAGTCTGATGTCGGAGGTTCTCGTTGGCAGATAAATCACGTGGGGTGTCTCGCATCCAGTGGCTGGAACAAACTCTCTCTCACTCGCTTTAAGCCTTAAGGCATTCACATTTATTAGCATTCGCCTAAACCGGGGAATTCGGTGTTTCCCCCTGCCTATCATCATTTTCTGGGTCCTGCATAATTTCGGGGAATTCCCTTCTTCCATGGGTAATGGTTACAGGCATTACTTCGCCCCATAACTTCCTCTTATTATCATCTCCCACTAATCCTCATCAGTGGGCGTGGGTGGCTCCTCCACCTTCCTTGGTGACTCAGCTGTGCCCACTACCTTGGCGACCCTCCGGCCAGTAAAGATTAATTTTAAGTTCGTTGTTTACGCAGAAAAAATTCCTATTAATATCCCGTATTTTTAGCTGCGTGTGTGATCGACCAAATGTTAATCATTGTTGCCATTTGACCTGTCGCAGTTCAAATCCATGTCAACCCTCACACAATTCAAATGGCTGTCTACATGAGAATTAAAATCTTCAATTTTTTCCTTTCCCTTCTTTTTTTTATCAGGGGTCTGTCAGTATATCGTTCTTTCTATTAAAAAAGAAACTTCTTATGATTACCAATAACAAATAGTGTCACAGAACACCTCCCTAAATTTATCTTCTTTTTTTTTGTCCTTTTTTTATATATAATTATGTGCGGCACGTTGTTATAAAATACCGTGCCATAACATAAAATTGGTGGAGAATCCGGGCAGTTTCTTTCAGTAGGTTAATATAACAGTGTGCGGTGGTTAACGACTATACAAGCATGACAGGAGTGGAAATTTTACTAAGGACTCCGTCCCTAGATCAACTGATTAAATTTTAAAAAAAGGATGACACTGGAAATAAGCAAGCAGCTAGAGGAAAGCAGGGCTAGTACGCATCATCATTGAACATATGATTGATAACGATGTATTTGATGGGGAATCACTGGCACAACTATTAACAGAGGCTGCAGATATGTCCCAGGCGTAAGTGGAGCTAGAAAAATCTAAAATAGCCACAAAGGCCAAGATCGAACAAGGGACTCGACTGAGAGAACTGGAATTAAATAGCCAGGATAACGGGGTCGGCGCGAATTTGACATTGTCAAGCAAGAAAGATTAATTCCGCAGTTCAGAGAGGAGGAGATAGACGATTATTTCGCTCAATTAGAGAAAACCGCTGTAAACCTGAGCTGACCAAAAGAGGCCTGGCCAATGTTTTACGCGGGAAGGCGCAGAAGACATATGCCTCGTTATTGATAGAGGACTGTGCCAATTACGAAGCAGTAAAGCTGGCAATCCTGAAGTGTTATGAACCCGAGGCATACCGACAAAGATTTAGAGGCCACAGAAAAGCCGAAGATCAGACGTGCGTCGAGTTTGCGAACCAAAAAGCAGGGTATTTCGAAAGATGGAGTAGCTCCAAAGGCATAAGAGAAGACTATGATAAACTGAATAATACTTATCGAGGAGTTCAAAAACTGTATGTCAGATTAAGTAAAGGTATATCTGAATGAAAGAAAGGTAGACACGATTTATGACATGGCAGTACCGGCTGACGAATATGCGACAACACACAAGTCGCTATAAGCATAATGTGGATATGCACGCGAGTGGTAACAGAGGTAGAAACCTTACTGCAGAGAAAAGTGGTGGTATTAATGCGATCGGCGGGAGCACACCACGCTCATATGACCGACCCATGTGTGGGCGGGGGAATAGATCGATCGTATGCTTTACATGCAAAAAAACGGGCCACATGGCGGCCAGCTGCAAATTTAGGCAGAATCGGGGAGAAATAATCTAAAAATAGACCGCAGGGAACAGCAGGCGATAATTATCGGCCATACCTAACAAGAGGATGGATCTCCACAGAGAGTAAAGGAGCGAAGGTGACACGGTCACAATCCTGCATGACACAGGATCTTCGCAGTCAATGCTAGCACGAAAATGCTTACCAGCAGGAGCATGGCGCGAATTGAATAAAAGTATCCTGGTAAAAGTAGTCAAGGGCAAATCCATGCACATACCGCTATACATAGTTAACATCCAGTTGAAGTGGATTTCAGGTAATGTGACCGTCGGAGTGGTGAAGGAGGTCTCACTGGATGGGGTAGCGATGATGAGGGAAACGAACGAGCGAGAGATAGGATTACTGTATCGTCTATGCGAGAGCCAAAAATCTTGACTCTGAGGGAAAAAATCTCCTGAACGCGGTGACGGGAATGGTGAATAGATCACAAACGAGGTAATTTGCAGATGAACTGCAACATCCAAACCCGAACCCTCCCATTCGTAGCGATAAACACATATGAGAAAATTAAATCGAAGTAGAAAAAGAAGATAACTGTGGTTATATTGACCCAGACATGCTTATATCGAGACGTGAGCTAAGTAAAAAGCAACAAACTAACGACGAGCTGAAGCTGCTAGCTGAGCAAGTTAAATCTAATAAAGGGCCTAACGGTATGTTTGACCGATCTTATTTCCGAAAAGGAGTACTGATGAAAAAAATTAAGCCCTCTTAAAACGCCGAATGCTGAAGACTGGGACTCGTGCGAACAAATAATGATGTTAAAAGCCTATCGGGTCCTCGTGCACGAGTTACCCTTAGCAGGACACCTGGGCGTGACTAAAACCAACGTGAAGATTACTAGGCACTTGTATTGGCTGAGAGTTAAGAAGGATGTCAAACTATTTTGTAAGACTTGCCACGTTTGCCAAATTATAGGCAAGCCAAATCAGGGAATCTCTGTTGCACCTCTTGATCCCATACCCATAGAAGAGAAGCCTTTTAGTCGAATCATTATAGACTGTGTGGGTCCACTACCCAAGACCAAGTCAGGAAATAAGTAGATCCTAACCATAATGTGTGCTTCAACGCGATTTCCTGTGGTCATTCCGCTAAGGAATATTTCGACCGGGAACATAGTGAAGGCCCTCATCAATTTCTTCACCAAAATGGGTCTACCCAAAACGGTCAAGACAGATCAGGGATCAAGCTTCATGTCCAGACTATTCAAGCAAGTAACTAAACAATTGGGAATTACCCCGATTAGATCGAGTGCTTATCACCCCCAGTCACAAGGAGCTCTGGAGCGATTTCACTTCACACTCAAAAATATGCTAAGAACATACTGATTAGACCATCAGCAGGATCAGGGTATTCCATTCGTTATGTTCTCGGCAAGGGAGACAGTTCAGGAATCTCTAGGGTTTAGTCCTTTCGAGTTAGTATTCGGACTCGGTGCGAGGACCTATGAAGCTACTGAAGGAAAAATGGTTAGAGGATGATATAAATATAGGGAGATTAGCAGGTTACATATCCAAATTCAGTTAAAGGTTTACAGAGGCGAACACATTATCTAAGAAGCATCTCCAGGACACTCAGAGCAAAATGAAAAAGTTTTATGACATGAAAGCCGTTTAGAGAATGTTTGAAAGTGGAGTGGAAGTGCTGATTCGATTACCCCTGAACAGCCATCCACTTAAAACCAAATACCTAGGACCGTTTGCCATAGCTAGGAAGGTAGATAATGTAAACTATATAGTGAATACTCCAAGCCGGAGAAAAAAGACACAGAAGTGTCATGTAAACATGATTAAGCCTTATTTCAGACATTCACAAGATAGGCCAATATTGGCAGTAAAGGCAAAAGCTTGGTATCCCGCGAAGGAATTGTACAGTGAGAAAGAAACCCTTCCAAAGTTGAAGAATTCAGAGATTCTGCCGAACCAGGATACCAAACTGATACACTTACCACAGAACGAGAGAAGTAACATAGGTACTCTCATCTTCGAGCATGAGGAGTTATTCTCGGACGTACCCGACAGACAAATGTGACGATGCATGATGTGAACGTGGGAGACGCTACTCCTATAAAGCATCACCCTTATTGGGTGAACCCGAGAAGAAATCATCAGGAGCGAAATAGAGTACATGTTATTAAATAAAATTATAGAGCATATTATATATTTATATATTATACCTCTTGATTCCTTGGGGAACATAGGACAGCAACAACACCTCTCAAACTAACGCGGTTCCGAGTGATCCTCTTCAGTTCGGCCCATGTTGTGCCGGCTGCCTTCACCTCTGCGTCAACATTCTGCGCCAAGTCTGTTTTAGTCGACCCACTTTTCGTTTCCCTTGTAGATTTCACCAAGGGCCTTCCTGGTGACACTAGGAGCAGGCTTATGGAGTGTGTGGTCGATCCAGCCCCATTTCCGTTTCTTGATGTCAGTCTCGATTGGGGCTTGTCTGGTCCTGTCCCACAGTTGGACGTTGGAGACGACTTCCGGCCAAATGATATTGAAGATGTTCCTGAGATATCGGTTGGTAAATGTCTGAAGTTTCTGGGTTACCCGCCAGGTATCTGAGCCGTAAAGTAAGACCAATTTGACGTTGGTGTTGAAGATCCAGATCTTGTTGCAAAGTGAGAGGGCTGTTGATCTCCAGACTGGCCGCAGAGTGTTGAAAGCGTGCCGGGCTTTGTTGATTCAGCACTTGATGTCTTCATATATCACCCGCTCCCATCTTTACTGACGACGCTTCCCAGGTAGACAAACTTATCGACTTCCTTTATGTCTTCTTGGTGGGTCTTGTTGTCGTTTACCCTCATGACCTCCGTCTTCCTGATGTTGATTTGGAGGCCAGTCTTCTTCGCTTCTTCTGCAACATGACTCAGCTTCTCCTATGCACCTTGTTGTTTGTGGGAGAGAAGGCCGATGTCGTTTGCGAAATCCAGATCATCCAGCTGCTTCATGAGGTCCACTGTAAACAGGTTTTCCTGACTGCCGTGGCCTGCCGCATTATCCAGTCGACCACGAGCAAGAAGGTCTTCGGCGACAGCAGGCATCCCTGACGAACGCCAGTTTGCACGGAGGATGATTCTGTCAGCTTCCCGTCATGGATGACTTAACAAATGGCATCTTCATACAGTTGTTGGATGATGGTGACGAACTTTGGTGGACAGCCTCACGGTTCGCATGCTGCGCGGAAAGTTCTTTGTCCTTGAGGCTAGTTCTGTCTGTAGCAATGTGGTACCACCGTTGACAATGGCTGAACACTACGTGTTCCTTTGCTTACTAGGTGTTATGAATGCCGTGATTTGGACGACGCGTCAGAAGGAATTCTATGGAGACGAGAAGTTCACTTCTTCCAAACTAATCTTGTACTTTAAGCATCAGCAACGGCTTCTTCCAACAGAATTTGGTAAAAGGTGGGTGAGTCTTGCGCGTTTGTGTAGAGTAAAAGGGGCTGGCTTGGAGTGGCACTTTGATGCCGGTTAGGCATCAGGATTTTCTTCTCTCTGCTTTAAACACTGGATAACAGCGCCCGGATTTAGGCTAGTTTAGGGTTCCGTTTTGTCCTTAGTTTCTTCTTTCAAGTTAACTTAACTAGGGGATGTATACTCACTGGTCTCCTCGCCTTTTTATTTCTGTTCCTATTTTCTTTAGTTTAATTCCTCTTTATGGCGTCTCTGTCGACACTATCGAAAGCCTTCTGAAAGTCGACGAAGACTGAGTACATGTGGGTCTTCCATTCCAGGGACTGTTCGATGATGATGCGCATTGTGGCGATGTGGTCTGTGAATGATCCATCTTGCCGAAAGCCTGCCTGTTCTTCTCGGAGTGTCTTGTCCAATTCCGTCTTCAGTCTCGCTAGGATGATTTTTGTCAGTATTTTCCCTGGGATGGACAGCAGCATAATGCCTCTCCAGTTGTTGCAGGATGACAGGTCCCGTTTCTTTGGCAGCTTCACAAGGTGACCATTCTTCCACCCCTCGGACACTCTTTCTTTCTACCAGATCTTGTGTAGGAGTGGGTGCAAGTTGACGTCTGAATGTCTGCCTTCAGTGCTTCCAGTGGTTTATCGTCAGGGCCCGCTGTTTTGCCTGACTTAAGAGACTTGATGGCCTTGGAGATTTCATTCTTGGTAGGAAGACAGTGTTAATGTCGAAGAATTTGGTAGGTGGTGAAATGTCTAGTGAAACGAATGGTACGGATCTGTTGAGTGCCTCCTTGAAGTATTCCGCCATCTTGCTCTCTGTTCCTCTTTCCCTGAGATAGTACTGTCATTCTGGTCTTTGACGGGGCAACTGGTTAAATTGTTTTTTTTCCCAGAGAGAGTCCTTGTGATTTCAAACAGCCTTTTCATGTTTCCTTGGCCCGCTGCAGTCTCTGCTTCCTGGGCCATGTCCTCAATGAAGTTTCTATTGTCTTTTCTCGCAGTTCTCTTCACTTCCCGGTTCTTCTCCCAGTAGCGTGTTTGTATTTCCTGCTTCTCTTCTAGTTGATCCTGTCTTTCACTTCTCTTCTCTCGGTGATCAACGCCCATGTTTCTGTTGTCAACCACTTGTGAATGGTCTTGAGGGGAAAGATGGTGCCTCCAATGACCAGATCATTGAAGGTAGAAAACAAGTTCGCCGTTCCCATTCTCTTGTTCGATGCCATGTCTGCCCATGATCAGTTCTCAGTTGATGTTGTCTGCTCTCACTTTTGCATTCATATCTCCCATGAGGATCTTCAGATCTCTTTTTGGTACTTTGTCCATAACGGCTTGAACTTGCTCGTAGAAAGTCTCTGTGGCATTTGTTGGAGGACGGTGACTTTCTTGCTTTTGGATTTGAGCCTTGCTGTCAGGATCCATGATGATACTGGCTCCCAGGACAGCAGAGCTCGCGTTGCTTTGTTGCAGACTGGCGAATGTATTTTAAGATATCAGAAGGTTAGGTTATCAGAAGGGTTAGTGATGTTGGTGTTCTTAGACATTCATCCACAGCAAATTAAGAAACAGGAATATTGAAGGCAAATCATTCAAGAGAAATCAAAGTGAAAACAACATAATTAAAAGTTTAACAATAACATTGATTTATATAAAATTAACATACACAATTAAATCAGATATTGTTGGACAAGTGTGAATGGTTGAATTGAATTATGTAGTGTATTTATGCCAAGTTTCAGTGTGTGTGAAACTGTTACTAAGGTTTGTGTGTGAAATTAAACAAAGTGTTTGGTCGTGTACAAAAATGTCTTTTGTGAGAGTTCAGTCAATAGTGAGCATGCGTATGTTTGTTTAAATTAATGTCCAAAGTTGGTAAGAGTTGTGTACCTTTTTGTTTTGGTGTTTGATTGAATGTTTACGAATACTTAGTGTGTTATTTCACTTTCTTTAGTATTGTAAGCAATTGTTCCTGGGAGAGCGAAATGTTGTTTGTTGAGTCAGAGAAGTTTGCGCGGGAAAAGTGTAGTTGGTCAAAGTTTTGACTAGCGTGGATTAGTTTGGCATCTCTCCAGGGTGAATTTCTGACTGGTTCGAATCGATTCGGACGCCTCTGTTTATTGAGTTTTGGGTCTAAAAATCGGCTCAAAAACGTTAGGCGCGAAAAGATATTTTCGCTTAAACTTGCTACAGTTTTAGAGGTCTGAGCCAATGAAAAGTCTAGTTTGATGAAACTAAGATGCTGATTGGTTAATAGGTGATAATTGGTGTAAAGTGCATTATCCCGGAGGGGGTGAAAGGTAGGTATGGGCAATTCCATCAACTTCGTGGGTCATCAGCAGCGCTATTCCATGCGTGCGGGAGTGGCCTTCTTTCTGTCCAGAGTAGATGATGGTGTCATTTGAAGGACTCTTCCTCGGCCATGTCGTTGTTTGAAGATATCGTTGTGGTTTCTGTAACAAGCCAATTTTAAAGTGAGTAGGTAGCCTACTGCACAACCCCCAACCAAAGCCTCCCGCCCACATAGCTCTGGGGGTCGTTGAAGCACGCAAGACGTTCTACCACGTCAAGGCGACATACCATCAAGACAGACAGTACATATTAGGGGAATTTTAAATAAATGTGCTAGAACCTAAAACGGGTGGCGTGAAGAAAAGCCGCTAGCTTTTCTTCTTTTTAAGGGTGGGAGTGTCAAAGGTTCTGTGTATATGGAGATGGGAGCGGAGTTTCCTCACACGTCATCGAGAAACCTTTCCTCCCTAATGTCGTTAAGACATATTAGTATTAACGAGTCCGTCTCTCTTCCTATCTCTCCCTCCCTCCCTTCCTCTATCTCTTTCTCCCTCCCATCTCCCTTCGTTTCCTTACTCATGTATGCAAGCCCCTCGCTGACGGAGACCGGCCTTGTTACTAAGCGGAAATAGAACAGACAGACGATGAGGTCAAAGACACAAAGAAACGATCACGAGACTGATAGGAAGGACAACACTTGCTCAACCAAGTCTAATTAGTTGCAATCAGAAACTCAAACGAGAAGCCTCGTAAACAAAACTTCCGATCCCGGTCAAATGAAGGAGAAAAGGCTATAAATCCTATAGCCAAACTTTGGAGGTCCCGAACTTGCAATATGAAAAGAACTTAAACAACCGAGATAACACACACACACACACACACACACACACACACACACACACATATTACCTATCAGAATGACCAGAGTGATTTTTCCGAGATGCCGTACCTTCGTAATCACCATTAGACTCATCCAACTCTTTCCAAATCCTCTGCACTGAACTCAGATTGACATCCAAACTCTCTCAATATATATATATATATATATATATATATATATATATATATATATGTCATCCACAGACAGACTGTTTCGCTGTTTCACAGCTCATCAGTGTGGCTAGACGTCCGGTTGCCTCTAGCTAGGATCGAAACCCGACTGAATTTGCGTCAGTCCCACTAAGCCGTCGGCGCACGGCAGGGATGAAGGTGAATTTTAGCGTGTTTATTTTTTTAAGATTTAGATAAACACACAGTGACTCAATTCTGCCGAAGAGTCGTGCAATATTAGCTTAAATAGTCACTTGTTTACAAACTCACACCTCAAACCAGAGAGCTCAACCGAAATTAATTTTTCAGGAGCCAATATATATATATATATATATATATATATATATATATATATATATATATATATATATATATATATGACCTGTTAATACCCATCGGATACAAATAGCCTACCATGACAGGCATTCATTATATTCACTGGAGAATTCATTGTTTTGGAGAATTTTGTAAGAAAAAATTTAGTAATAGATTAAATTTTCCACCGACTTTTTGATTTAAGAAATGAAGAAGATTTTAAAATAATTACAATGGGGTTTAATCAGGTCTGAGACAGGACACCGAAGGCGAATTATCAAATCATATAATGTATTCAGGGTGCATTGGATAAAGTGTCGTCTAAATTATGCAAAAAGTAAAATAACACTGACATCTTATTTTAACAGATAATTTATTCAGTGAAATTGCCAACTGCGCCCCACACATAATAATCAAGTGGGGGGGGGGTTGCAGTCTCGGCAGTTAGGTGGCCAGATGTAAGGAGTGATGTGGTCGCAGAAATTGTATGACAACTATGCCATGACTGAGTTTTCCTGCTTGTGTGGCATGGTACAGAGTCCTGTTGCCAGTCATAGGGTCTTCCGGCAGCCACCCCCTTGACCCAGGGCAGCACTACCTCCTCAAGGCACTCTGTCTGAGACCCTTACCAACAAATTTAGGAGTTCTGAACTATCAGAATGACCAGAGTGATTTTTCGAGCTGTCGTACCTTCGTAATCACCATTAGACTCATCCAACATTTTACAAATCCTCTGCACTGAACTCAGATTGACATCCAAACACACTCAAATGTTCGTATTGGACTTTCCGATGCGAATTCCATTAAGCATGCCGTTTTCAAATTTCTGGCAAAGTGAATTGTGTCATGGTGCTGTTTTACTCACAGAGGGTGCCCAACTGACCCTACTATACTGCGCACTTGACAAAATCAAAAACAAGCAATGCGCATGCGCGAAATTAAAAATATAAAATAGCGACAATTTACCTGTATGTGTATTTATTTATATACTTCATGTGTATTTATTTTCTACTCGTCTGTAGTAGGAAGGGAGGTAAATCACCATAAAGTTTGTAAATATATGGTGGATTACCTCCCTTACTCGTTTTAATAATCTATACTACTAAAATATTTATCTGCATTTAGACAAATTTAGTTCACAAGAAAAATGAACTAATTAATCAGTTAATCAGTACATTTACTACTGCGTTTCTTAGACTGCATATTTGTTTGTTCAACCCTTTCATGTGAGACACTCAGATACCTTTGTCTATTATGCGATTGTCTAGTCTTGAAATAGTCTTTGTTGTCACAAGTCTTTGTTGTTCTGTTGCTAATCTTTTTCTTTCGAGAGATATTTCCATTTCACTGTAATATTAAGCTAGGTACCGCCACTAAAAATTAGCATACCATGTTGAAAAAATGCACTAAACTTAATACAAGTAATGTTTTTATCATCAAAATTATTATGTTATGGTAAATTTTCTTTTTAAGCCCCACACTAAATATCTATTTAAAAAATTCCCAAATCGTCATATTTCCTTGTAAATGTACATGCTGAACTCGAAAATAATAACAAAAGTTTGATAAAACCTACCGTTTTGGAGTTATCGACAATAAAAATTTGAACTCAGTCGCGTTCATTTACTCCTGTCTTACTTGCTAATTCTCATCAGTCCGGACATATTGGCAGCTGATCTAAACACTGGCCTATATTCTTTAATGGCACCAAAACGAAACTGATCTCTTTTAATCGCGTTAGAGAACTTTTTACCTTCCATCAGCATGGCAGCAGAATAACTTTCTTGGGCTAATGTTTTCCACTGACATAAAATGTGAAAATTATATTGAATCAATTGCTATGGCTGCTGCTAGGAAATCAATTGCTAGGACTGCTGCTAGGAATTTTTTCTTGCCAGAAAACATATATTTATAAGTCTGCCATTCGTTCATGTATTTGATATTGCTGCCACATCTAGTCCGGTGCTTCTGCTACGTATTTAGAGATTCTTGATAAAACCTAAAGAAAAATATGTGATGTTATCGCTCCTGATTTGGCATCTCGGCTTCAGTCACTTTCCCACCACAGTAACGAAGCTTCCCCGTGCTTTTTCTATAAATATTTTCATCGTAATTGATCTGATGAGCTTTTCTGGTTGGTACCTCGATTATGCTCTATGCTAACAGTTTATTCGATCGCACTTTTCAATTGTGGAACTCTCTTCCGGTCTCTTGCTTTCCAGTCAACTTTCATCTTCAAAAATCTAAATGCAATGTCAGTTGTTGTTTTCTGTTTTTTTAATTCCTGTTATTTTTTTTTAATGTTCTCTCTTCTTTTTCTTTTTCTTTCACTCTCAGTAACCTCCTGTGTCTTAAAGGCTTTATTGTAGGTACCTCCAAAATAAAGTTACACCTAAAATTTAAATGCTTTTTAAAAATGAAAAGTCTTTCTTGAAGATTTATTTTAGTTTTAATTACAAGATAATATATTAAATTTAATTTTTTCAACATGCAAAACACATTGCTGTATTTCAAACCGAATTTTAATTGATGGGATTATTTTAAATCGCTAAAACCGGCCATATTGACAAATCTGTCAATACAGCTGTGACGATTTTTACTTTTAAAAATGACCTCATATTTCATTAATTTTAAGATGCCATTTGTTATGTTTTCTGCGTAAGTCATCCATGTTGGAATTTAATTTGAGAGCAATATTTTACAAGTTTACATTCTAGCTATTTTTTCTATCCTTACTCCAACCACTCTTTTTACTTCAAAACCGGCTCCCAAAGCCTTGATTCTTATCAGAAATAAGAATATATTTTCTGACTAACGAGAGAGCCAGAAAATATAAAATATAATTCCACCACCATTATTCTTTCTATGGTGCATAAAGTCTGGGGGAAACTTGACAGCTTGTTCACTCCAACAAGTTTTCATTACTTGCAAAACTGGCTCCCAAAGCCTTATTAGAGATAAGACTGTGTTTTCTGACCAATGGAAATTTGTATAACGATTTTGGAGGGAAAAGTCTCCGATCCTTCTGAACCTCCCAAATCTCCATAAATTTGGAGAATCTACGCCTATTTGGTAGTGAGAATTCGGCCCACTGTCTGTAAGGTCGGTGATAGGGAGCTCCAGTCAACTTCTAAACCACTTTCAACAAAAGAAGAACTACCTACTAAAGGGCTGCCGAGACAGACCGTCAGCCCACTACTAAAAACCAATTGAAAGCTGCATCCCTTCACCTCTACTTCTGTCGTGCCCACTGGACCTACGAACTCACTCAACTGCAACATAACTACCAATATTTTTCTACTCTGCAAGAACTTTGAAGAAATCTGTGAGTGTTTCTAACCATTAACAAAATTCTACGCGCTTAAAGAATCTTTAGGCTGTCAGAGAAATATTTTGAGCAAGGCCTTTTTCTGTTATGAACATTTTCTCTTCCCTTAAAGGAGATTTTATTTTCCCTTTCTCTCCTAATTGTTTTTATACCTTTACCCTTTTTTCTATTTTTTTTTTTTTGTATATGTAAATAAACACTTTCTTCTTTTATTGTTACACACCGAGCAGGAGTTTTTTCTTTATTTGTCCGCTCTATTTTGCTTTTTTTACTCGCGTTTTGTCGCAATTTTTTAACCTCAACCATTTGATGCGGGAAAACCGGGGCTAATTTCCCTGCATCCAGGTATTTTTATTCAAATGTAATGTCAATCGGCATCTTCTGATGGCTTGATCTTGATCTCTGTCCTTCTTTATATCCTTCCCTCAAACACCCCTCTTTACTCTTGCTCTCTGTAACCCCTTGCGTGCTTGTGGCATTCCAGCCTTGCTTGGAAGTGGAATGCTTAAAATTACAACATAATTCTCTTTATTAAAAATCTTTTAAAAAATAAAATATACTTTTCTGAAACTTTATATGAGGAAGATTAACTGATTAGCATTTTTAACACGGAGGTGGGTGTTTTAATGAGCTGTTGGCACATTTATCGCTAACCTGATAATTACGAGATTTAGGTAAGAGTGAAATTGAAATATTTGTAGTAAAATTACATTACGAATACAAACGCCGTTTTTTTAAAAAAAACTACTGGAGGTAGCTGAATTGTAGTAAGCTTTCCATTCATGATTAGTAAATATATTTTTTACTTAATAACAATATCACCTAACCACAACAAATTAATACAGAATTTTAAAAGATTTAAAACTTAATAAATTATTGTAATTAAAATTTTAAAACAATGTAAAAAAAATTCTTGGAAAAATTCATTATTCATGGAAAAATGTTTTTCTTAATTGAATAATATATGTCCATAATATACCTTTATTCATAAAAGCAATTAAAAACTAATTAAATAATGTCTTATTTCTATTGCATTTTTTATTTTACGATTCAGGGAGAATTTTCTGTAACTAGAGCCCTGTTTGACAAAAAAAATTTTAAATTGATGATTTCACCAAAGACTTTTAATAGCGCTAAAAATAGTTATATAATATAAACATTAGCGCTACTAAAATGAATTTCTCGAAATTTCTTAAAATTAAATAAGGGGTGGGGGAAACAGATATAAAAAAATATTTTTACCAAGATTTTCTAAAAATCTTTGGAGGTACCTTTGGAGGTACCTTCTATATTGTCTTATTAGGGTGAAATAATTAAGAAATTTTAAAAAAATAATTAATGGCCACAAACATTGAATTCCTGTAAAAATAGCACAAGTGGAATGAAAGGAAATGGCACAACTCCTTTCTCATGAAAACCCCGTTCATTTTTTAAACCCTGAAAAAGTCAGATAATTATATTATAAGATTTTATTGAACTTTTCGGAAATTATTCAGTAATACAATTATTTTTTTTTATTATATCCTTTTTTTCTTTTCTTTTTTATCTATTTATTTATTTTTATCAGTCATTGAATTAAAATATACAAGCGCACACGCCAACGCACAAACACAGTTTGAATGAAATTGAAATAGACATCTGTGTCGCGTGGGCAACTTTCCCATTCCGTCCCAAGTGCGCGGACCTTTGAAGTCATTTTTATGACTCGTCTTTTATTTAAACTGAGTCTATTTTCCAATAAATGTAATAGGATTTTAAATGGATAATTTAGATCTAGATTTGAAATTTGATTATCTTGTCAGTAATAAAAGATTCAGTGTCACTTGTCTCTGGGATATCGATAGGGAAATCATTTGACTTTGAGTACTTAGGAGAGACACATTATTTGGGCTTACTCAGAACAAGGAAAGACAAAATAAGTGATTTATACAAAATAAGTACAGAAATATCTCTTAAATTGTTAAACAAGAATAACCATGATTGCCTAGAATTAATAAAAAAAAATTACGCAATCGTGGTTATTTTTGTTTAACAAAGAAATGTTTCTGCTTTGAAGATTTGTATTATTAATGAATGGTAATTTTATAAATATAGATATGTTGTGGACCCGATAGCGGTGCAGATCTGGCTTACGAAAATAAGGCCAGACACCGCACTCGACTACCGAATCCACAAACAAAGTAAAAAAAAAAGAAAATATAAAGACGTGCTCTTTCCACCGTACAAACGTACAAAGTGAAAAGAAGTAGACAGGCAAAGCAACGAAAGGTTAAGAACAAACATAAATTTTTATTAGAGTTTAACAAGTAATATGTCTTCAATGAAGACCTTCAGTAAATGTACTGGAAATATAGTTGAAAAAGAGGCCAAGTAGATTGTCTTCGGTAAGGTTACTGGAAATGTTGTAGTGAATGAAATTTAATTGTCTTGGGTGAAGACCTTCAGTAAGATAATGGAAATATGGTAGTTGACAAAAAGGTAGATAAAGTTCCGCGCCAAAATTTAAATTCAAGATGGCTATGGCGGGAAAAGGTTCTTCAGGAAGAAAGTCAGAAAGTCAGTTGTAATGCATAATCAACATACGGCAAGGAAAAAATACTCACTGCGAGAGTTTATAATTGTGAGTGTATGTAATTCTTTTTAAAGTAACAGGTTCAGAAAGTACAGAGTTCGAAGAATGTGAAAAATGCTCTGTTCAACAGGTTGGAAGTTTTCGAAAGTTCCTGGAAGTTGGCGGCTCGATAAAGATGTTAGCCTCGGGACGAGAAATCTGTCATCGCAAAGTGACGACCGTGTCGTATGCGTTAAGGTAAAGCGACGAGCCATGAGGTCTAGGCAAGGTTTTGCCGAATAAAATGTCTCTGTCAGTATATATGGGGTTACCGGCGAGAGACAAGTGAGCCAGCCCGGCCGATGGTCAGACGACCACGGGGCGACTGATTTGAAAAAGCCAAATTTGCCGTGACGTCAGCGCAAAAGCGCGCGAAAAAATGAATTCTTCCTCATCTTCGGCTAAGACAACGGTTTACTACTATAACCGGCCGAACGTGAGAGGAAGGGGTGAAAAGTCGCGCGTGCGTCAAAATGAAGATGGGGATAGCGATATATCCCACAGATATTTTTATTTCTGCTTTGTAAATTTAAAACAGTTTCTTCCAACCTTTTTACTTCCCAACCTTTGTCCACTTTAAAAAACACTTGTATACTTGTGTGTGTGATTAATTAGTACATAATTTTATTTACAACTTGCAGGCTTCGCCGTCTCGCAATCGCTTTGCAAAGTAAGATTCGCTACTTGAAATCCTTGAAAGAAAAATTTTAAATGAACATTTCATTCATAAATCGGATTGTTATAGTTGAGGAAAGTTTTACGAATAGATGCCAACTTGTTGAAGGCCAAGTAAAATGCAAATTTCAAACCGTTGTCTCTAAGACGATGTTGCTAATAAACAGAACTAGTTTTTAAATGAAAATTGAAAACTAAAGCAATCCTCAAATAAAAGGACAATAATAAAGGATGGTTAATTAATGAAATAAACTTTTTTTTAAATCAATATGCAAATTAGGTAAAACTGAAGATCCTTCTCTCTGGTGTAATATAATTTTCCTCAGTTGTGACTGTCCTTTGATGGAGTCGTCCCTGAGCGCACTCTTCCGAGAGAGGTTTACACACAAAAACCTCAATATCTGTATTACAGTGCAACCCGGATATAAGAGAGTTGTCGGGACCGGAGAAGAAGTCTCTTATATCCGGGTTTGGTCTATTATATATACATTAACATAGGCTCTAATTTGGGACCAGAGAAAATCGCTCTTATATCCGGGTTTCTTATATCCGGGTTACACTGTATCTACTTTCAGGCAATAACACTTGCGTCTCTGTCCTTAGGAAAATTATATTGCACCGAGGCCAGCGCAACCGACGGTTGCGGGGGCTGCGGGCAATTTTTGTTCCTGGTCCGGGTGTGCGCCCTCGGGTCCCCACGTTAAAAAAAACCTTATGTCACAACACGTGTTAGTGGGGAAACAGAGTAAATACAGTGTAACCCGGATATAAGAGAGTTGTCGGGACCGGAGAAGTCTCTTATATCCGGGTTTCTCTTATACCCGGGTTTGGTTTATTTTGTTTAGGTAAGTATGGCTCTAATTTGGGACCAGAGAAAATCTCTCTTATATCCGGGTTACACTGTACCTAGTATGTAAACCTTTAGAGGCCACTTTCCTCTTGAATTTATATTTAACGCAAAATACCACAAAATATGAAACGATAAGTTACTTATAAGTAGGAACGCAAAACGATTTTATAAAACAATCTTCATTTTTATATTTAAGTATGTAATGATGTACAAGCATGGGGGCTACTTCCCTTTGACTGGAAGCATAGGGGTTACTTCCCTTTACTAATGAAATATTTTTATCTGAGCTCATAGAAATTTGAATGAACTTGCTGCTCAAAATGTTCACTGTAAGAGAGTTGAAAGAATTCTGTAAAGCTGAAAATATGATAAACTTTTAACTTCAGAAGAGGTGAAGGAGTGAATGTACCGTAATGTTTGTAATTAAGTTTCTGTTACTTGTAATTGAATATCTCCAATATGTTGATGCTTGTCATTTTTGTAATTAAGTTTCGTACGTACGTATATGTGTGCGTGTGTAAATATGTTTCCATAGCGTCCGCCCGCAAGGGGTCGAGACGCGATTTCTTTAACAGCTACATTTTCGTAAGCGAGTGAAATCACAAAGAAGAGAGAAAACGAACTTGTGTCTAGTATTTATAATCAACGTTGTCACGTGATAGGCTCCGGAGAAGAAACACAAAATTTTGACTTGGTCTTGCGTGTGGGTGGATTGTAACGCCCACTTGTGTGTTTTTTGACTAATTAGAAGATGAGGTTTTCTGAAAATATGTATGAAGCTGGATAAAAAATAGACATTGATAAAAAAAAAAGGTGTTAGCGTGGGGTGCTAAAAACCCTCTCTCTTGAGTGGTTTGTAACACATTATTTATCATCTCTCAGTTGCGTCTCTGTCTTTGGCCAGAATGCACTCAGGGGCGATTCCGTCAATGGACAGAATGAGGAAAATTATACTGAGAGGTGCCCAGCCCTGGGGAACAGCTGCCCGAGGCCGTAACCTCTCATTGCAGTAGAGAGAGGGACAGGTGTTCGCACAGAGGCCAGCGAAACCGACGCTAGCTATTGCATTAGCAATTTTTGTTCCTAGTCTGGGTGTACCCGATCGGGCTCCCCACATTAAACCGACATTGTTTCACAACTTGACCTCGTGGTGTGAGGGGGAGGGGTGAGTAAATACAAATGGCTCTCGAGTAATTTGTAACACCCTATTTATCATCTCATATCACATTAAACCGACCGTGTGTTATTATAAAGTAGTTTGTAACACGTTTATTTATCATCTCTCTGTTGCGTCACTGTCTTTGGGAGGAGTGCGCTCAGTGGTGGCTCCGTCGAAGGACATAGTCGGAACTGAGGAAAATTATACTGAGAGGTGCCGGCCCTGGGGAACAGCTGCCCGAGCGTCTTTTAAGCTAGCTTAAAATGTTAAGCTAGCTGCAATTTTGGATAGAAAAGGAAAATAAGAGTTACTTCCTTTGAACCATGAAAGCAATGATAATGGCTAGTATAATATATTAATATATATTTTTAACCTCGCATAATCTGGCAACCCTGAATCTGAGCTCAACGAAAACCTTCCCAGCGCCTAACTTTTCTAGGGCTTTTGAATGAGCTATGAATCATTGAAATCGGACCATTGGGAGCAGAAGAGTTGCTTGGACACTCACACACGCACAAACATACACACACATACACTGTACTTCATATATAAGTTTACATTCTTTATGGGACTTATTAAAAAGAATAATTATGCTAGCATACTTTTTAATAATATGTTTAAAATAAGAATAATCAAAATAAAGCACATCAATTTAAAGAAAAACAAACAATAATTAGCATACGTCGTTTATTTCGTGATGAAATTTGTAGTAATAGAAAAATTAAATGTTCACTATTTTTTAAAAGTAGGTATATTCAATAATTCGCCGAAGAAAACAGCACAGCATGATGAAAAAAAAAAGGCCCAAACTTTTATCGCTAAAATATGTGTTATTATTAAGAGTAAAGACCAAACTATTTTAAATTTTTTTTAAAATCCTTTCTAGCACGTTCGAAATTTTGCTTAAAAATCTTCTTTTTTTTTTTTACGTCAGCGGTCGCGTAATATTTAGTTAGCATTAGTTTTTTAGCGCTTTTTTCAGTTGAAAAAGACATTAATTTGGAAATTCTTGCAAAAATCAAATAATTGTCCGATTTTAATGAAACTTTCAGAACTTATTCAAAAATGAATTAAATTATTTCAGAAATGTTTGTCTTTTAGAAACTCATGGTAAAAATATTTTTTAGATCTTTTATCCCCCTTATGAAAACTCGAATATGTGTATTTTTGTAATTTTTTAATTAAATGCAGAAAACTTTGAAGAATATAAATCATCGATTTCTTTTGTAAATCGAGAAGCGTTTCTACCCAAAATTTAGCTCTGAATTGTAAAATACAAAACCCAATAAAACTAAGACATTATTTAAGTAGAAAAGCTTTTAATGACTTTTATGAATAATATATGTTGACATTATTATCTGAAGCCAATATATTTTTCCGATGAAAAATGAACTTTTACAAGAATTGTTTTCTTTTTTTCAATTTTAAATACAAAATGTGATAGTGTTGTTAAATATTTTAAAATTAAATTTGAATATGTGTATCTCTGGAAAAGTTCTTATTAAAAGATCTATTTTTACAGATCTTAAATTTGTAAGCTTATTACAATCTGCGAAGCCTTTTTTATTTTTAAAATAATTTTAATATGCTAAAAAATGCATTAAAAATGTTTCTGGCAAAACTACGGAGGCACAATTCAGAAGTAAAGTCACGTGTTTTAAGAGTTGTTAGCGAAGATCCGACCTCATAAATTGTGTTGATTTCGTGTTAAATTCTCTGACTGATCGATTATCATCATCGCATTTTCAAAATTTTTAATTTTTGCTTTACATATTTCACTAAATATTTTCTTTTCATTTATTTTAAAATATTTTTTTTTTCTTTTTCAGTGGTAGACATGCAGCAATTATTAATTTTTTCTTTTTTAGATTCAAATTTAGGGACGGAAACAGTGCAAGCTTTGGACATATCTTCGTTAAAAAAAGTACCTAAAAATCAATAAAATATTAGACTTTTGAAAGTATTTAATTTTTAAGAATTACTTTATAGTTAAATAAGCTACTTCACTTAAAATTCGAAAATACTGTCACTTCTGTCCTTCCGTCCGATAAATTGCCCTGGCGTTAGTTGTCGATACATTGACGTAAACGTCAATTCACACCTCCAAAACCAATCACCACTGTTAGACATGCTTCTCTTATTTCTAACTAAAATTTTCTTCTAAAAAATTAAGTAATGTTTGTTTCCAGTTACATTAAGTAAACTTTAAATTTTCTAATTTTCCTAAAATAACTTTTGAAAAAATTATAATTGAATTTTACAAGATTTTTAAACAGAGATTTTCACTTTAGTTTACAAAATTGTCAAAAATAGCTGACATTTATATTTCATATTTTGCTGATTCAAAAAAAAAAACAAGACTTTTTAACTAAAATTTCGGACGTACTAGGAAGGATCAAAAACTTTTTAAAAATAATCAAAAAGTACTTTGGTATTTATTTTAATAATAACATAAACATTTAGACGATAAAAAAAATGTTTATCAAGTTTAGGGCCTTTTTTCATCAGCGAAGTATTGAATATAACTATTTAAATTTTTTTTTAGGGAAGTATTGAATATAACTAATTAAAAAAATAGGAAAAACCAAAATGTTTTGCCATAAAGAAATAAAACAAAAAGAGAAATAAATAAAATAGGCCAAAAGGTCATCATCCATAAATGGAGGTGAAGCAAAAGGGCTGGTCAAATGAGTCCTGTGAACCAATCAGAAATCAAGAGACAATTTTGAAATGAATTCCTTTTTTCTCGAAAAAGTGATAAACTGAGAGAGGACCAGTCAAGGCAAACAGAGAGTCGATGAAATATTTTTCCGTTCTCGCATGCCCTAAATTTTCGGACACCTAAAAATCCCACAGATAGTCGAAAGGATTACTTACTATCAACAGATACATACATACTTACACACACATTTACAAGGACTCTCTCTCTCTCTCTCTCTCTCTCTCTCTCTCTCTCTCTCTCTCTCTCTCTCTCTCTCTCTCTCTCTCTCTCTCTCTCTCTCTCTCTATTATATGAGAAAGGACTCTATTTGAATATTGTATATTTTATTTTAAGAGATATAATTTTTTATTTTATCAGTACATGCCATATATATATTTGTATTATTAATTATCTTTGCATACATTTTTAAAAGGACAAAAATTGGTCATTTGGATTAAGGATGTTACCCAAAGATAACTACCTGTAAACACATAACCCCGACAAGTTACAATAATAATTTAATTCTGACTCCAGATTGTCTTCCGTGTCATAATTGAGTGAAAACAAAAGGTGAAATTAAATAAATTCAAACAATGCGTAATATAAAAAAAAACAAAAAAAAAAAAAAAACACGCGAATACAAAAGTTGTGGTTTCAATAACACTTAAAATAATTATTTTTAACAAATGATATAAAATCTGTCTTTTAGTGTGTGTACATTAAAATGTATATCTCTTATTGAACAAGAGTCAGTTGCTAGAGAAAAGGAAGTCATACGAACGCTATATGTGTGGCAAAATTAAATAAAATCATCAAATAAAATAATAATAATAATAATGAATAATAAAATAAGAAATACATTTTCACATGATGCTAGTAATAAATGAACCGGAAATTTCATTTCTCTACTTGGCTTCGTCAAACACCCATAGGTGGCGCTGTTTAAGTTCTATAAAATGACAAACATTTTCTTCTTTCTCTTTCTCTCCCTTGCTCCAAGATGTAGTAAGACGTAGACGAGGACGTCCCCGATTGGACACGTCCGTTTCCCCGATCCACTCACGTCTGAACTCTCTTGCATGCATAGTGTTCGCACATATTTTGCTGAAACTCCACCGATAAAATAAGACAAGTTTTACTTTGATCTTTTCAACTCAGCACAAGGCTCACTTAAACTCGATCATTATAACTACCGATGAAGTAAGTACAACCTCACTTGAGCTCGACCATTATAACGATTCTTATTCGTACTTACTAACTTATGAATCAAAAAAGAAAATGAACATACCACTACAGTTTATATAAAAACGGTCCGTAGTAGAAACACAAGTTTTTATATGCTACTTTAATTGTTTACATATGAACGCGCACACACCTATCATACACCAACATACGCAACCATTAAATTCCATATATGTATGTGTGTGTGTATTGGGGGGGGGGGTCACAAAGTATACAGTTCACTCTCTCAAGACGGTATGTGTACTCTGTGAAAGAGTGTATATGTATGCGTATGTGTATGTTTATGTGGGGGTGTATATGTCTACAACTCGAAGAGACAAACGAATAAACTCGATTCTAACTTTACTAGTAAACAGCGTTCCTTAAAAAACGGTTAGTCGGATCGGATGAACTGCTTTTGATTCATTTTGATTGGTCCATAATCGTATGAAAGACGCTTCTTTTGAAACTATAACAACTTATCTGAATCTCGGTTGAAACCTCTGAAGTCCGAATTAAAAGTTTTAGTTCGAAAGAAACTTTTTCTTATTGGCCGTAAAATAATTGTTTATTATACATGAATTTGGATTTGTTTCAACTTACTAAATTTTAATTATTATGATCCCTGTTGTAGGGGCGCAGCATAAATTTGGTTATTTCACTCTGGAGATAAAGCTGGCTCAAGGCCACCTCAAATGTACTTTCCAAATAAAACCTTTTTCCCTATTATTTAATTTATGAAGATCAAAAACTCTTGATCTTAGCCAAGAAATCAGGAGAATAAGTTGAACAACACATTCGATGTGTGACATGAAACAAAAGTAATATATATTCAACAAATATTTACATTTAGGTTGAGTTGCATGCGAAAATGGTTAGTATTGCATAAGTTGCCTCCCATTAGCCGTGGAAGATTAAATGTCAAATGTTTGTATATTAATAGTTTAAACAAAGTTTGTCGGTACCAATTGTTGGTTGACAAAGTCTTAGTAAGAATAAGTGAGTTGGGCAAAAGTTTGTCTTGAATAGATTCATGTCTGTCCTTTGAGTAATAGGGCCGCATCTGAAGTGAGTTGTCGCGGGAAAATGTTTATATAGGAGTTCGAACAAGCTTGCATTTTGGCGGTAAAAAAGATTAATACTCACCTTTGTTCTGATTGGCTGAATCTAACCAATCAGTGAATATTTAACATATTACAAATCATATACGTTTATTTTATTATGTATACACTTTAATCTAACATATATGAGCATATGTGAGGATGTGGGGTAGCGTACAGTTCCACACTGTGGTTGATGTTTTGAAAAGTTTTTGTAACATTTGCTTCCATCTTTGATAAAAGAAAAACTACACGTTCCATTCGCTTTTTATTCTTCGTCAAACATCAATTTCTTGCTCTAAAAATCCCCCCACCCCACAACCGCCAGATATCGGGCGTGTCCGAATGTTTTTTTTTATTGCAAGACAAAATAGTAGACGAATAAATTTTACTAATCTAATGGCTGCAGTTGAGAACTTTCAAAATAAATTAATTAAACAGATACGTGGATTTTACATATATTTATGAACAGGACAACATAGCTCAGTAACATAAATTTATGTAATGAGCTGTAGTGTGTATGTGCGCGCGCCAAGTGAAAACTAGAACACGCCAAGTGAAAACAAAAACGTCGGTTCGACATGCTACTAAGTCACCCCGGGGGTGAAACGAGGTCATATTGTTGCGACGATATCCTGGAGCAAGGAGAGCGGAAGAGAGTCGGAGTCCTTTTCTTATATTTCGCTCTATACTACGCCACCTAGCAAGCGTTAAGAGTAAACCTAATAGACAACGTGAGGTTATTCTACACCAGGAGTGTCAAACTGGCTGAAATTGTATGCCCAGAGAAGACACTTATTTCAAGACATTTCATTAAGTAGGAATACTGTTTCTGAACGAATTGATGAAATGGCAGGTGATTTGAGTCGACAGTTGAAGACTTTATCATCAAGTTTTGAACATTTTTCTATTGCTCTGGATGAGACTGTTGACATAGCTGGAATAGCACAGCTCGCCGTTTTCATCAGGGCTTGTGACAATGAATTTCAAATTTATGAAGAATTAATTGAACTGGTCCCAATGATACGACAACAAGCCAGGACATTTTTGAGAAAGTTGAACATCTTCTCCATGAATATGGCCTTGATTTGAGTAAACTTGTGTGTTTATCTACTGATGGTGCTGCCAATATGGTTGGGAGACATAATGGTGTTGCTGCCAAGGTCAAAAATAAAAAATAAACATATATCCAGATTCAACATTCAAGCATTTTTTTTTCACTGTATAATTCATCAACAGAACTTATGTTCTAAGATTTTAAAATTAGATCTGTGTTGAGTTTTGGCACAAAAAAGTGAATTATATCAGAGGTCGTGCTCTGTATCACCGTCAGTTTAGCCAGTTATTGGAACACGTGAATGATCAGTTCACAAATGTCCTATTCTACACAGAAGTTCGGTAGCTTTCATGCCACAAGATACTGAAAAGATTTTTTTTATTGCGACATGAAATTGTTATGTTTTTGATGATGAAAGGTCAAATCACAGATGAATTGAAAGATGAAACTAGCTCCAAGATTTATCTTTTTCAGTGGATATTACTACCCACTTACGTGACCTTAATTTGAAATTACAAGGTAAAAATAAGCCCATCACTCAATTATATGATGATATCAAGTGTTTCATTGCAAAATTAGCTTTATTGAAGTCCCAGTTGTCACATGAAAACTTGATTCATTTTCCTACGTGCAAGGAGTTGAAAAAACAGCCAATACCGAGTCTGTATTTAGCATTGCTAAGTACGACAATTACCTGGGATTGCTATCAAAGGAATTTCAGCGAAGATTTTGTGATTTTCATCTTGTGAAGATCAGTTTGCATTATTCTCAGCACCATTCACTTTTGATGTTGCTCAGGCAGAGGAAAGTCTACAGATGGAACTACTGGAAATGCAGACTGACTCAACACTCAAGGAAAAGTACTTAGACGTAAGGGTACCCGGATTTTTGTCATACCTTCCTGACATTTAAGAACTTCAGAGAGTTTGCCACAAAGAGTATGGCGATGTTTGGTTCCACATATATCTGTGAACAGTTATTTTCGTTTATGAAGACCACAAAAACGTCTCACAAAACCAGATTAACTGATGAACATTTGTTATCTTTGATCGAAGTGGGATCTACGTTCCAACCTGATATATCGAGAATAGTTTGTCTAAAGCGATGTCAATGATCAGGACAACGTAAAAATGATTAAATTGTACTACCTTGTATTGTAAGTATTTTGTATTTAAAGTTCAGTTACCACTAGCTGTGATTAATGTAAAACTGTAAGCATGTGCGGCCCTCGAGGCTGCAGATATGGCCGATGCGGCCCTCCATATGCTCTGAGTTTGACATGCCTGTTCTGCACTGTATTTTTTAAGTCTGCATCAGCAGAATTGGATGTCAATGAACAAATAGAGAAAATGAAAAACCAAGTATCGTCTACTTGCCCGACAGATTTCGGTGGCATTGACAATGACCTTGTGCAATTTTGTTTGAAATTGTACAAGCCCACATATCAAACCTTTGTTGGAATATCCTGTAGAAAAGAAGGTTCTGTTCTGTTTTTACTGTTGGCATTTTTGTGTTCCATCTGCAGATGTCACCCGATGTTGATGATTATGTCGTAGATGAATGGGACATAGGGATTAAAATGAACAGTTGATTTATCCACGTCAAGAAGATTAATGAGTGAAGGGAGTTATTATTTTGCACTCACTACTGGTGATAAAGAGACAATTAGTAGGGTAGAAGGGTATAGAAAGGTTAACCTGTTTTTCTTTTTTTTAATTGTTACTTGACATTGTAAGATTATTATTATTATTATTATAAATAAAAATAAAATATAAAATAATAATAATAATAATAATAACAGAGGCGTACCGAGGCAAAGTGCCGCCCGGGGCCCGTATTCATAATGGCACCCCCATTTTGGGAGGACAAATAAATGAAATACCCTTAATGGTGTTGATTAGTACTTGAAAAACAACAAATTCAGTAATTAGCTGAACAAACATTATCATATTTTAACCTTTCGAGCTTTTGCAGTAGCAGAGTTACTAATAACTTGTTCAAAGTCTATCTTCTCCACAGTTTCTTGTTCAATTGAAATGAGGGACAAATTGAATAAGCGATCTTGTGATATACTCGATCTCAAGTGACTTTTAATGTGCTTCAGTTTTAAGAAGCTTCTGTCTGCAGTAGCAACAGAAACTGTGAGTGTCAAAAACAGCTGCAGAGCAATCACAATATTTGGCACTGTTTCTCGAACTTGCCATCGATAAATTCATCTCAGCCATTCGATAGCCGATGATTTGGTCATCATGGTCATGACACGTTCCACTTTGGAAGCTGCTGCTAAAAGATCCCGAAGTCGGAGAACTTCCAAAAGCAGCCTAGATACGTCGAAGTCAGTACCGTATTCGCTAGAGAGAATTTTAAATTTTCGCTCCACCTCGCCTTGAATATCTTCCAGGATTACTTGCGATGAGAATCCAGCGAAGACAGTTTGCAGATGAGACATGGAGTCAAATCGTGCTTCCAGTTCATTTACAAGTCAATCATGCCATTCATAAAGATTTCTCTTTATTTCCTGCACAATTGTTTGACAAACATCATCTTCCTTTTCCTCAGGAGGCTTTCTCTTTCTTCTAATGCGCTTTTCAACTGGAATTCCCATTTCCTCGCACTTTGTTTAACTTTGATTAACCGATTCAGACACCAGCCTGTCCCTGTTTCGGTTAAAGAAAATTATTGTCGCATCCATGTGGGTTACACACATCCAAACCAATACCAGGTTCTTGAAGTTTCTTTTGGATGAGATTTATTTGTCCCAGAATTTCTTCCCAGTAAAATCAAATGTGATATGAAGGAGAAGTTTTCAGTTGAAAGCAAAATGATTTGTGCATCCCCTCTCGTTTGAAGATTTTCTGAAGATGAGGTTAATGAATCGAGTGCCTGAATCACTCCTTGAAATCCGGTTTTCACTGCACGAATAGCTTTGTAACGTGCACTCCAACGGGTGATTACCAAATGCTTCATCATGACCTTCACGTGCGAAGATAAAACCTCACACCGGTGATTGGAAGTGGAGAAAGATGTATAGAGTATGTCAATCACTCCGGAAAATGTAAATGCACTTGCATTCACAGTTGAGGCAAGAACACTGTATGAATTCAGTCTATGATTAGAACATGGCACAAATTTAACTTTCTCATTTATGTTTCGTAGGAGACATTGAACACCACCATGAACTCTAGCCATACTAGCCGCATTGCCAAATCCTATCCCTCTATATTTTTTGAAATCAAGCTTCTCTTTCTCCATTTGATCCAAAATCATCTTCTTGATATTGTGGCGGACTTCACCACATTAATTTAACTTAGATTAGAAAAGCAAACTGAGGTGAAAAAAAGGATAAGCCAAAGACATCATTACACATAAAATATGTATTTAACAAGATGTACAAACAAGGAAGTCATGCATTGAGCAAAACAAGAGTTGTCTCTCTTTAACTATTATTTGTATTCCAAAGTTCACTGAAAGAAAGAAAGTTTGTGATAGTTTCTGGTAATAAATGTTTTCAGCAGTTTTGCTGTGTAAGGAAAAGACTATGTGAGTGTAAGGAATATTCAGCATGTGAGTGGTGGTGAGCGAGAAGATTGGCGCATGGTTTCAACTGTTGTGGATTCGTTTAGCAGCTGAAATCTCACTAATTATCTAAGAATATTTCTTGCTTATATAGGTGATCATCGGCTCCAAATCGTTGCGCGGGAAGAATTGTTCTTCGCGCGCAGACAATCTGATTGGTTGGCATTGATCAATCAGTGAGCGAGTTTTGGGGAGACTCAAGAAAGCTTCTGGGATCCGTTTCTTCCAAAAGTGCACAAAATCGACTACATGAAAATAGAGCGATTAAAAATAGTCGCATTGCTGCGATTTGTAAATTGTCTATTACAAAGTAGTGTTGATTTATTATTCAATAAATGCTTGTCGTTGTATGATTTGTATTTGTGTAAGTATGTATGTATGTGTGTCATGTAGATCGTCACAATATCATAAACTGTCTTCCGATGCTCAGTGATAAAACCCAGAAATGATTCACGCACCTCCACTTCTTTGTCTTCAACAACGACATATCGACAAATGAAACTCATCTGATCAGTATGAGAAATATCCGATATGCTGTCTAGTATGATCGCAAAAAAATTGGCTTTTCGAATTCGATAAATTCGATCTATTTTCCTTTATGTGGTTTCCCAAGATATGAATGAATTCATTTTGGATTTTCGGTGACAAGTACCGTCGGTTATCATTTACTTCTTTCAAGTAATGCTTTCCAAAAACAGGATCATACTTGCTCATAAGTTCTTATTGGAACTATACGTCTTCTAGATGACCTCTAAAAGGCAGGTTCTGTTTCGTCAAAAACTTCACGACATTAAGTAACCGTGTTAAAACCTGTCTCCAAATTTGTCTTTCTTTCTTTCTCCATTCCAACTCAACTGTAGAATCGACATTATTTTTTTACGTTGAGTTGGAATGGAGATTCTACAGTTGATCCTAAATAAATATTTAAAAATATTTTTAAAATCGTTCCAGAAGACTTTAAAGCGTAATATTTGAACATTTTATATCTATATAATCTTAAGTTACCTTTTTATATTACAAACTTAAGATTTTTAGTTTGTAATACTAATATAAAAAGTTAATCTTATAATATGCACTAGATTTGATTTTTCTGAAAATGTTTAATTTAAAAATCTCTAAAAAATATAAAATATAATGTAGAATGATGTTATTTACACATACTAATTCTAAAATAGTGATTTTATGGAAAATCTATTAAAATCTCTGAAGAGCGTAATATTTATACAGTTTTTGAGCTTTAAAAATTGCAGGTTTAGTAAAAACTTTCGAAATGTAAACAAACTTTAAATCGCGTATATTTCTGGTTATAATTTGTTGCAGCGAGGGGGGGGGCGATGGCCCGGGCGCCCCCGAGTCGTAGATGAATGATGTCACAGGGTGCCCGCCACATTTTTACTTTGTGATCTGACCAGGTGAAACAATATGGACAACAGAACGAAGATGTGTAAGAATTATGCAGGGGTTTATTACATAAAGGAGAATAGGATGTATATTGGCAATGCCGGCGGTTGGATGTTGCTGATGCCGGTGCTCCGATTGAGGGTTGATGTGTGGATGCTCCAGTCGGGTCACCGGTTGATGAAGTGCGGCTGCTATGGGCGTGTCGACGGTTGCAGGGTGATGATTGCGGTCATTCCGGTCGGAGGTTGTTGATGAGTGTGGTTGCTCCGGTCGGAGGTTGTTGATGAGTGCGATTGCTCCGGTCGGAGGTTGTTGATGAGTGCGATTGCTCCGGTCGGAGGTTGATGATTGCGTGGCTGCCCCGGTCGTGTCGACGGGGTTGGAGGTTGATGATTGCGTGGCTGCTCCGGTCGTGTCGACCGTTGGAGGTTGATGATTGTTGATGAACCTTCCGTAAATAATTACTATCAATAGTGTGTACGGGAAAGGTTGGTTTGTCGTCTTAGGTGGGCTTTGCTAGTTGTCAGGTTTGGGTAGCACTCTTGGTCGACTAGTCTGGTTACTGCTGCTGGTCGGCTGGTGATCGCTGTCGGTCGGCTGGTGATCGCTGCTGGTCGTGGCTGACATTGCGGGTCGAGTCCAATCGAAACCTCCCGTAATAATTACTAACATTAGTGTGTACGAGGAAATGTTGCGAACGACGTGCGGGCAGCCAGTAGGAGTGGCATGCCGAGAGTCAGACGTATAGAGAGTGTGTGCGTGTGTGTGTGTGTTCCAACTCGCGTCCAGTTGGTAGACGAAAAAAAATGGGAGCGTAAGTTAATACACAGCCCGGGGCGGCATCCTGGCCTCGAGGCCAGCTGCCTGTGCACCGACCGGTCAGTATCGACCGAGTCAGAGCCGACCGGCCAGTTCCGACCACAAATTAGGCGAAAAGTCGGCCTGGTCGGAAACCAGGCGCACAAAAACCATGTATATTATGAGAATCTAAGGAAAAAATGCGAAGATTACACGAAAGGCAATGAGCTTCTTACTATCCAGGAAGCCTTCGAATAGGTGATTGCAGGCAAATAAACTAACATACTCAAGAGCGAGAGTCGGATGTGGTAAGCATCAGCTTAAAGTCAAGGTTAGGACGGAAAGGCGGCGGCTCACCTCATCAGAATTTGGCAAAAGGTGGGTGAATCTTGCGCGCTTGTGCCGAGTAAAAGGGGCTGACCCGGAGTGGCATTTTGATGCCGGTTAGGTATCAGGATATTCTTTTCCTGGGTTGAACTTTGGCAAACCATCCCTGGATTTAGGCTATAGTAGTTTTTTTTTGTCTTTGATTCCTTAGTTTTTCTTTTCTTTTCCAGTAAACTTAGCTAGGGTGTGTTTGCTCATTGGCCCCTTTTTTCTGTCCCTTTTCCTTTTCCTTTAGTTTAAATCCCCACCCCCTCCCTCGTTAGGTGGTCAGTGATGTCAGTTCTCTGGTGGATGCCTTTCGTTTCGCGTGTGTGTTTTTCGTATTTGTTATTGTGTCAGAATGAGTGCGTGTCTGTGTGAGTGCTTGGGAAGGATTAATGATTTTCTATTTTTTTATAGTCCCGCATCGATTTCGTCCAGTTAACTGATATTTCTGCCACATTTAAGGTTTGTGGGTTTTTTTATTACTAACACGATTTTGTTTAGTTTCTTGTAAATATTTTATAACCATATTGTACATAATCATTGGGTATTTTAACTTGTTTTTTTTTTATTTCCCTCCCCTCACAGACAACGATTTGTACATATGAGGACTATTTAGGATTTTCATTGAGACAATGAGGTATTTTGGTGAATGTAGTAAGAAAGGTAAGTATGAATGTGTTGTTTTGGTGGTAGGAATATTGTTTTGTATGATTGGGTCAGTGGTTGTGGCTAGCTAAGTTTGAAATTAAGACAATTGATGACCGTCCTATCCCTATCCCCCTTTTTAGGCCTTGTGCCACATTTTCTGTATTTTTTACAGAAATAAATATTGCCAGAAATTCACCCTGGAGAAATGCCAAACTAATCCACGCTAGTCAAAACTTTGACCAAATACACTTTTCCCGCGCAAACTTCTCTGACTCAACAAACAACATTTTGCTCTCCCAGGAACAATTGCTTACAATACTAAAGAAAGTGAAATAACACACTACTAAATAAGTATTCGTAAACATTCAATCAAACACCAAAACAACTAAAGCTACACAACTCTTACCAACTTTGGACATTAATTTAAACAAACATACGCATACACACTATTGACTGAACTCTCACAAAAGACATTTTTGTACACGACCAAACACTTTTTTAAATTTCACACACAAACCGTAGTAACAGTTTAACACACACTGAAACTTGGCATAAATACACTACATAATTCAATTCAACCATTCACACTTGTCCAACAATATCTGACTTAAATGTGTATGATAATTTTTTACAAATCAATGTTATTGTTAAACTTTTAATTATGTTGTTTTCACTTTGATTTCTCTTGAATGATTTGCCTTCAATATTCCTGTTTCTTAATTTGTTGTGGATGAATGTCTAAGAACAATATTACTAACCCTTCTGGTAATCTAACCTTCTGATATCTTAAAATACATTCGCCAGTCTGCAACAAATTTATATTTCGAAGTATCTTTCTTTTAATTTTAAAGTTGCGACACAAACATGTAATGAATAACGATATGCAGACAAGCGGAGACAACTCTTACGACACATGACTTTTTCATAATGGCATGCACAAAATACAATATTAAGAAAAAAATTAACGTTAAAATTGCAAAAAATTGTAAAAATTATTTGAAAAATACTGGTTGTCAGCGACTTTTACTAAACTTTTCAATTTTTGCTTCGTAAACATATTTTCCACTTAATTACAATATCACCTAAAAGAACTGAAGTAAATGCAGAATTTGAAACGATTTTTAAATTATTACAAAATATAAATGATTTAATTCAAATTTAAAAAAATAAAAACAATATTTGTAAAAATTCATTATTCATCGATTTTTTTTAAAGCAATTAAAAAAGCTTTTCTAATTAAATAATTAGATAGTTTTATTGCATTTTTTAGTTTACGATTCGGAGCAGCTGTTTGGTAACTGGTGGTCCTGTCTTTAAAAAAAATCCCACTTTTAATTAATAAAAGAATTTCTAGAACGGAAAGTTAATTTCTTGAAAAATTCATTAAATTAAGTAAATGGGTTGGGGGTGACATGTGTAAAAAATATTTTTTACCAAAATTATCTAAAATAAATACTTTTAAAAATAATTTCATTCATTTGTAAATAAGTCCCGAAAATTTCATTAAAATCCGACAATTATTTGATTTTTGCAAATCAATGTATGTGTGTATGTGTGTTTTTTTTTACCGGAAAAAGCGCAAAAACTCGCAACGTAATTTACTACGTCAATCGCTGACGTTAAAAAAAACATGATTTTTAAACCAAAATTTCGAACGTGTCAGAAGGGATTTGAAAAAATTTTTAAATAATAAAAAAAATCCTTTGTTCTTTCCTCTTAATGAAGATAAAATTTTGTTTTTATTTAGTTTGATGCCTTTTTATTATGCTATACTTTTTTTAGCCAAAAAGTATAGGTGCTTACTATAGTACAATTGAAAGAAAGATCTGTGGCGTGCTAATTAGATTTGGTTTAGAATTGTTAAGAAGGCTTTGGTGAAGGTTGCGTTTTTGGTTAGCACATCACATTTAAATTTGCAAAAGACACAAGGAAGAAATAACAAGAGAGTATGTAGTAATCAACAATAAAATGTATTGAAAATAGACGAGTACAACAATCGTGCTTGATGAAATAAAACTAAGAAAAAGGAAGTAGTTTCCCTTGTACCGATGCAAGATTGAAAATATGTATTAAAGAACTTTCTTGTGTAAATGTTCAGAGTTCAGTGATAAATAATAACCGAGTTCAAGTATGAAAAAGCTTGTACAAAAGGATAATAGAATTTTGAGTTTGTTGCTTGGCTTTTGGACAGACAGTTCACAGCGTAGTGCAATTGTAGTTTTGTGTCTGTGTGTGTGTGAGTAAAAGAATGTAGGTACACGTACGTAGTTGAGCTCTGTTGATTTATTTGTTCTACTACTGTTCTATTGTTTTATTTTCGTGGTATTTATACTTTTTGGGTAGGCTCCAGAGAGGAGCGGGAAAAATATCGAAAGGAATGTTTAAATTATACGATTGGTCAAAAATCAACCAATCACTGATTTTTTACTAAACCAAGTTTGGCAAAGTCAATGGCAGAAAATTCTGCGATGAATAAATTGTCCTGTAGTAAATAGTACTTATTTTCTAGCCAATAATTATTAAGTATTTTGTGGGCATGGTGTATCGGAGTAGTCACTATAGATCTACTTCTACAAAGAAAACAATTTAAAATTTCACATTACCTTAAAATATAATTTTAAACATGAAACAAAGGTTAAGAAAGAAAATTGCTATCAATTGATTTTTCATTTCTTAAAATACCTTCTAAATTTCTTTAAAATAGAGTTAATAAAAGAAAAATACACTTACATTTATGTTGAAGTCAAATTTTCTTTGGTTTTTCAGCTTTTAGTTTGAAAGAAGTTGACTCTACGAGAATGAAAATGTAACTATTTCAATAATAATCAAAAATCTTTTAGTGGTCTTTGATTTTATGGCATTCTATCTCCGCGCCCGCCCTTTATATCTTTTAAACTGTCTTTTCACTGCCAGTTCACAAACATGAAAAATCAAAATGAAAGAACTGACGCCAAAGTCTTGGACTTCTCTCATGAAAAACTTTGGCATCAAGTAGGTGCTCACAAATAACTACTGGGAAGAGAGTAACTCGTGGCATACTTAATGACCAGCCCAAATTGATCACCATGTGTAAGTGGGGTTCATCCTCACCACCAGACAGCGCATTTTGGAGACATTTTAAAAAAAATTCTGGCATCATTTGAACCCTATCTAAAATTTTCTTCACAGGTTTGGCCAAATTACCAGCAGCCAAATATAAACATTTTAAAACTAGAGCTAAAAACTATTTTATTTATTTTTAATATCTAATTTTAGGTGTATTTGCTAAATAAAAGCAAAACTAATATACTCCACTGGAAGTTTTAAGGAAAACTTTCAGCGCTCTATTTTTTTTTGTACTTAGCTTTCATCTTTACGTTTACAATGCTTTATGGAAAATATATTATAAAGGAGTCCTAAATTAAAAAAATACACGTTAAACATTAAATCATTATTTACTAGCATAGTGATAGAGCTTATAAAATAAGTAAATATTTAACTTATCAACATAAAAAAAGAAAAACAGAAAAATATGAGCCAAAAGATATTTGAGTAGATTTCATGGCCTCAACATAATGTTACCTGAAATGATGAATAATTAAATATGCAGCTCACCTGAAATGTAAACATCAATATTGCCAAATTAAAAATGCTGAATTCATCTTGAAAGTATAAAATGGAGGCTTTTGAAAATGCATGAGCTACAGCATGTCCTATTAGGTTAATCTAACACTGAGTTTACTTCCTATTACCAAGGCCCCAGCATTGTGTGAATTTGTGATGATTGTTGCTGGAGGAGGTTAACAAATGAATAAACAAAAAAAGTAGTGACAAAGCCAACAGAGATGATAATGATTTCACTTCAAATAATTCATGGATTAATTGTTCTGGCATTCATTCTAACATGAATATTATTATACTTTGTGCTTATCAGAATATAATAAGAAAAATCTTTTTAAAAATAATACAACCATGTATGAGAGTTTTTGATATTTTATTGCAGAAAAATAGATATTGAAACTCTTTTATAAAATAAATGTTTCTACATTTTCTCCATAAATCAGTTATAGGAAGGGAAGGTACGGCTTGGGAGGATGATGAACAGATTGCAATAAATTGGTCAACAATGATGGGTACATTAATAATTATCGCTATAGGGGGAATGGCAGTAGGGAAATTTAGAAGTAGGAGGGAATTAATTCGTGGTAATCAAATAAGCATGCAGCAACTCTAGAGGGAGATGCCGAGCAGTTTTCTTTACTCAGACAGAATCAAGGAGGAAATTTCAGGAAAGCCGATAGAGGAGGCTAAAGTGGAACCGATGCGTACGGCGGAACAACCACCTGTAGCAGAGAGAAAAACATTGACCAAGAAAAACAAGCTATAATAGCCACATGCATACACCCACAAACACACGCACACATTAAATTGTATGAAAAAGAAAATGAAAGGAACATTACATTGCATGCAGAACAGAAGAAGATGACAAGAAAATTTCGGACGTGCTAGAAACGATTAAAAAATTTTAAAAAAAAATACCCCCAAAATACTCTGATCTTTCTTCTTAATTCATAAACATTTTAGACGATAAAATTTTGTTTTCGTCAAGTTTGGCGTCTTTTTCATCATGCTATGCTCTTTTTTAGCGATCTCATGGAGGTACCTAAGATAAGTGGACTTACATTGTTTCATCATAATATAGCCGCAAACAGAACAATTTGTTTGCAACAAGAACTATTATTTCTATAGTATTTGTATATATGAACTTCAATAATATTCCTTTTAACCTTCAATTTGTGTTCCGTGTTCTTCCTGTATTGATATTATTTGCGGTTTAAATCGTCATAGCTCACAACAGGGCAAGATCAAAGTACCGGCATCTCAGACAGTCGCCCGAGCTTATTAAAAGCTGAGGTCGTCAAAAGGGCGGCATGTCATGTGTTTGTGATCTTCCAAACAAAAAGAATGAATGTGGAAAAAAAATTGAATTAAAAAAAATATATATTAGATTTTTTTTTGAAACACCATAATATGAAAATGAATGATCGCGTCTTAAATCTTTTTCACCCGCAAAATGCCGCCTCCATAAAGTGTCACCCGAGGCCTGCTCCTGACTACTACTACTACTACTACTACTACTACTACTACTACTACTACTACTAATAATAATAATAATAATAATAATAATAATATTAATAATAATAATAAATAAATAAATAAAATAAAATAAAACAATAACATAAAAACGTTGTATAAAATAAATTAAATAAAAATTAACGCAACAAAATCTGTTCCTGTCGGAAATATGGGCATCCTGCCAAAAGACGTTAAATTCAATCACTTCACTACGAACCTTGCTACGGGCAACACATGTCCGACTTTTCTCTGTGATACGGCGTGTAATAACAAGGAGTACTTTCTCCTTTTTATCACATTTATCATAAATCAATTGTAATCTAAAAAATACAGACACCATTACACACAAAATATAATTAATTGTATGTAATTAATATATAATTTACTATGCTTTTCCTGTTGTTTGTGTACGTTTTATTCCCCGTCAAGTATGCTTTTATCTCCGTGAACACAAGGCTAATTTCTGTTGCTTTGATGTGAGTGAAAACCCTCACAAGTTACATAAAATGCATTTTTGTTAAAAAAGTTAAATTTCTGTTTTCTTTTATGTATTTTTGTTTAAAAAATTACGCTTTAAGTGTTATGATGAGAAATGATAATTTATTTAGATGATATTTCGTACTCCGCTCACAATTGAATTTTTCTTGTTTGTTAATGTATGGAAACAGGATTTTTACAGTCACTTCATATTCCCAACTCATAATAACAGGAACTTTCTAGTTTCTCGGCGTACTTCAACTATCATCACAGGGGAAATAACAAAACTCATCATATGAATGCTGTTGTCTGAAACTGAACAATCCCCTATTGTCATTTATCGGAAGACAACGAGTACAATTAGCTTTACGGTTAGAAGACCTAGCACAATTCTCTAATTTGTTCTTATAGGCAACTCTGAATATTATAATGTCCAACATTAAATTAAATTTGACATAAGATGTAAACATTCATAGATGTAGTAGAAAACGCATCACGATTTATAAAAAAAATTTTTTAACCAGTTTCTGTTGGTTTTAGGAAATTAAAAAAAACTTTGAATTCGTTTCCACTAAAAACGCGACATAGGAACTGGTCGTAAAATATGGGACCTACGATCAGGTCGTAATCATTCAACTCAAAAATGTCAGCTCATCTATATAAATTATAGACTCCAAATGACTCCAAATGATGGCCAAAACGACTAGATATTAAAAGACAGTTATCTGAAACTGTCTTTTAATCTCTAGATTAGTCTAGTCAGTGAGACCGCTGAAACTACATACCAGAGTCTTTAAGCCAACACGCCTGTGCTTCCAGTAAACTGTACAGAACTTTACTAAAATGTAAGAACTGTTTTAGTAAAAAAAAATAAGTTACACGTTTGCATACAAATTTTTTATTGCCAAAATGTAAATTACAGTTTTAAATTTTATCACAAGTATTGCATATTTATTTACTATAACAGTTGTGAGTATGATAAATTACCAACTAGGCTATAAATCCTCAAAAGACCAAAATATCAACTCGCACTTCACATAAAGGAATGTTTTTCAATAGTGTATCTATTTCACATTGGAAGATGCCTGTGACACTATGCGCACTGAATTAAGCATGTAGACACGAGCAATAATAACCTTTCATTGTGAGTAGCTTGTAACTGGTATGTATGACTTAAATCAAGCTGATTAAATTTCTCTCTTCCTCTTAAGCCCTCAATGTGGTATCAAATATCAAAATGCAAACCTGTTTATGATTTCTTCATAATTGAACATTTCCAGTATTGCCTACCAACAGGTAGTTGATAAAATTCCTTTACAATTCAGTTCTTGAGTGAATAAGATACTAGATTAGTTCTACAAAATCGTGTCGTTGCTTTTTAACTTGTAATTTAAAATCCTTTAAACAGCTTAGCTCATCAGTAAAACTAAATCGCCCGGAAGTTGCCATCTCAAAGTCAGGAGTCGAATGACCAAAATCAAACATTTACGCATAGGCTCCAAGTTGCACTTCCGGTAGCGTTTTAAAATATTCGAAAATAAAATTCATATTATTATTCGACCAATGACAACGCTTCCCTCGCATTTTTGAAGAGTTTCATTTTAAAGTACTTAAAAAAAAAAAATAGATCAAACAAATGTTTGAGGAAACATTTAAGGGCACACAATAAAGACAGAGACAACATGAACCGAATTTAAAAAACAGACGACGAATTTATTAACACACAAACAAAAATGAAAGAATTATGCAAATTAAGTGCTCTGTGTGCCAAATGATGACCAA
Source organism: Acanthosepion esculentum (assembly GCA_964036315.1). Lineage (NCBI taxonomy): Eukaryota > Metazoa > Mollusca > Cephalopoda > Sepiida > Sepiidae > Acanthosepion > Acanthosepion esculentum. The sequence goes on from OZ038488.1 coordinate 3,171,943, forward strand.
TAACATGTAGTAAAAATAATCAATGCAAATGAATTATGCCTCTTTTACAATAAAAATTCCAATGCTACATAAGTTCCTCAGAAAAGGTAAACAACATAAAAATAAATGAATAAAGGGGAAAATACTTCCCTGAATAGTTTTCAAAGAATAGGTACAATTTTCGAAACAAAGTCCATGGTAACAGTGAAGAACAGAACAATCACACCAGCCGAAGAATTTTCTTTGATGTAGGAGCGAATTTGATGTTCTTTTCATTTCTCGTCTCGTGGTCGTCAAATGTTTTCTGTCATTTTGCTTCCTTGACCGGGCCGACCTGGATTCATGCAGCATCGGTTCGTTGACTCCTGGAATTCAATTCCTGACCTCCTATTTATTCAGCCAGATTAACTTCTCGGAATTTGGAGGAAAACCGTTTCATTGGTTCCGAGTGAAAAACAAACGCAGCTATTTCCCCATAAATCGAAATGGACCAAAAATAGTTTTGAAATTCAAAAGTTTAAACAAGAACCCAATGCAGCGTCTGTTTTCTGTCAGAAAAGCAGACGATACATGCTCAAGCAGATTAAATTTCTGATAATTTTGAGCCAGCACTTGCTATTCTGGAAACTATAAATACCAAAGATAAAAAAGAAAGTGATGGCGATTCAGTTTTGTGAATTTGTCGGAGTTACCTCCGCCTTGATTCCCAAATTGTCACTAGGGCTCATTCTCACTGTACTATAAATACTGGATGACCTCTTGCCTCGTTCTCTCTTTCCTTCAGGCCTCGTACCGCATCCCACCTTGCGTGGAGGTGAGGTAAATCCTCTTTTTTATTTCTTCATTTCAGCGACTACATTGTAAGCTCTCTTAGAAATTCGCATCTTCCCATTTGTGGGAGGCGCCATGAACATTATACACACATACACGTACGTACGTACGAACACTCACCAAAGAACAAACACAAATGTTCACACACACATACAAATATTATTGTCTATTGTAAAATTGTTTTGTTTAATACATATATTTGTTTATATATATATATATATATATATATATATATATATATATATATATATATATATATATATCGGTCTTGTTTGTCTTCTTTCATCTTCGGTTGGACACAACTAGAGTCCGTCATTTTTCTTGTAGCTGGACTTTCTTCTAGCAGGAAATATAAACGCACGTGTTTTCTTTTCATCTTCACCCCCCGGTCCACTCATGCATGTATTACTCATCAATTGAATCGACATTTCCCGCTTTGTCGATGTAGATTCCCTAACGAAGTTAAGTATCTACTTTTCCCTTCTTTTCAAAGGTTTTATTAAACGTACCTCAATATGTGTGAGTGTACTTTTCCTTTTTTCTCGAGGGATGTATTAACCACGCCACACTGTAGAAAACGTCAAATAAATGGTTATTTGTTATTAAAAAACCTATATCTTTAATTTCATTCAAAAATTCACTTGTTTAATTTTAATGCATTGCATAACCATTACTGTATTACGTTTTTTTTTTCAAAGTACGTAATTTCAAGATTGTCTTATTACGGACAGTACCTGGAATAACTTGTAATCACAGCTACCTAAATTAGATTGTGCACCAACAACATACCACGATCCCCCAACAACTCCGTCAGAAATTATTTCAATTTTAACGAGATTCAAAGTAAACATGACTTTTCAATTTAACTTAATTTTCTGCAACCAATTTCTGACCACCAAGTGTGTAAAATGCAACTTTCACAACCAACAATGACTGACAGCTCAACGCCAGCTACACCAGACGACTTCACCAACTCCCCTGTATACGTTTTTTCACCTCACCGTCCTATATTACACATTTTACAAATCACTTAGTTCCATAAATCTTTTTATATTCATCACTTAACACGAAGTACCTCATCACCCTCTGCTTATTCACAAACAGGTGGTCGAATTGACTCAGCTCCATCATCTCCACCTCTTCATCCAAACGACAATCGGTATTATTCACTGTCATATTTCCCACTTCTACTAGGTCTTTTACTTTCACCTTGTCTATGATCCTTATTTTAAAAGGTCCAGCGAGACGTCAGCAGCATTCATATTTCTTTAGTAATCTATAAATAGTAGTTAAGTCAAAATCAGGTTTAAAAACCTTTTAACACACGTAAAATAAGTTAAATATCTACTTTTTAATAATATTTTGTTTTTTATTTGAAAGATAATGGCTTAAAATTTACCAATAAAAATAATTTAATGTATTTCAATACATGTCATTTTTAAAATATTGTCACGGTCATCACTGATCCGCCATTTTAATTGAAAAATGGTGACAGAAAATTTAAGACGCTTTAAATATCTCTGAAAAATCAAATATATGTCCTAGAGATTTGTTTCAAAGAAAAATTTCAAAACCCAACTTCAAATTTAATTAAATATGGAGGACAAAATCTAACAAAATGCAGAAACTGGTTTCGTTTATGTTTAAAAGAATATCTTTAAGTTTAAATAACTAATAAGTTCAAGTTAGTTGCAACCATCTTTAATTATTCAATGACATCCAAGTTTTTATTTTTATTTTGTACCAAACATTATTATAAACATAAGTAAGAAATATATGAAACCGAAGAAAGTGATGTCATCCTGAGTTAGAGTAAAAAGAGATTATGGTGGCCCCGAGTAGGACTGTTTATTTATGTATGTGTTGCACCTCCAAAAAACTAAAAGATATTTTCCGCGCACGGACGGATGTAGCCAGGATTAAAGCATTAGTTAATTCGGTAACATTTAAATGCCTAACGTAAACAACGCACGAGCGTAGTTTAACAAAACCCACAAATTGGAATTAAGGATTCAATGTTGGCCAATCAAACGGAAGAGCGAGAATCTAAAATTGTGTTCAAGTTGAGTCTATCGTTACCGATATAAGCAGAGGAGATTTAGCATTTAAGCAGTTAGGGGTATAGCGACAGAGGAGAAGCAAACACATCGACGGAACAGGAACAACACATCTGTTTAAAATGTGTAAAATTCCACTCACTACTCCCGGATGAGGAATTTGACACGAGAACTACTGCCTCGCCAATTGATAATTGGATATATTTGTAAGTGCGAGCTTCGCATACAAAAAACAAATGCGTTTCCGAAAAGCTTTCACGTATGATTTATGATCGATGCTTGCTTTTTCCACAACGATCTAATTGCCCTGAAAGAGACTCATCCTTTTTCTTTTCTAATGAGCCAGTGTTCCGCCTAATAAATAGTTATTATTGACTGTGTTTGTGTTTATTCATGTTTCTATAGTTAGAGGCGTTGCTATCTGAGAGCTGACAAAACAAATCGTAGAAATCACACCCTCTACATATGTATGTATGTATATCGATTCTTCAAACAACTTTATTTACAGTTATTCACTAAGCCAGATACTTCTATTCAAATTAAAGATACTTTTATTAAAAAAGGAGAGACCTATATTCAAAATAAAAGTCCCTTATTCATTGGACAGGTTCTTTTATTCAATATAAAACATACTCAAAGTAATGAGATTGTTTTTTAATACAATACCCTAAACAATATACAGTGTAACCCGGATATAAGAGAAACCCGGATATAAGATACTTCTTCTCCGGTCCCGACAACTCTCTTGTATCCGGGTTACACTGTATAATATTTAAAGAAATAATAATTAAAAAAGTAAAACTTACTTTAAATTTTTAAAGGGATGATTTGCAAAGACATAAACACAATGAAACACAGAAATGAATAATGAAAGAATTGCAGACCGTCATTTTTTTCGTACGGTAGGACAACTCGTAAAACAAGTGACTTTTTAAGAATAATGTCATGTATGTAGACTCACAAAAACAGGAATGATTATACATCAAAAAAATATTGAGTGGAAACGATAAATATAGTTTTCGATAACATCACCTAACCGGATTGAAGTAATGCAGAATTTTAAACGATTTATGAGTTAGCTTCTCCTCAGTTTCCTTAATCCTTCAACAGGGGTCTCTCTCCCCTGGCTATAAATACTGGCTGACCCTTCGCCTCTCTCTCTCTTTTTCCACTTAGGCCTTTGGGCCGCCACCTCGCGTTGGAGGTGAGGTAAAATCTCCCTTTTCCAATATGTGACCTCTCACAGATACAGCGTTTCCCAAATTCTGGGAACACGCTAAGAACAATACACGTACGTACGAACACTCAACACAACGCACACACATAATTTCTCCATACAAACTCTATGTATTTGTCCATGTCATTGTAATTTGTTATTAATATATATTTGTTTACATATATGTATCGGTCTTGTTTATTTTCTTTGTATTCTTTGGACTTAATTAAAGACTGACATTCCTATGTAACTGGACCGGCCAGCAGGAAATTTTAACTTTCTGATATCTCTTCACATCTTCACACCACGTTCCGCTACAATTTCTTGTAAAAATTCATTATTAATCGAAAAATATTTTTCTTAATACAATAGTGTCCTTAATAAATATTATTTATAAAAGCAATGAAAAACTTTTAACAATGTCAGTTTTATTTTTACGATTCAGAGCAGATTTTCGGTAATTGGGTGTCCTATTTTACAAAAAAAAACTGATGATTCAAATTCTCCAATGAATCATGCTTTTAACTAAGAAAAGAAATTTTCAGATTGAAATTTAATTTCTTGAAATTTCATGAAATTCAGTAAGTGGGAGTAACATATGTAAAAAAAAACAAAAAAAACTTCTTATCAAGATTCTCTAAAAAAATTTAAAAAATAATTTCATTCATTTGTGAATAATTCCTGAAAGTTTCATTAATAACCGACAATTATTATTTGATTTTTGCAAGAATTTCCAAATCAATGTTTTTAACCTTAAAAAAAGGCACTAAAACACTATGTAAACATTACATAGACCGCTGACGTAAAAAAAAAGGTTTTTAACCAAAATTTCAAACGTGCTTAAAAGGATCTAAAAAATTAATAAAATAATAAAAAAATACTTTGAACTTTCCTCTTAGTAATAACATAAACATTTTGACAATAAAACTTTGATTTTATTAAGTTTGGGGCCATTTTTTCGTCTGTCTTTTTTTTTTTTTTCATATGTGGAGGTACCGACTCTTTAGCATGCTTTTAACGAATGTAGTGATAAACAGCAAAATCAATGTCTTGAATTTATAGTTTCATTATTTTATATACTCATCTTTAATAATAAATAAAATACCATAACATTAAATAAATAATTGAGTTAACTCTATCATGGTATTTCATTAATATATCAGTTATTAAATTTTTAAATTAATTTAATAAAATTTTATAGTATTTTAAAATGTTATTATTTTTTCAGAAAGCATCTTCAAAGGTTATAAAGCTAAAGTAACTAAAATTCAATAAAATATTAGATAATTGCTGAAAATATGTTAATTTTTTAAAATTGGTAGGTAATTAAAAACCAAAAAAACTGCGTTCACTTAGATTTCGTAAATCTATGTCAATTCTGGTCAACTATAGTTAGCTGTCAACACGTTAGGTGGTCAATAAATCAATCATCACGTCAGATAAACAAGACATCGTAGTTAAGAAATGCTTGTATACTACGTTTTTTTATGCTATAAGTAATATTTGTTTCAAATCAGATTAATTTAAATTTGTTAATTTTCCTCAAATAACTTCTCACAAATATATCTTTTATTTTTGGAAGCTTTTTAAAACCGAGAATTACATTTTGTTTACAAATGTGTCAAAAGGTGTGAATATTGCTAAATTTAAACGATTTTTTGAAAGCTACTAAAAAGTTCAAATTCCAATCACTATAATTTCTGTTTGAAATACACCAGGGTATTTTGCTTACTGGAAATAGTAAATTTAATCATTTAGTTTTCAATTAAAGCTAAAAAAAAATAAAGCTTCAAGAAAGCTTTTTCATTTATAAACCATTTTTCATTTATAATCGATATTCATTTTAAACCAAGGTATTGAAACTGGGCGGAAGTATCAACAAAAGTGTTAAATCAAAATTACTAAAAATAAAAAAATATATCTACAATAATGAACATTGAATTGAACAGAAGAAAAAATCTTAGCAAATTAGATAATTAATTTTTCAATGGCCGCTACTGCAAAAGAGTCATTAAAAATGTCACCAAACCTGATCAGACATACACGCAGATAATTTGGTCGAAAATAAGAACAAGTCTAGAAATAATAAAGAAAGAGAATGCATTGACAAATAATTAATCGGAGACATGAGAAATGCTTATCCTAGTATGACTAAAAAAAAGAGTTATTCTGAAGTTATAAGAAGGAATTTGAGTCAGTCAGTCGGAAGTCTGAAGGTGCAGAGGACCGTGTGTTGTGTTGTTGAATTAGGAAACACGTGCTGTTTATTTCCTGCTAGAAGGTCCAACTACAAGAAAATGCCGGACTCAAATTGAGTCCAACCGAAGATGTAAAGAAAACAAACAAGACCGATATATATGTCAACAAATATATGTATTAGACAACAAATTTACAAGTAACAAAGACATTAACATTTGTGTTTGTGTGTGGACGTAAAGAGTTTGTATTTTGGTGAATGTTCGTACGTACGTGTATGTGTGTTTCATGGCGTTTTCCCTTAAGCGGGCGAAACGCGGATTTCTACGATAGATTACATTTTAAAATGTATCCGCTGAAAAAGAAAACGAGGCAAGAGGTCGCCCAGTATTTATAGTGTAGGGAGAGCGACCTCTAGTGAATAATTAGGGAATTAAGGAGGAGCTAACTCCGACAAAGGCTATTAATATTATCATTAATGAATTTCAAACGAAAGAGCTCGACTTCCCGAAAGCAGAAACTCTAATGCAAGAAGAGAATATGTGTTACTGTTATCCATTATGAATTCGGATTGGACCAGTTTTGTTTTCGACAACGAAACAGGGTTCGAGCTGCACATGAATGTCCACTATGGATATGCATTGCCCAACTGCATACAAAATCGTCCCATCATTTATTGTTGAGACTCTTCTTCCCAAACTCATAAGTAACAAGGAGTAATAATAATGGGCAAAATGTGAAATTCCACGACTCAGAAGTCAAGCTAAGTGCAATTACAAGTAATGGCCTGTTTGTCTTTTAGATTTTTGCCAACTTACAGTCTAATATTAAACCCAATAGAAGAGGCTTATAGTTTTTTGAAAGCAAGACTTTCTGCTAATCCTAAAGCTTGATACAATACAAATAAATTAAAGAACAAGCTTATTCGGATTTTGAAGGATTTTTCCATGAATGTCGATGTTTTTTATTCTTACATGCAAAAAGAAAAAAACAGAAGGAGAGGCGGAGAAGAATGTAACACTATTTAGCAACGGCAGTTAGTTGACCAATTAATTAACCACAGAAATTAATTACGAGGATTACTTAAACCGATAGATAGAACGAAAGGCATACTGAGCGATATTCTTTTTGTTTTATTATTTTCCCAAACAAAGAATGGGTAAAAAGATTTTTTTATTTTATTATTTTCAAATGCGATTCAAGATAATCATTTTTCCTTTCTCGCAGAAAAACGGAAGGTTGACGCTGAGATATGCCAAGTGTTCCTGAATAAGATTAAGAATTTAACGACCTATTGTTTTCCTTTTCTCGCGAATAAGTCAGGTTTTTGGAGAAGGGAGACGGGCGTGCAGCTGTCAGCGTTGGTTAATACTCAGATAGAACCACGTATCGGTCACTTAGTGAATGTCGGTCAGCGGGGCATGGAGGGAAGTTGATTAACAAACAAAAAAAATACTAAAGGAAGAATTTGACGAAATTCGTTATCAATGAGGGCAGAATTGATCGAAGTCGAGTTGTGACAAATATTGTTTTTGCGACGGAATTTCGTCGCCAAACTGGCGGGCATCTGGTTGTGATAAAACAAGTTTTGGTCCATAAGTGGACACGGTTTCCCAAATTAACGAGTAAACGAATGATTAAAGCATTATGGCAAAGGCCCTGGCAAATACCAGATGTCTAAGGTAAGATAAAAGATTGTCAAACAGAATTCTGGGAGGTCTAATTGTTTCTTTTTGAAAGAAAAAAGGAAAAAAATTTTTTCTTTCCCTTCTTTTTCCTTCCAGGGTAATCTAAACACCTACCTGGCTTGAGATGGTGAGAGGGATGAAAATATGATAAAACAGGGGGTCTGGTTGACACCCACTTGAAGGATTGGTGTGAGGTATCAATATGAGAAAGGATAAGCTTAGGAGGATAATTTTCCTTCGACCTTCCCTCACGGAAGATGAGGATATGAGGAGGGAGATTTTTGTTGACACCCCTCGAAAGGATTGGTATGAGGTGCCGGTATGAGAAGGAAGAGGGCTCTCCTCCGACCTTTCCTCATAGAAGGGGTGGGGCCCCACTAGACAAAGAGCGGTAGATTTCCAAAAATGGAAAATGATAAATATTCCTGACCGAAAACAGAAAATCCTTATTGGGGATTTGAAATCAACGAAGAACCCAAACCACGTCCGACCCCACGCCGGGTTTTGATCGGCGGCCATATAAGCAAACGTCTTCGGGCGTTTTAGCCAGTACAGTTCCAGTTGGCAGT